>JAWNPK010000152.1:0-69758 GCA_035047565.1 Drosophila mulleri | reverse complement strand
CTTTGGTGTGCCGGAGCCGCCGCAGTCTCTGGTGCGGTTCGTGCGCGCCTTCCGGGACGTCATCGGCACCAATATGCATCCCATTATCGTGCCCTGCACAAACAGGGCTGGGCAGATCGGGGACATTTATAGCACTGGATCGAATACTGCAGCACATCAACAAATCCGACTATGTGGACATCTTTGGCATTGTCTTTGCCATGCGCAAGGGTATGTCCAGTGATATATACAGTTCAGTTGAGCTGCTCTAATGCCTCTCGCTTCTCTCCCTCTCGTTTGCAGAGCGCGTTTTCATGGTGCAAACGGAACAGCAATATGTTTGCATACACCAATGCCTGTTGGCCGTGCTCGAGGGCAAGGAGCATCTGCTGGCCGATTCGCATGAGCTGCACGAGGCGATGGCTATGAAGGTAAGTTGGCACTGCAGTAGCTCTGCAGCTCTGCTTCTGCCCTGCCCTGCCCACCGCGCGCCACTCGATCGCCCTGTGCCTCTGTCTAGATCTCTCTGAAAGTTGTCGTTGGTTTGGTGAACGTTCGCTGTTGCTGCTCTATTAATTAATTAAATGCTAACTACTATTGACTAATGCAGTACTAAAGCTCTCCTAAGCGCTCAGCTATATGACAACAACAACAACTACACACATAGAACTTTATGGGTTTGCAGCTGCTTTCCTTTTCTCCTCTTTGTTTTTTTTTATTTTTTATTTTGTCACTAACCAACAAATTTGTTACAATTTAATCAATATCTTCTCTCTTTTTACACACACATATATACACGTTGTATATTAAACACACACACATACACATACTTATCTAACACCTCCACACACATACACACACACACACACACACACATACACACATTTATATATATAAACAAACACTGCTCTCAACTGCTGCCTTCACCAAATTGTTTGCCACTCACGAAATTCAGTGACTAAAATTTACTTAGAGCGCCCCAAGCCCGCCAGCAACAGCAACAGCAACGGCAGCAATGGTCACATGTTGCATGCAACGTCGCTGCGTGCCTCGCTGGCCCTCGCCGAGGAGTTGGACAGCGGGGAGCTGGAACTGGAACTGGAACTGGAGCTGGAGCAGCAGCAGCAGCAGCAACGACAACAGCTGGATGAGGATGATGAAGAGGCTGATGAAGACGACGATCAGCAGCCTTTGAATAATGAGACAACAGCAACGCTGTCTACGGCCAGCAGCACCGACAGTAACAGCAGCAGCAACAGCAACAGCAGCTTGGGCAGCAACAGCAATCAGGAACAACAGCAGCAGCAACCATATAGTGTACAGCAGCCAGCAGCAGCAACAACAACAACAACAACAAACATTTGCACTAGCACTCAATCAGACACAGACACTGATGATGAGGATGGTGATGGTATTGATAAGAGTCCGCTTTTAGGTTTGTACCATAAACAACAACAACAACAACACAAACTGCACCTCCCCCTCCCGCACACACACACACAACAAGAACAACAACAACTCTTTTTGTAGTCTAACAAATGCACAAAACACTAACAAATGTATATAAAAAGCGCACACTGTCTAACTTGTTGCTTGTAGTGTAGTGCAAAATGTAAAAAACAAAACCTAACTACTACACACAAACACACACACACACTAACAATAACTGGGCATGTTAAAAAAAAAGAATAAATATGTATATATATATATATAAATTATTATTGAGAATCAAATTTGTTGCAAGCATCAAAATTTGTTTGCATATTTTAAAGGGTAATTTACAGTATTTCGTATTTTGTATCTCGACAGATGATGAAGGCATTGCTGAAACAGGCATATAAAATGCAGAAC
Organism: Drosophila mulleri; assembly: GCA_035047565.1. NCBI lineage: Eukaryota > Metazoa > Arthropoda > Insecta > Diptera > Drosophilidae > Drosophila > Drosophila mulleri. The sequence continues at coordinate 67,928 of JAWNPK010000152.1, read as the reverse complement.
GAGAGAGATAGAGCGAGGCAGTCAAGACCACAGAGTGAGAACTGGAGAGAGAGAGAGAGCAACATAAACATATATAAATATATATAAATGACAACAGCAGCTCGTATACAGTATATATATATATATATATATATATATATATATATAGTATATATATTTACATAACTTTAAGCTAAACGTATACACACATATATATTATATATATATATATATACAAGCGTATATATTAGTAGATATACGTATATACATACTATATATAAAATTTATAAAAATTCTGCCTGTGATGTGCTGGATGTGATTTGTCTACAATATTATTATTTCTTGGCAAAAACAACAGTCTGAAGCGAACAAGCGTGTGCCACGCCCCTTCCAGGCCAATGCCAATTTAGACCAAAACAACAGAGCGTTTAATCTTAAGTTTCAGGTATAACTAGAGCTATTTGATAATTTGACAAATATCGAAAACAAAATTATATATATTAGGATTAGTGAATCGGTTGTAAGAATATAATAACTAACTATGTATGCTCCTATATATGTATAGCTAGCTATATGATACCATATGTTATATTATCTATTCCATAAGCAATCAATGTTTACTTTTTTACTATTTTGTAAATTGTGTGTGCCTGTATATGTATTTTTTGTATTATTTTAAATACTTAAAATTTAATTTTTTTTTTTTTTACATTTATATATACATACATGTAATTTTGTACTTTTGAGAAATTTGATCAGTTGTTGGCTGTTGTTCCGGTCGAGATCGAGTTATATATGTTTAGTATAAATAGGGCTACACAAATATCTTAAATTTTTTGCCATATGAACAACATTAGCGGTTACATATATCCAAAATATACATATATATACATATATATATATTGTATATATACATATATAGTCAAGCGTGTGCTTTGTATATGACTCGATGTATATATTCGTACTACTTGAACAACAGCTGCCGCAAATATGATCATGTACATTTTAGAGCATTTATTATGCATGCATTCACAATAGAGAGTGCAGCACACAGCGGAAAAACAACGCAATAAACAAAAACTTAATTGAAAAATTCATGTTTGATCTGAACTGTTTCGATTTGATTAAATTTCTCAAATTGAGTTACAATAAAAAATATAACAAAAACAAAAATGAAAATCCAATCAAAGTTTGTTTTATTTGGGTGTCCAATAGTGTCATCAGAGTATTCATTGTATAATTATATTGTACTATGATACATAATTTACAGGTCAGCGGAATATTATGAAAACATGAGATTCGTAAACTTGTATCCTCATTCACGAAAGTGAAGCCATGAGTATATTGGTTTTTTGAAATGTCCGTCCGTATGGAATGCAAATTTTATCGCCACTATTGAAGATAGACACTTGAAATACTGTCAAATGTCAAGATGTTCTAGATACGATCCGGTAAAGGGAATAGGAAAATGCATTATTCGGTATCTGAGAAGCACTGATAGATAAAGTGATAGACTATATGCTACTAATTCCATTCGGATTGAGAGTACAAGATCAGGTCGGATACATATACGCGCATTGGGGCGGGGAAATTGTATTTTCTACAGTCTCAAAGCTAGAATTCAACAATTAGATTCCTGTTAACAGTATCCCCTACTTACTTCATAAGAATGGTACTGCGAATTGTTATGTACATACATTAGAATGGGAAGGAATCAAGAAATATGACGAACCTAAGAATGGATTATTCATAAGATTAAACACAACGACATGAGAAAGCCCGCAATTGTCAGTCGTGCCCGTTTAATGGGACTATGCTTATACCTAAATATAAACATAGTGTAATAAAGTGTATACAAAATGTAGTTCTATCTAACAACAAGGCGAGTATAACTGGCAACGTATTAACCGGGTAGAGCAGAAGCAATGCCTATATGGGAAAGAGCACCATTTTCGGCTTAAATAGAACTTCTTCACACACACAATTTAGATGCAAGCCCAAAAGTATGCAGCGGGCGTGAGCGGGGCAATGAGATGGTGGGAGCGGGAGAGGCAGAGAGAACAACAAATTGCAGTTGCCATATCTGAACGTATAATTAGCATGGCGGCGCCACTGAGCGGTCGCGAGTGCATTTTGGGCATTGTTCCCGAATCGCGAGCATTAATCGATAGGCAATTATCGATTACAAGCGCGCATTTAAAGCAACGAGCGGTTGCCGATGCTGCGGCTGCTGCTGCTGCCACTGCGACAGCAGCTGCTGCTGTTGCCATTCGAGTTGAGGCAAACATTTGAGAAATCTTAATAAGCTGAGCAGGCCAAATAGGAGAGAAATAATCTGGGCAATTATAAGGCTGCCAACTGATACCACAAACAGAACGAGAATTGCGACTACCTGTTGCAAGTTCCAAAGAAAATCCAGGTGTATGTGTATTTGTGTGTATATGTGTCTGTGTGTGTCGGCATTCAACGCTTAAACAAATAAAGCTTGGAACTAATTGCATTTGCACTTGTTGTGCGATATTTCTATGTTGGAAATTATATGGACACGAGTGCTGCGGACCAGACGAGTCACGAATGCCAAATTGACTTTACTTTAGTTTTCAATATACCCTGTAATTACAGCAAATATATAGAAAGTGCGTGTTCAACCTACTCAGATATAGATATAGATATAGATATAGATATAGATATAGATATAGATATAGATATAGATATAGATATAGATATAGATATAGATATAGATATAGATATAGATATAGATATAGATATAGATATAGATATAGATATAGATATAGATATAGATATAGATATAGATATAGATATAGATATAGATATAGATATAGATATAGATATAGATATAGATATAGATATAGATATAGATATAGATATAGATATAGATATAGATATAGATATAGATATAGATATAGATATAGATATAGATATAGATATAGATATAGATATAGATATAGATATAGATATAGATATAGATATAGATATAGATATAGATATAGATATAGATATAGATATAGATATAGATATAGATATAGATATAGATATAGATATAGATATAGATATAGATATAGATATAGATATAGATATAGATATAGATATAGATATAGATATAGATATAGATATAGATATAGATATAGATATAGATATAGATATAGATATAGATATAGATATAGATATAGATATAGATATAGATATAGATATAGATATAGATATAGATATAGATATAGATATAGATATAGATATAGATATAGATATAGATATAGATATAGATATAGATATAGATATAGATATAGATATAGATATAGATATAGATATAGATATAGATATAGATATAGATATAGATATAGATATAGATATAGATATAGATATAGATATAGATATAGATATAGATATAGATATAGATATAGATATAGATATAGATATAGATATAGATATAGATATAGATATAGATATAGATATAGATATAGATATAGATATAAGATATAGATATAGATATAGATATAGATATAGATATAGATATAGATATAGATATAGATATAGATATAGATATAGATATAGATATAGATATAGATATAGATATAGATATAGATATAGATATAGATATAGATATAGATATAGATATAGATATAGATATAGATATAGATATAGATATAGATATAGATATAGATATAGATATAGATATAGATATAGATATAGATATAGATATATAGATATAGATATAGATATATAATATAGATATATGATATAGATATAGATATAGATATAGATATAGATATAGATATATATATAGATATAGATATAGATATAGATATAGATATAGATATAGATATAGATATAGATATAGATATAGATATAGATATAGATATATATATAGATATAGATATAAGATATAGATATAGATATATATATAGATATAGATATAGATATAGATATAGATATAGATATAGATATAGATATAGATATAGATATAGATATAGATATAGATATAGATATAGATATAGATATAGATATAGATATAGATATAGATATAGATATAGATATAGATATAGATATAGATATAGATATAGATATAGATATAGATATAGATATAGATATAGATATAGATATAGATATAGATATAGATATAGATATAGATATAGATATAGATATAGATATAGATATAGATATAGATATAGATATAGATATAGATATAGATATAGATAATAGATATAGATATAGATATAGATATAGATATAGATATAGATATAGATATAAGATATAGATATAGATATAGATATAGATATAGATATAGATATAGATATAGATATAGATATAGATATAGATATAGATATAGATATAGATATAGATATAGATATAGATATAGATATAGATATAGATATAGATATAGATATAGATATAGATATAGATATAGATATAGATATAGATATAGATATAGATATAGATATAGATGGCCAAACTTGAACTGTAAATTACAGGGTATTTGCTTGCTATACTTCGTCACCTGCTTAAGCATATAAGACTAGTTGATTCTACATGACTTTTTTTGCGTTTTGAGACACGTCATTTGTCATTTATCAGAGGCCTTTTAGCGTTCGGCTTAATTGACTTCTTCTTGCAGTGCAGAAATTGTTGTGCCCATAGAGTGGCACAGAAAAGAACTTTTGAAGTCGACCAGCAGACAGCAGCCATCGGGCATCGGGCAGCAGGCATCAGGCATCATCTTTTAAGCAGCTATGTGTTATGGCCAATACCAATTGGCCATAGTGCGGAACATTTTGCTTCATTACGTCAAACCATTTCGAGTCTTAGCCATGGAGCGAGCAGCGATCGCGCGCTGGCTAGCTGGCACTGTAGAACCGTTTTAATTAGATGTAACCATAATAAATCAACAACAACTACAACTAATATATGTGTGTGTGTGTGTGTGTGTGTGCCGAAGCGTGAGCCCAGGACACTTTTTTTGTTCCCATAAGCCACAAGACAAATGACGAGTGCAAGACCAAAGCACAACAACCGAGAGCTCGAGAGAGAAATTCTCTGGCATTCCCCAAGTTGTTGCTGGCATTATGTAATGGCAGCTGCGCAACAGTTGAGGAACAGCTGAGAGCAAATGAGCACTTGACATGCGAGACTCCACTTTGCAAACTCAAAATGTTCACACAAAACTCTTTCAGCAAGTTCATGAGCTTCATGAAGTTTGAATCCTTCACACAGTTAGGGTTTTTGGTGGGGAAAATATTATAATAGTATACATACTTATGTATGGGGTATTAAGTGGGATAACTGAGAAATAATTGATTCTCTTATGCGAATTGTTAAGGAGAAATGAGAATATTTTCGGCAATGCAGATAGCTTATGGATGCATGAAAAGTTTTAGGGGTGTGACATAAAGGAGCGAGAGAGAGAGAGAGGGAGAAGGAAAGAGAGAGAGAGATAGAGCTCGAAATTAAGAAAGAGAGGGAAGAGTCAGAGGTAGAGACAGAATGAAATAGATATTTAAAGTGATAAGTAAGCTTGAAGCTGATAATTAAAGAGAGATAGATGGTGGCAAATAAAGACGCATAAAAAGTGAGAGAGAAAGAGAATGGTAAGAGAAAGATGTGGACAGGGACATTTAAGAAATGGAAAGGAAACTATGAGAAGGGATAGACAGATTCTGTTGTAGAATCTAACCTAGAAACTATTAAGTTGGGATTCTAATTGGCTTTCCATCCATGAAAATATTCGACTGCCTTGTAGATGGATGCAGTTTACTCTGTACTACTTTATACTGTAGTCGTACATGTATGTACATGAAAAGAAAATCACAGACAAAGTTTATAAGATCAAATGATTTCGGATATTCTGCAGCAGCAGCACTGCATCAGTAGCAGCAGCTTCTTTTGGCCAATATTCCGCCGAATTGTTCGATTCAATGGCCAAGTCAGATGATCCTCAGGGCACCAGCGATGCAGTTAGATGGTTCATTTAATGGCGGGCAATTGCGATTTGATTTGGTGGCATCTAATGACACAGATTATGCAACGATATAAGCCAATGATATGGACTAGTTTAGGCCACAGTGAGGTTGTTGTTCATGTTGTTGTTGTTGTTGTTGTTTTGTTTTTGGCTTAAAGCTGAGGCTTAACCCACATTCGTGAGGCGCGTTGCTGGCTACCATTTGACAAACGCCTCAGCAAACGCCAAATGCAAATTGCAGTCAGTCGTTGGCTTACTCTCGCTCTCTCTCTCTCTCGCTCTCTCTCTTTCTCTTTCACTCTCCATCTCTCTTTCTCTTTCACTCTATAAGCCTGTCTGGCTCCTGTGCTCATGCAATTTTCTTGTTGAAACCCTACAACATTGCACTTGGACTTGAACTTGCGAATTTGCTGGTCGCAGCAGCAACAGCAGCAGCAGCAACACCAACGCCAGCAGCAATCAGCGGCAAGTGAATGAGCTTAAATTGTCCATGGCCGTGCGAGAGAGACAGCAAGAGCGAGGGGGGGCAGCTAGCTGGAGTTGGGTCTGCAGCTGCATTAGCCGCAGTGCTTAGATGATGGTTGGCTGGCTGGCTGGCTGGCTGGTTGCCTGACTTGCCAGATTGTTTGTTGCATGTTGTTGCCTCAACGCCCTCAGTACGTTATTATGCGGCTGTTATTGTTGCAACTAGTTGCTGTTGTTGTCTGGTCGCTCGTCTGTGGAGCATCAAGGCACTGGGGCAGCGAGGCATCAAGTTCGCAACGGGCGACAGCCGCAGCACGCATACCCCAACGATTGCTGCTGCTAGAGCGAGAGCGAGAGCGAGAGAGACATCGACTAAGACGGATGCAGAGCAACCGCAGTTACTTTGGCTAACATACACACACACACTCAGACTCGCACACATACACAAGTGAGCTGCATAGACGACAAGCCTCAATTAAGTTGCAATTGCCGTTGTTGTTGTTGCTGTTGTTGCTGTTGCTGTTGCTCTTGTTGCTGCTGCTGTTTGGCGTTGGCGGCGTAGGAATTTTGCTCGCTGCTGCCCACGCGTTGCTGCTGTTGCTGCTGCTGGTGCTGCTGCCAGTTGCTGCTGCTGATAAAGTCCAAAATGATGTGACTACCTTTCTGCTGGTGGCTTGCTGGCCTGTGTCTCAGCTTTAAGCAGCAGCAGCAGCAGAGGCACTGAGCAGGAGCGCAGCGCGGTTGACTCCAGAGGGCCCAACATATGTAAACAGTCTACATAATTATATACGTAAAAATTATAATCAATATTATTATTTAAATGGGCTACACAAAAGCTGCAACAATACAATTTAAAACGAAAAGATATTATTATGGGAAATCGATAGTTAGATATGATATGAGGTTCAATAGAATAAATGATCTATTATAATACACAGGTAGATATGTATATATGATAGTATATAATATATGGATTGATAGCAAACGAACAAGTGGATGGATATATGTCATATATGATATATCCATTGATAAATGCACATACACTGGTTATAGCGGATTGTTTATTTAGATTGAAATATACATATATGATAGATGATATAGCAGATGGATATAGAAAATAATCCCTAGAAGACCTCCAACACTTCTCGAGATATCAATCTTTGAATATTTATGGACATCGCTCTAGATAGACAGATCGCAAACTTCTCCACCTGATTCTGAGGCGATGGTCCCACTCGCTTCCTGCTCAATGTCGTCAAAGCGCATCATCATCTCCTGGTGCAGATCGTCACAATATTGTTCCAGCTCTTTGACTTCCATTTCAAACTCACGTATGTCGTAGTTCAGCTGGCGATAGGTCAAAAAAGTTCTAGTGTAATTGGCCTCCTTTGCGTTGTGAGCTCTAATGATGCGTTTGGCTTCGTGCTTGCAGAGCTTCTTCTGTAGCATAACAGCGTAGCGCTGCTTACACACGGGTAGCTCCTTGACCACCTTCTGGCTCCATTCCTTATATTGTTGCGTGAACTCGCCCAGTTTGCGAACACGTCGATTTTCCTGGCACATTTGACGCCGCATCTTGCCGAGCAGGGTGCGTATCAGACGATAGTTGCAGAGCAGCTCATCGATCTCGCATTGCAGCCGATGGTGGGCGTGCTGCAGATTGCGTACGCCGAGCTCCTCCTCAGGGCTGAGGACAATGTGGAAGGGTTCATCCATCGGGAGTTCGTTTGCGGCCAGCTGTTCCTGGTACGGACTCAACACCTTCTTAAGCTTCACGGGCATGCACTTCTTGAACTGAAAGACGCCCAGCTCTGGCACAGGCGTTCCCGACGACGAGTCCTGCTCGGTAGTGGCAAAGCTCATATCGGAGCCCCGCACATAGTCCTGGCGGTGCTTAATGGCCAATTGCATATGTTCGATACGGCGTATTAGGCAATCCATTTCGCCGACAAGTTTCATGGTGCGCTCCTCGTCATCGGTGCGATCCTCGGTCATCGAGTGATCCAGGCTCAGTTCTTGTTCCTCCTCGCCGGCGTCGGTAGTGAAGCTGACCTCGTCGTCATAGTGAAAGATCTCGATTTTGCGACATCTTATACGATGGGTCAGCAGATCCATATAATCGACTGGAATCTTATCGCAGTCAGCCATCTGCTCAATCAGCATATCCAGAGAGTCATCAAGTACCACAGCCATTTTGTGTATGCCCCGTGCTCTCTCCTCTCTATCTAGATAAATGCGTCTATATTGATTCTAAACCACTTCTATTGCAATAAGAAGCGCGTTGTGTGTTTCAACTATGACTGAAATTTATTTAAGTGTGATTCGTAAACTTGTTCCACGTCAAATGACTTTGACTAATGCCTCGACTGCTCAGTCTGAATTTTCTGGTAGCTAGATCATAATTTTTGAATACGCTCCTGTGCTTTCAGTACTGGCGGGCTGATAAGAAAATTTATGGTTAGTCTGTTCTTCTGGCGGCATAATTGCGCACCCACATTCACATGAAGAGCCACGGGCCTTCGGGCCGCACCATGCTTTGGCGTGTGTCTCAGCTTCGGGTCGACTTGGTCCGAGCGGTGTCCGCCTCTACACGCCGTCTTCTGGTGCATTCAGTTCCATCTCTTTGGCAGTTGACTTTGTTTACCCGCAAGTTGCAATTTTCTGCGAAGCCATCAGCCGCAGAATTGCTTTCTGCTGCCGTCTGCTGATAAGTCCCGCTTCTGTAGCTGCTCTCTCGCTGTCTGTCTCTGTTTCTGTCGCTCCCTCCCTCTCTGTCTATTTTGTTTTCCTTTTTCACCAGCTTCCATCTAGTGCTAGTATTTGTGGCATTGCAATTGGGCATCGGCCGAGGTTCGAGATTTGCTTTAGCTTTGACTTTGGCTCTTGCTAATTGCTTTTCAAGATTTCGGGGCTAGGGCGAACGACAACGAGTGCCCGCAGTGTTGTATAATAATGTAATGTGCTACTCCTTGGGCCACTGTGCAGATCTCTGTTGACAGGCTTTTAAATGCCCGATCGCGCTGTCACACTGCGGAATTTCGCAGGCCCACTGCAAACCCAATGCCAGACCTGGGCAAACGGGGTCACTCCTCGCCCCGCCTGCCCCACGGCTCTGCCAGCTCCGGCGTTGAGTGACTGTTGTCTGCACGTCACATCGGCCACACTTCTCTCTTTGCCATAGGCTACCATTCTTTTTTTTCTTTTTTTTTTTTTTTTTGGTAATGAATTGAGTTGCTAGAGCTGCTTGAGTTGGCTTGCGGAAGTGCATAATATTCATGTGGGTTGCGCCTCTTAAAAGATTGTCAGCTGCATTATGCGAATGCTAATTGAAAAATCTGTGCAACATAAAAACCACAGACCGACTAGGAATAATGACTCTGGTGATGGACAAGCGGAGATTAGGAAGTATTAACGTCCCTGAGTCCCCAAGAGACTGAGAGTTGACTAAGTTAACTTGATTCGAAACTGTGAGCTAACTCAGCTAGAAGTTAGTTAGTCTTCGACGGATCGAAGAGCTAGTTAAGCCTGTGAGCAGGGTCGATTGCCTAGCTTAAAGATTGGTTGATTTGGGATCCGAGCACAGTCTAAGGTTTGTCGAGGAATCTATAATAGGGTTATAGAAGGCTAAGCAGGAAGCGGGAGTCAGCTTGAATGGGCAGCAGCTGAGAGCTGTCTCGGGAGTTGAGCAGAGACAAGGACTTAGCTCGGCATTTGGAAAGGGTCTAAGATAAGTATAAAGAGTTGAGCTGAGCTTCTCAGCTGAAACTGAGACTGGTGCTTAGCAAAACTCTGCGGGTCAGCTGTATAATTGAACAACAAATTTTTAACAATGAGAGTTATTATAAGTTGGAGCTCAGCCGAGACAATCAGGCATGGCATTGCGCCTAGGCAGTCGGAGATGAAGAGTTGGTGCATGTGTGGGAACTTAGAAATGACTAGAGACTCAGCTATCAGCTAAAGTAAGGCGTAAAGCGGAGTACTGAGGTGCTGATACTTGGCTGAACTCAGAAATAGCAACCAAGACTTGGCTTGGGCAGTTACTTAGTCTGAAATGTTAGGGCAATATCAACAAACATGTTTTGTTTTTGCGGCCAATGGAGGCAATCTGCCAACTCATTGTCCGTCCGATAGTGTTGAGCTGTACTTTTGGGTTCTCACTAATTTGTGCAGAAGCTTTCTTCCAGTTCGTGGGTAAAAGACCGACCAAATGGCCAGGGGAAAGGTGACGAATGAAAGGCGGAAAAAAAGGTAGAACTGTACCGCTAAAGCGGCTAATCACATCATGGCTCCACAACAGACCCCACCCAGCGCCCAGTGCCCAGTGTCCAGTGCTCAGAGTTTGTGAACTGCCACAGCGATCGCTGGTCATGCAGGAAGTTCAAGTGCGAGAGAGAAATGCCCAATGACATGTGCGATTGTGAGTTATGTACTCCGCTTGCAGTGGCTGTGGCAAGTCCCAGAGACCCCACCAGGTTCGGCTCAACGGCGATGGGCAAATAGAAAAAGCGAGTAGCTAAATGCAATATACATTAGATATACTTAGAACGAGGCTATAGAAAATTACGATTTATGTAACAAGTCGAAGAATCTGAGCGCATTTATTTCCGCATCTACAGCTGGCAAAAAATAGCCGAGGAAAGAAAAGCAAAGCAAAGAAAAGATTATATATATATAAATAAATATAGAAAACAAGTAAGAAAGCTCTAGTCGAGACTGCTCGACTAGGAGATACCCTGAACCCTCCGTGCTGATGTTCCAATCATTCTGCACACACACATACACATGCATCCACCCCCACGCATAGGCCCGCGCTCTGCTAACTGCGCAGTAAGCAGCGACTGCGCTTGGGCTGCGCTGCAGTGTGGGCAATATTATGAGAATTTATTTGTTGAATAATTTCATTTGTAGACGTACAATCTTAATGAAACTTTCAGAACGTAATCATTATGTGTAAATGTGTGTACATTCCAAAGCACAAGTCTCTAGTACTTGATATACGTTTTTTACAAATTTGGGGCGAAGGGGGCGTGGTATCCAAAATCTGTAAATTACAAAATGTGTGTGCCCATCAAATGTATATACACAGTAAATCTGAAGTCTCTAGGTCTAATAGTGTTCAAATTAGGCTGAAAAAACAATATAAATTTATCGATTATCCTCGATAAAAAAGATATCGAATGAGTTATCGAAAAAATATGATAAACTCGTACTGCGTATGGTATACACGAGTATGCATACAAAATTTCAGCTCTCTAGCTCCTTTAACTTCTGAGATCGACGCACTCATACGGACGGACGGACGGACGGACGGACGGACGGACGGACGGACGGACGGACGGACGGACGGACGGACAGACGGACAGGGCTATATCGACTCAGCTCATCGTCCTGATCAAGAATATATATACTTTATGGGGTCTGCGATGATTCCTTCTGCCTGTTACATACTTTTCACAAAACCATTATACCCTGATTTCCCATTTTCAATGGGTTCAGGGTATAAAAAGTACAGATGAGATGAGAGAACCACAAGTCGGCTGGCGGAGTGGGGAGATGTTGAATCGCTCGTAATAGTCGGTAAGTCAGTCATTCATTCAGACAGATTGACTTTGAGACGGATAGACGCAATAGACAGTCACAGTCGTCGTCGAGTCAGTTATTAAATGTGACCATAGAAGAGAGACAGAGGGAGCCAAGGAGAGGAAGAGGGAGAGCGTGAACGAAATAGAGAAAAACAATACAGAATCCGAAACACAACACACAAACGGTGAAGATCGTAGCAAAAGTTATTACATAACAGGCCGACAGAGCTGGAGCTACAGCTGGGTGCTGGCTGAAGCGATGGGGGGGGGGGGGGGGGGCGAGGTGAGCTGAGGCGGCTAAGGCGGTAAGACTTATAAAAATCATAGCACTGTCCGAAGCGTAAAAGCAAAGAATTATAATTTTCCAATCAACTGATAAATTTTTAATGATGCAACTTGCGACGATGCAACGATGACGATGACGATGCTCAGCGCGATCGACTTAGCTGGTCGGGCACGGCCCGGGGGAGGGCGGGTCAGTGTGTATAGTGCGAAAGACCTGAGGAAAATGTTGTTCAAAGTGCATGCTGGAATTTTTAGACGCTGCCTCATTGCATTCGCCGTGGCATTGGACATGTGTAAGAAACATTCCCATAGGTGTGATTGCTGGCGCGCAAGAACAAGTAAAACACCAAATTACTGTTACACACACACACACAGGGAGTGAGAGAGGGAGAGAGAGAGAGAGGTCGGGTGAAGAGGCATCTCTCTAATGCACTTGGCTGCAGGCCATTGGCATTGGGCATTTGTGACTTTCGTCGCGGACCACAGAGTCGCCGTGATCGATGATGAGCTGATGATGCGGTTGACTGCCTTCAGAGTGCAGCCAGATGCTGACACTACCGACCGACACTGACTCGCCAAGCTCAGCTCCACACACTCGCCTCACCAATGTCCAACTGTCCAACTGTCCAATGTCCCTCGTCCGTTGTCCGTTGTCCGTTGTCAGTTGTCGCTTTCGCACTTGCTTAGCCCGACGACTGTCCACGACACATTTCTCATGCAAATAACAAACACCGCCTTGCCGCTGCTACTGCTGCCACGGCCTGGGCTATTGACTTGCCCCATCTCGATAGTCGATGGATATGCAAGAAAGGTGTCTGTCCACACAATATCTGCTACATTATGCATTAGTTACTTGGCTAAATACTCTCCGAAGGGAAGCCGGCAAAAATCGTTGACGGGAGCCAAGGGGAGAGTAGAGCAGAGATGAGCCAGTTGTTAAGTTGAGTATAGAAAGTTGAGGCATGTCTAAATCAATTTCTATTTTGGTTAAACTCATATAGATACTGGGCAAAAATATGAATAAAATTTATGGTATTTTGTAGACAATTATCTCACTAACGACAGACTTTCGGACAGACAGAAATACGCGCTGGCGGTAGGACGGATAGACGAAAAGACGGACAGGTGGGACAGATTTAAGCATAGATGGCCAATTCGACGGACGGACTAGAGAGCAAACAGAAGCAGGGACAGCAGGGAGGACTGATAGATGGAAGGTCGGACACACCAATGGACGGAAGAACGGACAGACGAAAAGACGAAGAGACGGATGGCCCATACAGACAGAGGGAAGGATGGAAAAACGTATAAACGGATGGACAGACAGGCCGGAAGAATAGGAAAACGAATATTGCACAAAATCAATATCTATCACGAGAAATACTTGGAAGAGAGAGAGAGAGAGATATATACATGAGATATAATCGATTCAAATATATACTAAATAGTTATCGATAGCTCAACTCCTAGAATACGTTCAGACTGAATTTTGGCACATGTATTGATTGTCATACTATTAATTGATATATATATTTTTATTATCATTAAATCTTAAATAGACGAATAGAGCTTCACCTGATCAAAATAATCTCTCAAGTTTTTAGAGCTAGAATCAGAAAGATTTCATATAAAGATAAATATTATTATTGGAAATATTGAGTATAAATGAAGTTGTTTAGATTATTACTGGGCTTCTCCTATAGGCTTTCGGATAGGGTTTACGGTAATCTTTAAGGCAGATTTTAGAGCATCTCTTACCACTCATTAATTAGATCAATCTAACTTTTGCCCATGGAGACTCTCAAAGGGTCAAGGTCATGTGTATAATTGATGTGCAGGATAATGATCATATGCTCAACAAGTAAAGGTGCTAAAGGAACCTTTATAAAATAGAATTAGTAATCCCTGCAAACTCATTTCAAGTGGTCCTAATTGGTCTCTCTTTCTCTGGCTCCATCTCTCTATCTCTTTCTCTCTGTCTGTCTGTCTGGCTGAAAGCTAATTTGCCATTTGATTTCGGCAGGAAAATCGGCAATTTTCTTTGTATTGAAATAATGGCATGTGGGTCAAGCGCGGCCTTGCGGTACATCGTCTGCAAAGGAAGAGTCATTGCTGGCACCAAATATGATAAATGAATTGAGTTGAGCTGCTGTTGTTGTTGACCCTCGAGTGGTGCGAATGGCCATTAGACATAAGAAAAGGAACAACTTTTACGCGAGTCGCGAGGCGACAGACAGGAGACACCGTAAGACAATCACCTGGGCGCGAGTTGAGCTGTTGTTGTTGGTGGTGTTGCACGATGCCATTAGATGGCTAAGATGATCTTGGCCGACGGCCAATTGAGCTGCACATATTTAAGCGCAAAATACGACAGTTATTATTGTTTTTTTTTTTTCTCTGTTGTTGTTGTTGTTGGGGGGATTGCTGTGATTGCAATTGCAATCGCCGATCATCGAAGCGCAATCAATTAATTGACAAAGCACATTGATGGAAGAACCAAGATGATTCCAACTAACAGCCGATCAACGTATTCTTCTTCATCTTTTTTTTTTCATTCTTCTTCTTCTTATAGAAGCGCTTGTGCGCTGGGCTGCTGTAGGTAATTGAAAAATAAAAGAAAATGCGCGAAAATCGCAACGCATTAGCCAAACACCCCATGGGCGAACGACCGCATCGGGGCGGTGCGGTGCGGTGCGGTGCGGTGCGGTGCGGTGCGGTGCGGTAGAGGCGTGCGAACAATTTGGCCGACGCGTCGATTCGTTGCGCCTTTTGCGTCCGAGCACCTCACAGAGAGCGAGACTTGAGCATGTCCAGCTCGCCTCGATTCTCATTCGTTTCATTCGTGTTGTTGTTGTTGCTTTCGTACTCCATTGGCCATTTGCATTTTAGCAATTTGTATGCGTGCAGCGCACGGAGCGCGGCATGAAATACGCTTTGACCATTTGGCGCCTGCTCGCTCAGACACCTGAGACACCTGAGACGTTGCGATTGGCGAGTCTGCGAAGTGCCTGGCCTCTGGCTGGCTGGCTGGCTGGCTGGCTGGACGGCTCTAGCCAAGGCAGACGCTGCACGATCTACCAAATGAAAATATAAACTTTAAATTTCCTTATTAAATAACGGTCGACAATACTGGGCACATGTGTCTGTATGTCTGTATGCATGTATGTGTGTGTGTGTGTGTGTGTGTGTTTAGACCATAAGCCTAGACTGAGGTGCTGCAGGTGCTTTCCATATTGCATTACCAGCAAACGGACAACAACAACAAACAACTGTTCAATGCTTCAGTGAGAAACGATTCACAATTGTTGTTAGATGGCCAACGTGTCATAGCTCAGCCATGTTCGCATATAAATCAGTTTTGCATGAGATGTTTTCCCCCCCTCCCAATGACTGATCAATTGGCAAGGCGAGTTCTTATCATTTCCATTAGTATTTTCATTTTGTCAGTTTGTACGAACTAAACTTACTTTTCGATTGGAATTTAAAATATAAGCACGAAAAAAAGAAGATCTAACTTTTATAGAATAGAATATTTGAATAGCTTGCCAGTCCTCCCATGCAAGCTCTGACTGCACAAGAAGAGATATTGCAATAACCTACTCTACTCTAAGACCTTAGACTTGAATTTTTTTTTATGTCGGATGTCGAGTTTATCACTAAAAATCGATAAATCATCCCGTTATGTTTTTATCGAATAAAAACATTCAAGTTCAAATCAGGCGCCAGTATAGCCAATTGTGAATGATTTTTCATTTTTTTAAATTTGTCACATATTCAATGGAATATGTAGATCATATGCTGAAAGTTTCATTAAATTCCGTTAGTTCTATCAATTTTATAAAAATCATCAAATGTTTGGCCAATTAACAAACGCACGTGAAACAGTCACAGCAGTTTTCCTATACGTGTGCACACACACATTAAAATAAACAATTAGTTTAGTTTCGATTTGCTAGATGGCGCTGCAGCAGTGAATGTATTGCTGTTTTGCCATTAGTCTGTCAATAAGTGGAGTGGAGTTGTGGAAAGCAGCGTGCCGCACGATCGAGAAGTCTCGGGTTTGAATCCCAGAGCGGGCGCAATTTAGGTTAACTTTTTTAATTGTTTTAAAATATTCAAGTATTTAATTAAATGAGTCTTCTATTTCTCTTATATTTTTAAATACGTTTAAATTGAAAATTTAACCACACTAAATGTACATTTTTATTAGTTTGGTTCAGGGTAGTATCTAGTCGAGCACTCTCGACTAGAGTTTCCTTACTTGTTTTTTTTTCTTTTTAATTTTTATAGATAGTTCTTTCATACAAATGCACATAATTTAAATATAAAATATTTTCTAAAATACATAAACTATTTCTCAATTTCTATAGCTGTAACTACGTGACACTCAATTTTATGAAAATTAGATATCTAAATTATATACAAAAAATTATCATTATCACTATATATAAAAACATAAAATTCAAAAGATTTTAAAATGTGTATAATTTCTTTTATTTAAGTGTATGATATATTCTTATATTATTATCCATATAAAAGAACTCAATTTACAATTTATTTATTTATTTATTTCTTACAATCAATATAAATTTAGAACTAACTTAAATATATATTACTGGCAGGTAAAATTTAATATATATATATATATTTGATTTTAATATATTTTGTAGTTTATCCTAGTTTGGTTCTACTTTTGTCAGTTCATCCTTTAAATAAATTAATAAAAGGATTATAATGGATTGATAATAATAACTCCATCAATTTATTCACATTTACAGCGACATTTCTACCATGCGACCGTCTTTAATTAATATACGAATTAATCACCTGTTCTAGCTCTCCATCATTTTTATTGGCCGTTGCTTAGAAATGCCGCGAGAGTAGTAAAAATTCTTTGTAGAGTGTTTCGCTGTTCAGGTTAACAGACTGAAAATATATGTAAATTGATTAATTTTTATGGACTCTTGCATTGAAAGAATTTGGCATGCGTCACTCAATATTATTGACAATATGCCTTTGGATTCGTCCATTGTCTGCTTTATTTTAGTGTAGATTTTCTTTTCTCTTCGAGTTGATTGATTTAATTATACCCTGAACCCATTGAAAATGGGAAATCAGGGTATAATGATTTTGTTAAAAGTATGTAACAGGGAGAAGGAGGCGTGGCAGACCCCACAAAGTATATATATTCTTGATCAGGGCGACAATCTGAATCGATTTAGCCATGTCCGTCTGTCCGTCTGTCCGTATGTATGAACGCGTCGATCTCCGAAGCTATTAGAGCTAGAGACTTGATTTTTTTTTTTTCAAATGTCCGTATATAGCGCGCGCATATCGAGTTTATCACAAAAGATCGATAACTCATCCCGTTATTTTTTTATCGATCAAAAACCTTATCGAAAACCAGTTATAAAATTATATCTCCTACACCTTTAGAGCTAAAGTCTCCAAATTTTAAATGTAGACTCGACTGCACGTGATAGAATTTCGATTTTTGTTATAATTCACCCCCCACCCCTATATCCACCCCCTTACCCTCATCTCTGTAAAAGGCGTATTTCAAATACTAGAGACTTGAGCTTTGGCAAATATACGCATAGTAATGATAAAACCACATTCTGAAAGTTTCATGAAGAACGTACGTCCACAAAAAAAGTTATTGAACAATTAAGTTCCCATAGTAAGCCCACACTGCAGCCCATGCCTGTTAATGCGTGCGTGCCTATGGGTGTCTATGTATATGTTTGCGTGTGTGTGTGTGTTTGTTTAAGCTGAATGACACTAAAAATTATTGAAATGGCTGTTGCTCGGAGGGTTCAGGGTATCTCGTAGTCGAGCAGTCTCGACTAGAGCTTTCTTACTTGTTTTGTTTTGTTTTTGTTTTCAGTTTCTTCTCTGGGCATTGTTGTTGCTGTTGTTGTTGTTGCTATTTGTTGCCCAATTAGGATGCTCTATAGAAAGCCAATGAGTTTATTTTATTTGATTGACTTTTAATGAAGACCATGCCACCCCTCCTCCTCCACTCTCACCATCTCTCTTTCCCTCTGCCGCACTCTCATTGTGTAGCTCGAAGATGTATGGGATGCCATTTCGATTCCATTACCCTAAAAATTTCCAATATTCATTCGTGTTGCTGTTCCATTGAGCCATTGTGTTAACAATTTTTATAGATCTTTAATTGGTCCCACTGTGAGTTTTTAAAGCTTTTGTTTTGTTCCTCGGCCCAAAGCCGTGCAGCAAGGTCGCCAGACCTTTAAGGTGTCTGCCATTCATTTGCATTGCCAATCCAATGCTCTCATTGAGATGGCTCCGTACGTGGGCCCAAATGAGCTTCTGCTTTGATACGAAACTTGCTAAATCTTAAAATTAAACAACGGCGAAGGGTGCAGTTAAATGTCAACTTTGATTTGACTTTATGTAACTTCTAATCTGTTCTACTTTAGAAACTCGACATCGAAACGAGAGCGACCTAACTCTTTGGATGGTCTTGTATATCGGTTTCGTGCGTAGATATCTTGTATAGATATCATAATATGATAGCTAACACAGATTATATAGATTTTGTATACTTGATAAGATGAAACAACATGAATTTTAAGCTATTCAACAGGCCAATGCAATGTTTGTTTGGTAATCTGATCTTAATCTGAATTGTATGGTTATAGAAGATGGAAAAGTCGAAATACGAGAGGTAGAGATGAAAAGAAAGAGAGAGAATGGGGTAACGTAAGGAAGTGATAGGAAGAGCATAAGAAGCAAAGAATGAGAGAGGGAGGGAGAGACTGAGAGAAAGAAAGATTTGAAGAGAAAGAGTGAGAGAAGAAAATGGAGAGAGAATGGGGTAACGTATAAGCATAAGAAGCAAAGAACAAGAGAGGGAGGGAGAGACTGAGAGAAAGAGAGATTCAAAGAGTAAGAGAGGAAATGAATGATAGACGGAGATCGACGAAGAAGGAGGGGGAAAGAGAAACAAGATCGAGTGGGGAGAAATGGAGTGAAGAGGGGCAGCTGAGAGAATTAGAGGAAACCATACATAAAATAGTGATAAATAAGAATGAGAAATATATATAAGAAAAGCAATAGAGGATAGGATATAGTATAGATTTTAATATAATAATTAATTGCAAATTAGCTGTATTTGGTAAGTGAATTGTAGAGAAATATGCAGTTAAATAAGTGGAGAAGTTTCGGTTCTATGTGATCTCTCATGATTATCCAGCTGATATTTCGCTAGCCTATGCCACAATACAAACTCGAGCAGAGTGCGAACATCCGTTTCCCATCAGGAAGCGAATCGCGGTATTCCGTTTCAAAAGCATCTGCAGAAGCGCCGCCAACCGTTGTCTTTCCCGATCCCTTGTTCCTCCTTTCCTTCTTTTTTGGCGTTATTTCTAACCCAAAACAAGCGGCATAAAATGGATGTACCCACAATATATATATAAATTTATATAGATGGCTCCGCCCTACTCCACTTGCGAAACGAACAAAAGAGGGAAGAGTTTCCTCTGAGCGAGACAGGTCTTCGATTCGGATTTGGTTTCCCAGGGCAACCCTTTCGAGCTGTTGAGCACCCTATATAATGCTACGGCTGCTGCTGCTGCTGCTGCTGCTGCTGTCTATCACAAATCTGTCGCGAGGGTTGCTAGCGCATCGGCATCAGGTGAGCTGCGTTCTACCTGCTGCTGTTGCCACACCTCCTCCCTCCCTCTCCTCCGCCGCCTGCTTCAGTTGAATGGAAATGCAATGCAAAGTTGCTGCTCTGCGCCCATCGATCAACACAATTTGATTCGCATTTGTGTGGGAACGCAGCACAGGTGCTGTTTCCAACTCGTAGAGCTGCCAACTAGCTGGAAATTCGATACAGACAGCTGCCGACTGCCGACTCTCTACATATTAGATATGTTGCAAATATTTGCTTAATCTTGAGTGGAAGCTGAGCTGCTGCATTTCCTCTCGAATTTCCTTTTGGGTTTTCAGATTTCGACAAAAGTCGCTGGCCATAATTAAGAACATGTTATGAGCGAGCGGCAGCAGCAACAACCACAATTTATGTGAGCTGCATGGCAACAGCAGCAGCCGCAGCAATAACAACAACAACAACTATAACAAAGACAACAACCGCAATAATGACAATCGCACAAATCAACAAATCACGATCAGCGGCAGCCACACAGAACTCACGATTTCTGCTGCCCAAAATTCTAAAAAATTAAAGAAAAAAAGAAAACAGTCTAAGAACGAACTGCGCAGATGAGTTTTGCTCTCTGTGATCAAAGACATTCTAATGCCCTTTATTTGTTAGTTAGCGTTAAAAGACGAAGAACGAGTTTCAGTTTCAGCTATCTTAATTTCAATTAAGAAGATAAGGTAATAAATAAGAATTTTTCAGATAAATATATTGTAATTATTTCATTATAAGTTAAAATCTAATGATGTATATACGAAAATTGATGAAAATAGATCAAAACATATGCTAAAATATTTTAGAATAAATTGATCATCATTAACATTATAAACTATATGCTCTTATATATTATTTTATATATTAAAAAAAAGTGAACAATAAATAATGAGTAAAAATCATGAATGATTTAAATAAAATTCAATATG
Organism: Drosophila mulleri; assembly: GCA_035047565.1. Taxonomy (NCBI): domain Eukaryota; kingdom Metazoa; phylum Arthropoda; class Insecta; order Diptera; family Drosophilidae; genus Drosophila; species Drosophila mulleri. The sequence continues at coordinate 47,036 of JAWNPK010000152.1, read as the reverse complement.
AACAAAGGCAAGGGGCCGCTAAGCTGATGACCGTATGTGTCCCTATATCTTTATGTATATCTCCATGTATATATATGTACGTACGTACATATGTATAATATAAATACTCTAGCTCCATATGCGGCTCACCTTCCATCCAATACTCTCTGCAAAATGAGAGTATTGTAATCAAATTTGAGCAGACGTCAGCTTAAGCTGAGACAAAAATGGGCTGCATGTAGCAAATGCTTCCCCACCAACAGCAACAACAGCAACAACAATTGAACAGCCAACAACAACAATTCAGCTTGAATGAAGAGCGCCAATCCTCCTCACGCCGCCCTCAACAACTACTGGCTAACTTTATCAGTCAGTCCAGTCAGCGCGCGCGTCTGTCCCTTTGCCGGTGTGTACTAGCTGCTAGTTGCAAGTTGCATGTTGCAAGTTGCGGGTTTTGGCTACTGTTTCGAGCAAACATTCGACTGGAGCGCGCATGCTTCAGTAGCTAACAAGACTGTCTGTCTCTCTCAGTCGCACACAAAATTGTGGCCAAAATGTGTAGGCAATTTGTCAATATGCTATGACGACAACGGCAACAACAGCAGCAACTAGCAACTAGTAACTGGCAGCAACAGCAGCAGCAGCAGCAGCAGCAGCAACAACATTATTGACATTAGGGCACCTGTTTGTTTGCCAACATAAAACTATGATTACCGTTCTTGTTGTTGTTGTTGTTGTTGCTTTATCCATTGTCATAGTTGCTGGCAGCACGCGTACGTACACACACACACACACACACACACACACACACACCTGCACATGTGCACAGCTCGTGACTGAGTCGAAAGACGCCAGCGTCGAGTCGCAGACAACGTTAATCATAGACAAAATAAAAGCCATGGCAAAACGTAAAGAGTGCCCAAGTGAAAGAGCCGAATGCTAGGCCAAGTTGTAGCTATTGCTGTTGCTGCCTTTTTTTATTTAGGTTTTTGGTCAATGAACAAGAAAAATGGATTTTCACGGTTACATGCGTCGCGTACACACACACACACACATACATAACATGCATATGACATGTTGCCAAGAAACAACAACAAGCAACAACAGCAACAACATGAGCACTAGAAATTTTCTTGAGCAAGTTCGTTGCCTAAGTCTTTCGTTTGCCGCAGTTGCAAAAAGCTGCGCAACGGTTGGCTTAAGCCACAGCTGACATATCGAATATAAGACTAAAATTATATTCAATTCTCGATAGATATATTGTTGTAAAGAATACGTATAATTTGTATATTATATATTCATGATTTATATAATAATTATAAAGGAATTCTTTAATTTTTTTATTATAGTAGAAATGGGAAAGCGGTGAGTAAATGATCACTTTTAAGCGCTGGCACAGCTCTATTATTTTACTATCAATATTGAACACTCTAAGCCACCTGTCTAGTCAAGGCTGTGGATCATTTAAGTTATGACTGCCAAGCAATCTGAAGCTAAAATGTGGCCCAAAGGCTGCGCTATCAAGGTCTTATCTGTATATATACCAAAGTAAAGTAATATTCTGTCATATTTTAGATGTGATTCAGCATATTTTATATTAGATAAATTTTATAATTATATATATAAAGATATATTAATATTGTATATAGATATATGGCCATATACATATACATATATGTATATCTCTATAGCAATGTAGCTAGCCATATCGAAATATATGTATATATATATAGATTGATCATTAAAGTTTGTCATTATCCGGTTTCTAATCTTCAAAAATTTCAATATATTTTTATATTTTCTTTAGCCGTTTCAACTTTTTTTATTTCTCTGCTGCTGTATATTGTAGATGTGAAGTAGCTTAGCTTGAAGACCTAACTCACTCATTATCGCTTATGTAATCTTAATTTATTTCTGAATATTTTCCATGCTTTGTTTAGTAGCATTTCACATTTCTCTTATATAGATGTGAAGCATCTTACTCTGAAAATCGAATTCAATCGGGCATTATCTTTGATCTAGTCTTAATTAATTTCGAAATGCTTTTATTCCTTATTTAGCATTTCTATTCCTCTTTCTGTCTGCTATGCACTCGATAGGCTGTTCGCGAATCGAAATTCAAATCGTTTCGCAGCCCTTGGGAAACGACAGCAGACGTAAATGAGATTTCTAGGGGTGTCTAAACAAAACGCACTTCCTCTCGGCAGTGGCGCAGCCTGAATCCTTAACGAATTCCCACGCTGAATGCTAACTGTTGTTGTTGTTGTTTCTATTGAAAATGGGCGTTAGGCTATACGCCCTCGTTTGAAGAGCAAACTATGAGCATTACGATTATAGCTATTATGATGAACAGCAGGTAGCAAATAGAGGGACGCCAGGTAGGCAGTCAGCGAGTGCGGCATGCGTCCTGCATGACAGGACTCCACGCTTATCTCATAGACAGATAGATGAATAGATGGATAAAGAGTGGAACTGTCATTTGGCTGTCGCCTGACACTTTGGGCTCGTCCTTGATCCTTGAACCTTTGAATTGTCACCTTTTCTTTGCCATCCACTTGCACTTTCACTTTTGCCCACGCTTATCGTCTAGTCGGCTTAATCCCTCAAATCCCTCAAATTCCTCAAATCCTTCAATACATATAAAATGCACAAAAATAGCTGCGAAATTGTGATTGTTCGGGTAGAGCCGATGTCCTAATGAGTTCATCAGCGTTTTTTAATGAGTTCAGCATTGTTGTAGCCACCCAAAACGAAGAATAGACAGACAGATAGGCATACAGATAGACGGACCCCCCACAGTTTCACAGTTCCACAGTTCCAGAGCTCCCGAGTTCCAGAGTTCCGTTCGTAAGCAGAGTTGTTCGCTTCGTTAAGCGGAAGCAGCTTTGACGGCATTAAACGCATATGGAAATTATCATTCAAGTTTTCAACGAAATATTACACGGCTCAGCGACTGTCTTAACACTCCACCCGCACCTCGGACCGGACAGCTACCTGCACCGCCTCCTTCCTTCAGCCACAAATCGCTTTAGAGCTGGGGGGCTGAGCTGTTAGTTCTCGGAATTGGCTCGAAATGCTTTTAGCATAAACGAAATTAAAAACTATCGACGCTTCTTTAATTAAGCTGTCGACGGGGCGGCGAGTGCTGGCTTCTAGCGATGGCATTTGCATATTAGAGATGAGCGTGCGATGTGTTCGTGGCTAGTTGGATATATGAGCAAGCAGTTAGTCGCTCAGATGTTCTGTCAATCATTTGATACTCTGTTAGTTTTAACTCATCTTGTCTCATAAGACATTAAGCAGTCTGCTGAAATTCTGTTGTAGTGATGAGCACTTCTTCAATCAATTAATTAAACCGTCAATCATAAAACAAAAACCGCCAACAACAATTCGAAACTAGCTTTGGGCAACTGGTTCAATCATTCAATTAAACAATCTGTCAATTACATTCTCAGACTGACTAAAAGCGAAACACGAATGTGTTGAAAATCTGTTTTACGCGCTGACAAGTTGAGCATGTGGTATGAATCTGATTTGCTCTACTCGTTCCGCTGCACACGTGCACCGTCTTGGCATGGGCAGCTCCACTACTGCTGCACCCACTGGAGCCCCGCTCCGCTCCACTCAACTCAGCTCAGACTGCGCTGTTGTCCAGCTGAGAGAGGCGTACGCAGTCTTGTCGTGACCCAGTGAGCAGCAGATGACAACTTTGTGTGCATAATTAATGTACTTAAGCAGCAGCAACCACTCCGAGAAGCATATTTAATAACTTGTTTATAGTCGCAGGCATTGGCATGGGGCATTCATCAAGTGGTTTTGACCACAAAGCTTAATAGGGCACGTGCCCTGCTTGTTAGGCCAAGCGGCCAAATGGCCGCCTCTTGTGGTTGCTGCTGCTACTGCAATGGTCAGTCATAGCACGCAGCTTGCCGTTAGATCTAAGCTCAACTGTACCCAAATGCACATATGTATATGCATGTATGTTTGTATATGCATGCAGAGAAGTGGGGAAAAGGGAAGAGACTTGAACAAGATGGCTTTGGACGAAAAGCCAAAGTCAAGTTGGAGCCTTCGCCTAATGCAGCTGATGAAGTTATTAAAACTTGTTGTGAACGGCAGTTAAAAATCAAAACAAGATGCAACTAAAAACACAGAGAAATGCAATTACTAATGCTGCTGCATTTGTGACTATTGCTGATGCAGCTGCTGTTGCTGTTGCTGCTGCTGCTGTTGGAGATTGTGGCGTCGCATGTGGAGCAGCTGCAGCGGCTGGCTGCTAGCTGCTGGCTGCTGGCTCTCTGTTGGCTGCCTGCACGTTGTCTTTCAAGTATTTGTCAATTAGATTTTTAATTGCTGAAATATGAATGTAGGCGCAACAGCCATAGCAACAATAACAACAGCAACAGCAACGCATTTGCCATGACTTTGACGTTGACAGCAGCAACAGCAGCGGCAACAACAACAGCAGCAAAAACATCAACAATGTTCTCAAACTGCTTTTTTTAGATACCCTTGCCTCGGGTACTGCGATTGTCTTATGAATTGTGTTACGAATATAGCTACCAGTCAGTCGATTTTTTGCACAGTCTATCAATCAATACACCACTTGGTTAGTCTTCAGTCTACACTCAATCAGTTCAGTTTGTCATTCTTTTGCTTAGTCGGTCAATCATCGATTATAAGTGAGACAAAAAGTTGTTTTATCAGTTAGTAAAGCTGTCAGCTTTCATTAAATCTTGGAGTCTAACAATGTATCTTTAAGCTTTTTCATCAATCATTAGTTTGTAAATCAATTATTTAGTCTATCAATGAATCTTTAAATCTATCAATCTATGAATCATTCATTCGAATAATCAGTTAGTTAGTTAAATCAATCACTCAATCAGTTTTCAATAAGACGTTCTATCAGCCAGACATTCGTCACTTATAGAGACCTCGAATATTGCTGATCAATCGGCTATTCAATCATCATGTTTAATAATCGTCATCAGCCAGCGTTCAATCAGCTATTGAATCAATTTGATATTTAAATGAATCAATTCAATGCATGATTGAAGCATTATGATTAGCTGATTAGTCAAGCTTCAATCATTCATTGTCGAATTATTAATTGAGCATAAGCACAAAGTCTTGGTTGCTCGGTCAATCAAACAGACATTCAATCAATTTCTCAACAGTCCACTTTTTCTATTTTAAGGGACAGTTAAACTTATGTTAATCAATCAGCACAAACTCCGTCTCTTTCTCTCTCTCTCTCTATATCTCTATATATATATGTATATACATATAATTAGATAATGCTTTTATCATATGTGATAGAGTATTTTATTGCCGTGAGCAGGCTCCGGATATTTTGCAGTCTTGCCTCAGCCTGTTTTGCCTGTTGTAAACTTGTTGCGACTGTTGAAGACGACGTCGACGACGACGATTATTAAATGCAACTTAGATCAGATCAGCTGCAGCAGCAACAGCAGCAGCAGCAGCAGCAATGGCAACGACAGCGACAGCAGCGAGCTCGATTAAATCGAAATGCAATGCTTCTTGGAGCTTAAGCCTCTCTCCACTCTCCACAGTGCTTGATGTCCCGCACTCTCAGATGTTTAAGGCCAGGCGCGTATAGAGTTAAGATGAATCGCGTGCCTGGCAACTGCGACTAGCTGAAATATTATTATTATGCTTTGGCTAAAAGTGAATGATTGCCGCAGCTGCAACAACAAGCAGCAACTGTAACGCACAGCAGCAGCAGCGGCAGCAATGCAACATTGGCAGCATGATGCGCCTCGATAGACGACAATAGATTACGAGAAAGAGACAGAGAGAACGAGAGAGAGAGAGAGTGCACAGACAAAAAAAATAGCCTTCTGTCGCTTTGCTAATTTACGAGCAATAGTTGCTGCTGTTGCAACTGCAATTGTTGTCGCTGCAATCTAATTAGCGACATTGCGCATACGCCACGTGTGTCTTGGTCTGCTCAGCTTCGCATCATATTAGCCTTATATGTTTGCATAGTTAACTGTTAGATGCACAAATAGACAGAGTCAGAGACGGAGCGAGAGAGAGATAGCCAGATAGCTAGATAGCAGCAACAAGCACTTGCCGCACGGTCGACTCGCTGGCAACGTGCCTCGTTAGTTGCAGTTGCTGTGCAGTTGTTGCTGTCGTGCTAGCCATGGACCTTGGCCATGGCCACGGCAGCACCAGCACCAGCAGCAGCAACATAAACTCTGCTGCAGCCAGTTGCTGGCCTTGCTTTGGACAGCTTGTTGCATATGTCAAGTCAAGCAACAACAACAACTAGCTGAAACAAACACCTGCAAAATGGTTTTGCCGCATCTTTCCACCCAAGTAAGAGAAGTCGTTTACCAATGCGAGCAACTAAACATCTAACCATCCATCTACATATCTATTATGACCGAGCCCCATCGCCCGGCATTAGCTGTTTGAGATTCCTTTCTCTTTTCCAAACACGCAAGCCAAATATCTCAATACATTTCAAAAGTGTGAATTGTGTAGAAGCAGCGAACAGCAACTAGAACCGAACACAAAAGCGTATCAAATGGCGCAAGAATACCCTGGAAGAGCAGAGACGCTAGGGTGTTGCGTGTGTGCTAGTCATATACATATAAACTATATGTACATATATTCAGATCAACTTCTGCCTCGTGTTTTTATCATGAAATCCATAAAGACTCATCTAACAGCTCTTTAACATGATGTTGAGTTACTAGAGTGATAGAGCTTACCAAATATAGCCTAATTGGGTAATTGGGTATATACGGCAGCATATTAATTTGATTTACAGAACAATAACATATGTTACTGTAAATGACAGACAATTAACATGAAGTGTAAAGATATGTTATTAGCAGTCGAATAATCGATCATGCCAACTACACATAGTTTGTTAAAAGCTTGTCCAAAACCCCTGTTTAGTAGAGTAGGCAAGGAAATGTTACTGCTAATAACAGCTGCTTAACAGAGTGACTTCAAGCAGGCCTAAGCTCTCGACTGTTTCTAAACTAACTAAAATTACATAAAATGCTAACAGTTGCTAAATTTACCACATTTACAACTGAAACTAACAGCAGCTTACCACACCATAACCAACTACACACTTATTCATAGTTGAGACTTAACAGCTATTTAACATAATGGCAGCTGTTAAGTTAACATTACCAGGACAGCTACTAGATGAGCCAACGAGCTCAAGCAACTCCTCCTCCGTCCCGCCCAAAAGTCTTTCATCTAGCATCTATCATATAAGCATAGCAGTTGGGGGCGTGGCACACAATCAGATGGGCAGATGGATTGGATTGGCTGTTATCTTGTGCATACCATGCCGTTCATAATTCAAGCATTTGTCATTTTGTATTCAAATATTATTTTGTCGACTGCTGTGACATTTGCATTTCAATTGATTCGTTCGAGTGTTGAACTTCAGCGCGAGCCAAGCAAATGAAGAATCGTTCACAATTCACGATTCTCTCTATTCACTGTGCATACTGCTCACATTCATGTCCGTTTTTTTTTTTTTTCTGAGCTTTTCACACCTTCCACCGTCTGTTAACTGTTTGTTGTTGCTGTGCTGCTAACGAGAGGGAGCCGATAAAGATATCAGTTTCGTATGGCACCTGCTTTTGGTATATGTATGTTTACTCTACATCTACCATACGATATATTGATCCAATGCGATATGTGCAGACGATGGACGACGATGTTCTTTATTCTCTGGTTCTCAGCCCTTCTTCTTCTTCTTCGGCTCCGAGGTCTTAGTGGCTTTTGACACTTTCGAAAAATTCGTTAGCAATGATTTGCATAATTTCACAGTAAATTCCTAATTCTAATCTATGCCGGCAGTTGAAGTATCAACTCCCCAACTCCCAGACCCAATAGAACAGATCCGTATAGAACTGAGATGAACGACAAGCTAGCCTGTCTATGTATATTTATGTTTGATACTTAATCGCTAATAAATACACGTTCGTATTTCAAAAACACACACGCACACACGCACACACAGATGAATTTAAATAAATTTGAAAGGGCCCAAAAGTCGCAGCTGAAGAGCAGCGCTACGAATAGTTATTCAGCTGCTGTGCGACTCCTGTGGCGTTTGTTTGTTCGAAATCAAAACATTTCTCACTCTCTACCAGCTCGTATATTATATGAATTTTGATTTTTTTTTTTTTTTTACCATAGACAAAGCCTACAAATATTTTTCACACCTATCAATCGATTATAAATGGGCTGCACGATTGAATATCTTGATCTTGAATATGCTGAACAACCTAATCGATACCTAATTAATTCATACGAAAAGCTTACGTGGGGAGATATCTAAATACATATAAAATTATATATTTATCAATGTTTAACGTTTATTGATAATGATATATATATATATAGATATATATATGCTATAAGTATCAACTAAATAAAAAGTAAAAAGTAAAGTAAAAAGCAGATGAAATGTTCATGAATTTCCTCTAGTTTTCTATTGCTCATATTTCCTTTCTTAAGAAATATAATATGTTTTCAGTACGGCTACCAAAGTTAAGTCCCTTCTAGAAGTACATTCACATCATAGATGATACATTTCTATACTTGTCGGTAAATTTAAATGAATATATTGATATTGTAAATATAGTCATCACACAATAGAAAATTAAATTTAAATCAACTGGCATCTGATTCTAAACAAGTAAGATGTCATCCGCTCGACTCGTATTTCTCATGTTTAATTTATACCTTTTCTATACCCAATTAAAATTTCTAATTTCTAAAGGTATTCAAAGGCTCTATGAATTTGCAGAAAATTTGTAAATGTGTTTGCTGATTTTCACTAATTAATAATAAATAAAGCTAAACGCAAGAGACCTTCTGGTTTTAACAGAAGTCGTTTCAAAGTATTCAAACCAAACCGCCTATTTCTAAGGCCCTCAGGCAGAACATAACCATTTTAGCTGATGCGTCTCTTACCTTTTAAGGGAATACCAATTCTTGAACATGAATCGTTTCTATAGTCTGTAGCCTACATTCAAAAATCAAAGAGAACACATCAAATCTTTTAATGAGTAGTAATTAAAATAATAATATTGAATTAAAAAACTCTTGTGTTGAATAAATATTTTCATATTCGAAATCTGCTTCACACAAATTTGTATTCATTATTCAATCTTTTCATTTGGAGGTCTGTTATATTTTATCTATTTATCAATCTATAGTTTAATTCATATTTTATGTATATTTAATTTGTTTGAATTTATTTTCAGTTAAAACGTGATCAAATGCCGTTACATTATGTAGATCATACATGTTGCTTTCCAGCTGAGAGAGACCTGACACCTTTAAGTAATATTTCAGTTTCAGCTTCAACTTCCACTTCAGCTTCTTCTTTAGTTTATCGGTCTCTCAAACGCCACGCCCTCGACATCAATATCAATGGCAGCGGCCCATTTGTTAGTTGGAGCTTGCATTCCAATTGGAATAAATAGATATATTCACAGCAATTTATGTATCTTAATTGTGGCCCAAAGCGAGCCAAGTGTGAATGAATGGGAGAACCTTTTGCTTAACTGCAGTTGATTGTCCACTCACAGAAAGGCACTGACGGCGAGGGGTAACCGGCATGTGTACGACTGAGAGGGAGAGGGAGAGGGAGAGGGAGAAACTGTCTAAAATGCACTCGTATTTCATCAATGAATTGAGCTGAAGCTGCAGCTGGAGTTGGGACTTGGCCTGAGACCTGGGCTGGGGCCTTTCTCACGATCAGCTCGGCTACTTTAAACACTTGCTTTATATTGATATTTATGGCTGATAATTTCAGTTGATTTGAGTTTGTTTTCAGTTCATTTTGGAGTGGATCTCGTCGTTTATCAACCTTTAACTAAGTGAAAGGTGACCTCTCAGCTATCAAATGAGAAAGTTTGACAAATTAACTATGCAAATGCTCGCCAGTTGCAGGTGGAATTTCCAAATAGTTTTCATTCAGAATTTGAAATTAGGAAAACTCATCAAAAGGTATAGCTTTTTAGGAAAATCCGCAGGGTGTATGGTAAGTCAATAGTTTTTTATAGCTGTTTAATATTATATTTGTAATATATATATATATATGTTAAACTACTTAAGAATTACAGGTTATCTGCTAGTCGTTCACATTTGCGAGAGATTCTATTTGTTAAGAAACATTTCTATGACTCACAATGTCGAATTCTCAAGCGTTTGCCACCTATTTTCCAGCTACAGGGTATCTTCTAGCCTCTCTTATTTATGATTTCTGACTGACGATTTCGAATGATATCATTTAAAAACTATTTGCAAATTGCAGGGTATCGGCTAGTTGGATACTTTTACATTGCACCCAAAGGCACTTTGTACAAGTCTGTTTTTGTCAACGTATCGCTCATTAACATTTTCATCTAAATGTGTGCTAGCTTTCAGCTACAGGGTGTCTGCTAATCAGTCAACTTTGCTGCTGCCTAATTGCGATTTCCTGTCGAAATACCAATTTTCTAGCCATATATTTCTATTAGCTGTCGCTAAGTCGAGCTTGTTAACATTTTTATTGGCTTCTTAGACGCATATTTTACAAATTTAAGACTAAAATATTCCTTATGGCTCTCGTTCACGTCTGCTTCTCTTTCTCTTTGCATATTCTTTCTCTATTGAGAAATATTCTGAAGATCTTTACGAGCTGGGTATTTTGCCAAAGCTGTCCGACTGTCAACGTCACGCCGGCCTCCAAATCCAGCTGCGTTCTTATTGGACTGTGTTGGCAGCTCTGACAAGCGATGCTAATATTTGGCCCAATAAATTAGTCGCTCTTTAGCATTTGGCTGGCATTATGAAAAGCTAGTTCTCATCGATACATAGTTAGCAAGCTGCTCAATCATCGATTGATGATTCGCATTTCTTATAATTTGATTTAATCGCCGCTCTTCAAGCTGATCTCGACAATCTGCTCAAAATCGGAGCTTTGGTCAATCATGATTGATAGATGGAAAGTTGCGTTTGCCATTTCGAGTTATGCAAAACTTTCGAGCTCTTCAGACTAAACGCTTATTAACGATTGATAAGTTCGACTCAAACTCAAAGATTTTATTCTTATGAGCTACATTTCGAGACTATTTATAGATTTTGCTGAATCTCAATGAGATTCCTGAATTTAGCCTAGTTCTCGAAGTGAAACTAGTTCTATTTTTGAATAAGTGATTAGCTCGAGCTGGAATTGATTTGGGAACTCTGGGAGGGGCCAGAATTTTTGCTTTAGAGTAGAACAAACAGGATCGCCACAATCGTGGACTTGAGCTGGAGCTAGAACTAGCTCCATTATATAAGCAGATGGCTCGATTTTCTTACTCGTTAATTTGAACATTACTGATCAAACTAAATAAATTACTCGAAAAATAAATGAATCGGCTCTTCTCACGATGTCAAAGTTCAAACCAAAAACCGCAACAATTAGAATAATGCCCATAAAGGAAGTGGGAGGAGTGGAACTAGCTCCACCATATAGTTTGTTAATTCAATTTGCTTATCCTATATTAACACATCGCATCGGCTGCAGCTATCGACATGGACTGAAACTAGTTCAAATTTACCGCGATTATATATCATATTACGGCATTTGGTAAGTCCCCATTGATGGAACGCAAACTAGAAATTGAACTAGAACTGGTATTTGACCAGCTTTACATTTAAGCTGCCTGCGAATACATTTAAATAGATTACGTATGTCTTTAATGGGCAGTTGCGAGATCTATTTCAATAGCTGCAACGCCGGACTTTCTTTCGCCAAAATTCGAAATCAACATTCGAAATATAAACCAACAACAATTGCCGAATAATTCGCAAATCCAAAACAGAAATAAAAACAAACGTGAGCACAAAAACAACAAAACCAAATAAAAAAATCAATCCAATCAAACCCCAAATGTAAAATAATAATGAGGTAGATTTGGAACAAAAGCTGATCGATGAATTAGTCAACTATTTGGTAACGGGCTTAATTGTCAACGTGTAGCACAGACACACAGATGCACACCCGGCACACTCGAATCAAGTTTCTGATTTTCGTCTAGACTCATCTTTTGTAGAGGCTATTGACTTAGAGAGCAAGACAATAGTCCTGATTTTTATTGTTCAACAGCAGCCGCAAAAAACTATGCACATAATATATATATTTATATACAAACACCAGATATCAGAAAGCACTGAAAAAAAAGAAAGGTAACAATAACAATAAATAGAACAAAGGCTTGTCATAAAATTTATTATATTTTACCGATAGATTTCTTGTTTTTTTTATTGTTGCCATTGGACTGGGACTCGAGTGCCTCAATGCTGGCGTCTTTTTATCAATTCAGCTAGCCCCAGTCTTCGTCGTTTTGGCCGCTTTTGTTAAGTGTTTTGCCACAACAACCCAGCAATTTAGCGAAAAAAATAAATAAAAAATAATAAATTATTTGTAAACATTTCAATTCGTTAAAATTGCATACAAATGTTTTTAATGCTAATGAGCCAGGGAGAGATAGATAGAAAGGAAGAAAGAGAAAGAGAGGCAGAGAGAAGTAAAGAAAGATCAGGTTGTTGAACTTGCTTATTGCTTGCTCGAATTTTCTATTTGTATCCTTTATCCTGAATGATCTATGTATCTGTGCTTCATCATTCAAAATCTATTACCTATGTATGACTACTAACCCCCTACTAACTATCCTCTATTAGCTATTAACTCTTCTGTATTTTCAATCATTTATCTGTTATCCTCTATTATATTTTATCTATCTCCATCCTCTTTCTTTTATCCACTAGACCTTGGCTTTATCCTGTATCCTCACTCTACCTCTACCTCTACCTCTACCTCTACCTCTACCTCTACCTCTACCTCTACCTCTACCTCTACCTCTGCCTCTACCTCTACCTCTACCTCTACCTCTACCTCTACCTCTACCTCTGCCTCTGCCTCTACCTCTACTTCTTTTGTCTTGCATTTAATTCAATTAAGCATTACATCAACAAATTATATTTGCAACACAATCTAAGACAATCTCTGCTTAGCTTAAGCCTATTTCGTTTTTTTTTTTTAGTTTTTTTTAAATATATTTAATTTATTTTTCATTTTCAGGCGTTAAATTCAATTTACAAAAAAGTGGCACAAGCCACCAGTGCCGGTGCTGTTGCCTGCGCCGGGCAAAGCCGCAGCGCGTCCAATTGGCATGCGGAGAGTGCCAAATCCTCATATGGCTTCCTCTTGCTGTTGTTCTCACTCAATTAGAGGTAGACGAAATGCACTTAAGGAAGATGTTGCTGCAGCTTTGCTTAGAATAATTAGTCGGCGTTTCGCGGTCACAGTGGATCTGTAGTAATAGTTGAGTTTAGCTACTAACTATGAGAAACCAGCTTTTAGGTCGGTCATTTAATTAATTTAAAAATATACATAGCAAGTAAGAAGGCTCTAGTCGAGACTGCTCGACTAGGAGATACCCTGAACCCTCCATGCTGATGGTCCAATTATTCTGCAGTTCTTTTAAGCACACACATATACATGCATCCACCCGCACGCATAGGCCCGCGCTCTGCTAACTGCGCAGTAAGCAGCGACTGCGCTTGGGCTGCGCTGCAGTGTGGGCAATATTATGAGAATTTATTTGTTGAATAATTTCGTTTGTAGACGCACAATCGTAATGAAACTTTCAGAACGTAATCATAATGTGTAAATGTGTGAACATTCCAAAGCACAAGTCTCTAGTACTTGATATACTTTAACAAATTGAGGGCGAAGGGGGCGTGGTATCAAAAATCTGTAAATTACAAAATGTGCGTACTCACCAAATATATATACACGGTAAATCTAAAGTCTCTATGTTTAATAGTGCTCAAATTAGGCTGAAAAGACAATATCAATTTATCGATTATCCTCGATAAAAAGATATCGAATGCGTTATCGAAAAAATATGATATATGTATGGGGTCTCCGATGATTCCTTCTGCCTGTTACATACTTTTCACAAAACCATTATACCCTGGTTTCCCATTTTTAATGGGTTCAGGGTATAAAAATAAAAACTTAAATTCTATATAAAAGCTTTCAAATCGTAATTTTATACAACTTTTTCACAAATACACATTATGCAAGAAACTCTCTCTCAACAATTTCAATAGACTTCGACATTACGGTTCGAGATTGCCTTTGGCTACGTTTCTAATGCTTCGGGTCTTAAAATTCTTTGCTTTATGCTATCTAAGACTAATAAGCCAAGTATTTCAGTTGACGTGCTATAGATAATTTCAGCATATTTCTAAGGCAACTGGCCAATACATTTTTGATCTTCTTTTTCTGTTTTTCATTTTCTGTTGTGAGCATCTCGAGAAGCAGACGAGCTTCTCTAGACAAATGCTGGTTCGATTGCAGACAACAGGCAACGGGCAGCAGGCAACAGTCTTGCAGCTACGGGCTTGTCGCTTGGCCGGCAAATTAACGCATGATTAAGAAGCAATCGGGACGGGCAAGCACTTAGCCAGACAGAGGAGGACTGTGACTGTGACTGCGACTCTTAGGGGTTAACGGGTAGAGGATGGAGGGGGGGGGAGCTCACGAGTAGGGGTACTCGTAGTTCTGGTTCTGTTCTCTGCCAATTGGCCAACTGCCTGATGAAGCGAATGTCCCACTGTCCCGCTGTCTGTGTCGTCTGTCTGTGCTCGACTCGGCTGGCTCCCTCTGTCTCTGGCACTTTGGCGAAAATGTGTTGCTAATTGTTGCACTAAACTGTTGTTGGCATGCGTTTGACAGTCGGTCCAACTGTTGGCCATCAAATTGGCACCAGCTACCAACTGCCAACAGCCAACAACAGCCAGCAGCCAGAAGGCAATCGCTTTAGACCGCTCGACAACAACAACCTGACCAAATTGTTGGTCATTGGTTGCCTTCCTTCATATATGTCTATATATAAATACGTATACATATATACATAGGTGTGCGGCAGTTTGACACTATTACAATTTGAGCTTGCCTCAGTGCTGAGCTGTATTAGCTGATCTCTGGCTGTCATTTGGTTTGCTTGCGAATTAGTTATGCCTAAGCTGTGCTATGTGTTAGGCTCTCATTGCTTGCAATTCGGGAATCTATCTGGGACTGCTCATAGCGTATTATCATTGATGGCAAATGTTAAACACTTGTAGCGTGTTTCACATTTACTAGTCCTTTGGATAGATGTTTTCTGCTGACTTTGACAAACAAATGATTTTCTATGCCTGAAAATCGATGTCAACAACTCATCGATGCAATTAGTAGAATCGATTCATTTGTATATCTAAGGTAGTTGCATTTTTCTGTCTTTCTATCTCATTCTATATCTATAGTCTTACCATTCTCTTCTCGTCACTAAAATCTACAAATTCATCTATTACCCTCATGTTCTCCATCTCTTTAATTTCTCCCATTCCCAACCTTATCTTTACTATATATCTTCACTGTATCCCATTAATTTCATATTTCCCATGTTTGTATATCTCACATATCTTCTATATCTTGTATCTTTTATATATATGTATTATTTTTCTTATTTTCCATACCCTCATATTTCTCTTATATCTGCTTTTGCATTTCCCTATCCACTAGATTATCATCTTTATGACTTTCTTGTTTGCTATATTCCTGATATTTCTTATCTCTATAATTTCGCCAATCTATAAATAATCGCCAGTTTCTCTCATATTATCTCCTCTGCTAATATTGCCAACAACAAGAGCAAGAGTATCTTGTATTCGGCTCGTCGAAGAAAATCTTCTTCTTGCTCTCGTTTCTTTGTTTTCTGCATCAATTTATTTTGATTGAGGCATTAAAATTCTTGTTTGTATACAAACAGCAAATGCAGCGCAATGATTAAAATGCTCAGCCCCGCCCCCGGCCTGCTGTCCCACCACCAGCTCCTGCTCTTCAGCGATCTTCTCTCACTCTTGCATGCAGCTGCTCACATACATATGTATATAAATATATGTATATACAAAATAATGCAGCTAATTTTCATTTAAATAATTTACAGAGACTCTCTTTAATGCGATTATTTGTTTAATTGCATTTTAATATTGCTTCCGTACATCCGTTGGTTGCTTCCGCAACAGAGTGTGGCAGGATGTGTGCGTGCGTGTGTGTGTGTGTTTGAGTAGTGCATATGTGTGCGAGTGTTGGCCAAGACATTAGCGCCGCGATTTGCCTCAGTTTAAAATTTAATGCACATATTTGCATGCACTGGACTCCACTTAAGCAGCAGAGTTGGGTGCGAGAGAGAGAGAGAGAGAGAGAGATAGATGGCGGGAGGGGCAGTGAGCGAGAGGGGCGATAGTTGGTTTACCTATCAATTAGCATTTGCCGCATCTCTTTATCTCAGCCAGGCCGACACATTTGCATGATTATGAGCGCAGTTCCGGCGAGCAGTTTACATAAGCAAATTACGCTTCGACTTTAATCAAACGCAAATCGATTTGATATCTATGTATCTATGTCTCTACGCGTCACCCTATCCCCGTCTCTCTCTCTAACTCTGCATCTGCTGCTGCACTGCCATGCACTTTGCAGCTGCTCAATTGGTGGCTTGCATAATTGTCACAGTCGAACCTTAACTGTTGATAATAAGTCGCGCGTAATGCAAATCGATGCCACACTTATTGCACACATACAGAGTATGCAAACAGTCGGATATGGGCAGTTTAAAATTATTTATATATATTAACATATTACTCTTGCAATATATCAGCTCCATTGTTATCCAATTAGATGAAGTGCAATTTTGATGACATCGCTCTAATTTGCAAGCAAGAAATTATACACATATACATAAGATATGTGAATATATAGATATATGTATGTACATATATGCATCTGATCAGCTTATTTCGCAATAAGAATATCCATTTAAATATCATCTCAAAATCATGTCGCTCGTTCATTTCATATAAATTATGTTTGTTTGGGACTAGCTTTGACTGTCAGCGGGCAGCATTGGAAGTCGACATTTCATGTCCTTCGACGTGTCGGCATTCAAAAACTGACAGAGATGGAGTGAGAGAGAGATGGAGAGAGGGACGATAGCGGGAGACCTTAAGTTATCTACAGCAAGTACATTCAACAAGTTCCTCATTCAACGAGTTCCTCAGACCCAAAAACCCCTTTTGACCCGAACTGCAAAAAAATGACATGTTTGAGTAGGTTTTTGGCAGTGACAGTGCGTGTTCTTGCTTCATATACCCTGTAATCTGAACGGTGTTTAAGTGGGAGTAGCTGAGAGTAAAGGCAGGTAAAGGAGGGGGAAGGATGTGAATGTAAATCATGATAAATGGAGTGGAGGGGGAGAGAGTGGCAGAGTGAGAGAGAGAGAGAGAGTGGGAGAGAGATAGAGAAAAAAAAAGATGGAGAGGAAGAAAAAGAATGATAAGGAAGAGTTGTGGGAAAATGAATAGAATGAAAGAGGGGAAAGGGAATGAGGTTGAGAAAATTAAGGAAGAGTTGTGGGAAAATTAATAGAATGAAAGAAGGGAAAGGGAATGAGGATGAGAAAATTAAAAAATAGAGAGGGAGCGAAAAAATATTGAGAGAAACAGTCTAAAATTCAAAAAGAGAATAAGAAGGTGAGAGACAGAGAGAGATAGAACTATATATATAAGCAGAGAGCAAGAACGAGGAGGAGAATGAGACAAACAGAGAGAAGGAGAGAGAAAAGGAGATAGAGTAAGAGAGAGAGAAAGAAAGGATTCCAATGGGGACTAATAGAGTGCCTTACGGTAAAGAGAGAGAGAGTGAGTGAAAAAGACAGAGAGAAAGTGAGTGAGAGAGCAATGAATAACGTAGCGAAAGCAATATGTTTTAAGGATACCGACGGAGAGGATTAAATGCAGAGAGAGGAAACAGATCAAGAGCAAATAGAGTCCAGGGTAGTGATGGCACGATTAATCATATGATACGCAATAATAGATTATTTTGTTTCAATTCACGATTTAATTGTATCGCAAAATGGGTTTTGAATAATCGAGATAATCGATGATTTGCTCAAAAAATCGCATCGCTGTAAGCAACATTGGCGCGCAAAAGTTAGTGGCGAAGCGTCATTATGGCACCAAAACTAAGTAAAGTGTGGAGATTTTATTCAAAATTAAATGACACGGATGTGAATTGCCAATTGTGCCAAAAACAATTGAAGTATTGTAAAAATACAACCAGATATAAATGAAAGTTTAGGAAGCACTAGTGACGGCTCATCTATTAGCGAAGTTGAGTTCGATTTATGGACCCACCACAAGACACTGGCCCACAAAACCAGTAAGAAAGACGGTAACCATTTTCAAATTCAAGACGAGCTCAGTCTTTTTTTAAATGCTCCTGTTTTTGATTTGAAGCGTAATGTCGCCAACGCCTGGGAGGAGATGCGTACTGCATACCCTAAGCTATATGTTATAGCTTGTCGGTATTGTTTCTTAATAGGCACTTCGGTACCAGCGGAACGTCTTTTTTCCAAGGCGGGTGCCACATTAACCGAAAAAAGGAACAGGTTAACAACAGAGCACCTTTCACAACTACTATTTCTTAACTCAATTTTAAATAAATAAACATTTATGTATATTCTTTACTGTTCTTGTTGCTATTATTGCTTCTAAAAGGAGTTCAAAAAAAAAATTTAAAAAATATTAAAAAGCGCATTAAAAAAAAATCATTTGATTAATCGATTTTTTCATTTTTCAGCGGTTAATTGCAATTAATCGTTAAAGCACCTAAAATAAATCATATGATTAAATAATCGAACAATGAATTTTTTTTGCCATCACTAGTCCAGGGTATTGCAACGCTGATGCTCAAAATTGATTTTCTTAAATTTGATCTGTGCTCAAGCGTTTTAAAGATCGATTCGACTCGATTTCGATTGGATGCGTTGCGATTCGATTCGGATCGAATCGATTTAGCTTTTTGTTTTGATACGTTTCGTTTTTAGTTTCATTTGTGCATTGCGTGTGTGAGTGAGTGTGTGTTTTGTGTTTCTGTAGCTTTTGTGGCTTATTTAGCAAACAATAAAGCAATAAATCAATCAATTATCAGTTAAACGCTCGCAAACAGACAGCGGCTGGCTCTGAAAATGCAATATGAAAGCCTTATTGGGCGGCTCCAGCTCTTTATGGAGTGAGCACACATACATAAAGTGTGAGAGAGAGAGAGAGAGAGTGAGAAAGAGAGAGAGAGAGAGAGCGAAAAGAGAGAGATGTATGATAATTTGTCAGTATGCCATCAGTGCAGATACAAAAGAAACAAGTATCTGCCAGATACATACATACATACTATATATACATATATACAATATATGTATATATGTATAAATGCAATGCGTTGACTGTTTTTGGATTAATGCCAGAAGGCGCACTGGCGCCTAAGTAGGTCAGAGCTCCTCCACAGGCCCAGTCGCGTCCAACAATAGCTGCCAATTTGGGCGCACAAATTCCTGGGCTGACGCTGACAGGCGAACAGGCGAGCTCGAGACGAGGCGAGCAACTGCGGCGCATGCCAATTAGCCGGGCCCGGCTAGCAACTTGGCCAGACGCGCGCCGCAACGCCTGCGGGTATGCAACAGTGGGCCATATGTGTAGGCGGCCACGCCTCCATGGCTCCACGTCATCGATCGCGCCCCCAGCCGAGGCCATTGTCTCACGTATGTAAGCCAATTAGAGACAAAAGATACAATAGAGACAATCTGTGCAATTGAGTTTTATGCATATTTATATGGCCGATTAGGCTACTATAGAGATACCTTCTAGATCTATACAACTCCGTAGATAATACAGATGAATTTACAGTTGATTTCTTTCTTTGAGTTCTAAGCATACCTATTTTGATATCAATCGATCTATACATATTTATAAATATTTGTCTTTTTGATTTCGCGTTGATTGTTTTTACTGCGTGCTGTGTTATTGATGTTTTTTTATTTAATTTTTATCGTTTTCTTTTTCTTATGGAAATTTAAATATGAATTTAAGGTAATTTAAATGAAAGCACGCTGAAATAATTATTTCATATTTTAGCACGCTGGATAGTGTCGCTCACATTCATTAAAAACTAGGTTTATAGCCATGGAGAATGCTGATGATCAGTAAACAGGAATGGATAACCATGAAGAGACCTATCAAGTGACAATGGGATGTTTCGAAACATTTATATGCTAATAGCTGGACAGAATGAATCCGGAATGAGGATACAAACTAAAATCAATATTAATGCGATTAAATTATATTAACAACAAGAGAGGTAGTCTAGTGACTGTCTGAGATATTTCTAATCTGGGCCCTGCGAAGAGATGATATTTCAAGTAGTATTTGCTGTTTGAGAACCAATAAATTATACATTATCGGTTATAAATGATGGATATTATTCCAAAAACAGTTTACTCTATGTAAAATTCCTTAGCTCTACCTTTAGATCTATAGAATATGTAGTACTTTGTAATATATAGATATATCTACTATATATTTATACTTTGTAATATATAAATATATCTACTATATATGTAGTACTTTGTAATATATAGATATATCTACTATATATTTTGAATTCCAACATTTCTAGTCTTTAGCACTTTAATTAAGTTTGCGCTATAGGCGTAAATATTTAAAAGATTTAATATGATTTCTTGCTTATTTAATTAATATTTTTATTATTTAATAAATACAACTAAACGAAAATATATGCATATATATGTAATATATATATGTAAATACAAAAATATTAACATAATTTCCAATATTAGAGCACAAGTGGAAACTGTTTGAAAATCACATAAGAACAATAAAGGGACCATGGAGCATGCCAAATGGCTCGAGCTATGCGAAGTATTACGATATGGCCGGATAACTGTAATCTCTGAACTCAATGAGCTGATTTCAGCGCTAGCTAATCAGTGGCTGCCAGCAAGATTTGTTGTAATCAGGGTATGAGAAAAGGAGAGAGGGAGGTAGCGGGGCAAATATAAGTTTTGACCTACGGCCAGTTTCACAGCTCCGATGTGCGAAAAGATTTATATAACGGCTTTCGATAGTTGTGTCAGTCGAACCGATAGGGGTCACAGGGGGGCGAAGTTGTCGACAGGGGTCACCAGTAAAAAAAATAAAAAATAGAGGTGTCCATGGCAAAACACACATCATCAGAGCTAAGCCCCCAAGGGTCTGTCCCAAAGGGGCAATAATTGCTTGCAAGAAACAAAATATTTACCAGAGCTTTAACTAATGAACTGTTAATTTGAGCAAGTCAAGCCAGAGCGAGAGAGTCACAGGCAGCAGGAGAGAGTGAGAGGGAGTCAGACCCAGAGAGGTGGCATAGGAAAATGCTGAAAACTTAATTGTGTTTAATGGTCGCTGTTTTTTTGTGGAATGCAAACCCATTTTATGCCACAGGTTTCGCAGATGCTTTTTTCTACCATTTTTTTGGCACTTGATTATGCAAAGTCTTAATTTGGCTAAAAAAAAAGCGCTGGCTGATCGCTTGGCACTTGAGCCACACTTTAATTGATTTACACAAGCCAAGAAAACAAAATAAAAAGCGAGCCAAAAACCAAGCACTAAAAAGTAAACCTGGGGATATATCTTATGAATTCAAAATACTCTGAAGGGCAGAAATTATTAGTAAATGATGCACGATGAATTTTTGATCTAAAGAATATATAGACCTATATGATTTATATGATCTATGTGCTCTATATGATCTATATAATCTATATGATCTATATGATCTATATGATCTATGTGCTCTATATGATCTATATGATCTATATGATCTATATGATCTATATTATTTATATGATCTATATGATCTATATGATCTATATGATCTATATGATCTATATGATCTATATGATCTATATGATCTATGTGCTCTATATGATCTATATGATCTATATGATCTATATGATCTATATGATCTATATGATCTATATGATCTATATGATCACTAAGCACATACAAAGATAATCTATATGAAAAAGAATAAGAAAGATGATCTATATGACATGCAAGAATAGCTGATTATATCGATACACCCCACTGTTAGGGTATTTGCCAAATTGTACAAATCGTATCGGGCCTGGGGACACGCGAGCTGCTCGCGCCAAATATTTGAGGAGCAACATTTGTGGGGCTGGCTTTCTATGAAATCGGCGCTTTGAATGATGATCTTTTGCGAGTTGACTTAATATGAAATGGAATACGAAATACCAGCACATATATGTATGTAGATCTATGTATATATAATATATATTTATATATACATATTCAATAATTGCGATTGCCGTTGGGACAGTCGCTGGTGCTGCACCGCTCTAATGGCATTTTAATAATAGATTACGATGATGGCGACGACAGCCCAGGCAGAGAGTCCAACCGATGATGGGCCGATGAGTGCCCCAAGACAAACACGAAACTGAAAATGTGAAAAAAATGAGAGATACATATACATATATGTATACAGTAGATGCACGTATGTATATATAGATATATGTACATGCAAAATTCTTTTGCTCGTGTGACAGTTGACAGTTAGAAAGCAAAGTCTGAGAATCTGAGGAACTCGCATTATTTGCATAATTAAACTCTAATACAAATTGGTAAAAAGAAAGAAAAAACAAAGAATATAGATACAAAAAAACGAAGCTGCAGCGGCGGAGACAATGTCTGAGAACTTCGCTGGCTAATCATGCGCATGATCTGCAGCAGCCGGACGGACGGGCGCGGTGCGGTTCCCTGATGATGCTTGGGAGTCTGCGCAGTCTCTCACACTTGACTGCATCAAAATGCTATTCCGAAGATGAAGCTACAGACAGACAGCAGGAGAGAGAGAGAGGGAGGGAGAGAGATGGCAGCGGCCTCACGCGATGCTAAAAATCACGCAATATATAATACAGTTGTCACTAGCTAAAGCGAACTCTTTGAAAGACATTCTGAAAAAGAATTTAAGTACAATTTATTTTTAGATTTTTTAATTACCTAGCAAAATTATTGAAATTCTTTCTATAAAAAATGTGATTGTGCAACAAATACCCCCGTTACCTAGCATTGTAGAGCATATTAGTTTCATACTCTGTATAAACGCGGCTTCTGTACTTACGAACCTCGACTTGTACATAGAAGTCACTCTTATACAGATTACACATGTCTCTTAGATTACACAGTTTTCTTATACAAATTGTTTAACGGTGACTTATATCATTGCTTTTGGTGATTGTATAAGAGTGACTTATACATAGAAATTCATACAGTGATTGTATAAGGGTAATGGCTCTATAAAAAGTAGTCACTCTTATATGTGCAGATATTACAGAAGAGTGACTTTTATACTTACAAGCCCGAACTTATACAATATGTATTAGATTGGCTTACATGCCAGAGAGGCCTAGATTTATCAATATAAGTCACTCCTACATAGATCGCATAAGAGCAACTTTTATAGATTATATATAGTAAGGTTTTAGCTTGATAGCATAAATCTGAGCCTGTAATATAGATCGTATGAGAGTTACTTTTAAAGGTCACATAGAGTGACTTCCATATATAAAAGGATCTCTACTCTAGACCGAAATTTATAAATCGAAGTCACTCTTATATTGCTTCTACAATCACAGATCAGCTACTGCACCTACCTCTGTGTCAGTACAGTAAAACTTCGTGTCGCGCATTTGTCTCGTGTTTGTTCATATGCCACACACACACTCATCCACTCACACACACACACACACACATACAGTGCTGAAGCCTATGTGGACTTTGTATGCTGGCCAAATGGCACAATAAATTCCCATGACAACTAATTTAGCTGGTCTCAAAAAGAGATAGATAGAGTGAGTAGAGAAAGAGAGAGAGGCAGAGGGGGCAGAGGGGGAGAGCATACGGTCGGAACTCTTGCAATGCGTTGTTGTCTCTCATCTTTGCCGCCGCAGCATTTTTATTGACTTTGGCTTTGGCATTGACTTTGAATTCATTGCAGTTAGCTGGCAGCATCTATTGTTTTTAATGATTGTCTCCATGGAGAGGCGGCTGCATAAATGCCTGGCATTAAGTATACGCCAGCGAGTGTCAAAGCGAGCCACAGTGCACGCCCACTAAATGGCCAAGGCGCAAAATACAATTATTACAGTTGGCGGTGTGGGCGTGGCTGCGAGAAGCCAATGCAGAAGCAGAAGCACAAGCTGTTGCCAGGTTGCCACGTTGCCAGGTTACCAGCCTGGTTGACACTGAGGCGCGCATGTTGCTGCCACACGTCGACATCGGAGCTTCAGTTGCCAGAGCTCGAGTGTCGGACAGCCTCTGGCTATATAATTTAACACCCACGCTCTGTGCTCGGAGCTTGTGGCATGACCTAGAAAAGCGTTTATTAGCAGTTGTCTATCCTCAAGCGCAATTCTGCCTCGCACACACACACACATATATGTACATACATTCGTTGCTTTGCAATTTGTTTATCGATAATTCGATAGACCGATAAATCGCTGTATATCATAAAACGCAACGTTTTATGGCCGCCTTGTCAGCCAGTTGTCAGGCATTGTAAAGTTGCATAACTGCAGTTTAGAGCACGCGACATTTTGTCGCAAGTTTACGGTCACTGGCCCATGCGGCTGCCACATGTGGCAAGCGTCGCTCGCAACGAAACTGGAGATGTGCACGAATGCGATAAGACGCTGAATTATGATTGGATGTCGCTCATATGCTATGCCCATAAGCGAGAGGTGCGACGGGCGGGACGGGTGGCACGAGTGGCATGGTTGGGGCGGCTGTGGCTGCTGTCTGCCGGGGGGAGTGGCTGCAGAGCCTTGACAGCACTGTTGAATGGAGTCCAGAGCTCCGCACGGCACGTACAATGCGGCTCACAATGCAACAGCAACAGCAACAGCAATTAATTGCCTTAGACTTGCAGCTGAGTCGGGACACAATTTGCCAATTGATCAATTGGAAGAGGCCAAATGCAGAGAGGGGGCGAAAGAGAGGGAGAGAGAGTAGGGGCATAGTTAGCTGCAAGTTGAGAGTAAGCGAAACCGACAAATAAAGTGTGGCATGAGCAGCTGAAACTAGCAATTGAACTGCAAAAGTTTCGGTTAGATTTGCCTTTGCCAAATTCAATTTGGAAGAGTTTGCAGAGGTAGAAGACTCCATAAACACTTCTTTGTCTATACATATACCATATCATTTTTGTAAAACTATGATCTATGTATATGTGTATATATGCAGCTGAAACTGCTCATGATAAGCGCTTATAAGACTCAGTATCAAGAACTCTAATCAATAGATTAGATAGAAAATTTCGCTCAATATAAAAATCCAAGATGAAATCTTAAAACTCAATGCACCTATATCAGATCTATAATATATACATATGTATATTATATAATATATACCAATATATATTTAAGGAGTCTAGCCTATTGGACGGATAGACGGTAAGCCACTCTGACAGAAAAGTCTAGATCAACTCAGTTCGTCGTTCTAATCAAGTTTACATATAAGGTATGGAGCCTGTTAGCTATCAGAAATAAATTCTCTCTGAACTCTCTAAGCTCAAAAACTTGAAAAACTATTTTGAGGACTCTAAGACCTAATTTTTAAAAACAAATAAAATATAGCAAAAAGATATACATATATAATAAAATATATTTTATATACAAAAGATAATGTTCAAATGAGCTTCAAATGTCTAAATATTTATAGAGCTATCGAGCTACTCAAAATAATAAAAGATATGTTCGAATCAGTTTAAAGCGTTTAACTATATGCAAATATTATTTTCATTATCCAATGAGTTTTAATGGTAATTAAGCCAATTTCCGCTACAGCTAAAGCATTGACTTTTTTTCGTGTGAAACATAAAAGGCCCTAATATAACTAAGCTGAAACACTTGAAGAGGTCTACACGTCGTCCACATGGCTAAGAATATATTGCTAGAGCAGAAAAATATATTATCTAAATACTCTTTTTCTGCCTCTTCCTCTTCTTCTGCTTCTTGTTTGTTGGTTTTATTGACTGCACACGCTCGCTGCGCATATTCAGTTGTAATTGTTGCTGTTGTTGTTTATCAGCAGCATTTTGGACGCTTGGCTGCATTTTCATCATTTTCTTAATCAGTCAAAACAAAGGAATACAACAAAGTTTTATACACATAAAAGATATTTATATATATATATAGAAAAGAGGCAGAAAAGTGAAGCAGTTGCGGTGGCATATGAGGAACTAAGTAAAGCAAAGCACATCAGACTTAGCTCGAGTAATTATTATTAAGCCAGAGCTGGGGAGCAGACAGAGCTCAGAGCAGGGCAGAGGCAGTGTGTTTCAGTTGGGTAATTAAGTCAGCTAGCATGGCAAGTGCGCGATTCTAGGGCCGTACCTGCACACTGTCCCAACACTCTTCGCTTCCCCCTCTGCTGCGAGCACCCACAAGCTGTGCATCCAAATCCAAAATAAAATAAAAAATTATATAACTTTTGCAGTAGTTGTTGAGCTATAAGCACAATTTTTTTCTCGAAGCACTTTTTTTTTGCATACCCTGTAGCCATGAGAAAATGTATGGGAAATAGTTGGATATTTGGAATTTGGATGCAAATAATTCCAATTTATTTTAATGCATATTTAGAGTAAATTTCTATTCCATAAAAATGTGTAATGCTTTAATTTTCATATGCAAATCGTATAATATTTGAATGGAATATTTATTTTTGCATTCAAATCGATATATATCGATAGCTGCATTTGGGCAATCAAAGCAGTTAAAAGATTGTTAAATTCGCACATAGTTGAAATATACTTTTAGACATTTGTTAGAAACTCTTACTGTTGCATTTTACTGCTTATCGATAAAAATCGATAATGAATCACATTTCATGCGGCACATTTTTCATTGTAAGGTATCTATTATTTGAGTCCATCTTCCACTCATTTCGCTTGGTGTTTCTTGTTTTTGTTGCTTTTTATGATTTATGATGCTTGAAAGATAAATTTCCTAAAGCGCCTGTTAACTGCGGTTGTCAATAGTCGCTCACCAAATGGGCTCTAACTACTGCTGCCCCCTCCTGCTCCTCCTCCTCCTCCTCCTCCTCCTCGACTGCTGCAGAGCCTCCTCTCTCTTCCACTGGTAATGATGATAGTGTCAATGCTCTGTAGCGGTCTATCTGCCGCTGCTGCTGACTGCTTCCACATCTTGAGCATGTTCTATGTAGTTAATTCCATGGCCCCTCTCGGCCTTTGCCTGGCATATTACGCATACGCTCTGTGACCGTGGCGCATATCATAAGCCATTTGCAGTGGCATCCACCAATCGCAAAGCCCAAATGCCCCAGTCAAAATCCCAATCCCAATCCCAATCCCGAACCCGAGCCCACTCCCAAGCCCAATCACAATCGCAGTCGCAGTCGATAGCCGATAGTCGTGCCTCTTGTATTTGTTGCAGCTTTCATCTTGCCGCCTGCGCATAAATCAATACAAATGCAGCCGCAGAGCCAGCAGCGGAGGCAGCAGCGTCGACGTCGCGGTGTCGGTGTTGGCGTTGGCATTGCGACAATCGCTACTGCGACGGCGAACTTAGCATTCTTGATGATGCTGCAGCGGCAGATGATGCTAAGCCTCTCGCGTTCTCCTTTCGCCCATTGGCAACAAATTAAATTTGCTGCATCAATGCTTGTGCCACAATCGGTTGCACAATGCGCACATTGCGGCCTTCAACTTGGCAAATGCACAAATTTGTTGATCAAATTCAAGGGAGAGCGAAGAGAGAGAGACAGAGGAAGAGATATAAGTGGAGAGTGGAGGAGAAGGAGAAAAGTTGGAGGGATGAAAGAGATACCAGGAAAAAAATTAGACAGAAAGAGAGAGAGAGAGAGAGAAGATAATGTGGAGCCAGAGAAATAGACAGAGAGAAGGATATGTATAGAGAGAAAGATATTTAGAAATAGAGACTAAAGGATACAAAGCAAGAGAGAGAGAGCTAGCAATAGAGGGAGTGCAAAGGCATAAGAGAAAGCGCGTGAGACGATTGAAAGAGGGGCAGATAAGGAGAAGAAAAGAGACAGAGAGAGTAAAACAGGGATTCAGGAAGACAGGGAAAGGAGAAAGGAGAGACAGAGAGAGAGAGAGAGTGCTATACGCAAAATTGGTGCAAAATAAGAAAGAAAGTAGACAGGAATGGCCTAAGAATAGAATGACCAGAAAAACATAGGAATATATAGAAAGAAAGGAAAGATATCAGCAAAATATTTCTAAAAATAGAAAATGCCAAAGAGAGAGGGAGCGTATAGCAATCCTTCTTTTACCGACTCTCTCTCTCTCTCTCTCTCTCTGTCCTTCATCCTTTGTATGCAATGTTAGCTCTTCCGTTTGTCCAGTTAAAAGTACGGAAGCAACAAAAACAAATGAGAAACGAAAATAAAAAGAAATTTCAACTCCGACAGATAACGATCGAGGGATTGAAATAAATTTCAACTAGTGCCCAGTTGGGGGTTTCGTCTAGATGGTGTCGCATACTTTTCACACGCACTGTGCACCACCAAAAGCAGCCAGCAGAAGATATGAAATGATATCAGCGATAAAAAACAATTGGAAAACATGATGTGACAGCGCCTAATGGCAGGAAATTCAAATGAATTTCATTATTTCATTCATTAGCAGCAACTAGAAGACGAAAGCAGAAGCACACGATATGAATTTGTGTTTCTTCATTTTCCTTTTTGGGGGGATTTCATAAATTTTCATTAAACAAGAGAAACAACACGAAACGAAAATCAAAGGCAAATGCAAAAAAAAAAATAACACAAAAACAATTTAATTGCAAAACCGATCGAAATCGAGACAAAATTTAAATAATTAGCTGGAAATTACAGAATTGAGTGAAGATGATGGGATGAGCTGCAGGTGTTGCCAGTGTGTATATGTGTGTGCGTGTGTGTGTTAGCGTTCTTCACTTGGCACTTTTCATGTTCGCTTTGTGTGCAGCATTCGTGCTACCGTTAGAAACAATAGAAGTGTAGAGAACAAAATGCTCAACGAACTCATCAGCGGCGTCAACGGCTCAGTCGCCGTCGCTTTTGAAAAACATTAATTAAATTAATTAACCAACTCGTGCCAAGAATCTCAAACCTACAACAACAACAACAACAACAACGGCCATGCACGCCAAAAATAGAAGAGCAGCAAAGAAATGCTTGAAAACGCATAATTAATGCGCTCAGCGCCCAGAACCAGATTAAAAGTGCGACTGCGTCTGGGGGCCTCCGACTCGGTAGAAGCAAGAAGGTCTACATATAGTCTATATAGTAGATACCCACCCCGAATGGCTATTGCAATGTTGCTGCTGCCGCTGCTGTTGTTACTGGCCGGTCGGCTAATCAGTTAGTTAGTCAGGCATATAGGCGCTGTGCACTTGGTAGAGCATTTTTCCGACTCGCACTCGTTGCATATCATAATTCAGCTGTGGATGCCAGGCCAGCGGCTATTCGGCTGATTCGGTAGCATAGATAGAGCATTTCAGTTATTTATGAGCCTGCTGCGGTTCGCAGTTGAAGAAGAAAGCAAAGAGCAACAGCAACAGCAATAGCAATAGCAACAGCAACAGCATCAGGCATCAGCAACCGGCAGGCTTTCCAACTTGAGAAGAAGCCGCATGCAACAGGTGGCAGCAGCAGCTGAGATTTGTGGTTGTTGTTGCTGTTTCTTCTTCTTTTTGTCAGGCTGCTAAAACTAACCCGAATTTAAAAAGTGGTTTCGGCCCGTTTCCGTAATGCCTCAAACTGGTTGAAAATGCATTAGTTTTTCTTCATTTCATATTGATAGAGCTTACATTGCAAGTTCGTTGCCTAAGTCTTTCGTTTTTGATATGGCTTTAGATTGTGCTAGGCGTCCATCGCTAATTAATATTTGCATTTTTGTTTTTTTTTTTCCCCCATTTCTAGAATTCAAATTCATGGCCCAAGTGTTTCGTTTTCCGAATGAATTTATGGCGTGATAGCCTGATATCAGTTTTCTTTCTTTATACACATATAAATACTCCAATTTAGCGTTTTAGTAATTCAAATGCGTTGCCTAAGCTTTTCATTTTAATTTGCTCCGATATGGATAGTTTTGTAGATATTTGTCTAGAGAGCTCCCTCTTTTAAATTCACTCATTTTGAGTTTGTTTCAGTTGAATCTTTGGTCACCCGGAGTATCATCTGTTTTTGAAACTGTATAATATTTTCTGTCTTTATCTATAGCTGCTCCCCCATCTCTTTGTGTCTTTCCCTGTCCCGCACTTTCTCATTGTAACATATTTGCATATTTGTTTTTTCCCCCTGTGGCCCTCTCTCTATATCACTCTCTTTAAGAGATACTCTCTCTCTCTCTCTCTCTTACTTTTTCAATCTCTCTATGTCTGTCGTTTTTCCCTCTCCCTGTTTCCCACTCTCTTTCTCTATCCTGCTATCACTTCCTTTCTTCCTTCTCACTCCCTCTCTCTTACTCACCATTTCATTCTCACAATAATTCTCACTTCTTTCTCTATTCTTCCTCTTTCTCTCTATCTCCTTCTCAAAATCTTTTTCACTATAATTCTCACAATCTTCCTCTTCCTCTTTATCTCTCTCTCTCTCCGTCTCACTTCTTATTTTTATCTCCCTCTGGCCTGTTCTCCCTATCAAGTTTGTTGCCTAAGTCTTTTGTTCTGGAGCTGCTTCAGTGGCTAACTGCAGCTCATTTGTTATCTCCATTCGCCCCATCTCAGAGTACTTTTCAAACAAAACACAGCTTGACAATTTTGACTCTTAGCGCAAGCATCAATTTCATATATAAATTCATTCCCCTATGCATTTCTATATAGAATGCAATATTTTCTAACTGTTATTCTGTGGCTTAAGCCTGACCCTGCTCGGTCATCCTTTGTTTCCACCAAACGTTCGGTCTGAGCATCTCTCAGCGCTCAAGTTCGATGTGAAGCTGTCTACCCGAGGCACTGAGCTATCATAGATCAGCTTCAGATGAACACGTGCCACAGACAGGCAACAAATCAATCGGATGCCGCAGCACAAAGGGCCGCAGCGGCGCTGTGTTAACAAACAATCAAACTACAACAACAATAGCAGCAGCACCAACAACAACAACAACAATAATAATAGCAGAGGCAACCAATATAAGAAGTGTGAATTTGATATAAAGTGGCGCTTAATTGCGAGCGATTAATGAGGCAAGAATTTCAACAAACACTGAAAAGTCCCCCTGGAGCATCGAGGGTCATGTCCCATGTGTCAAATATCAGATGTCAAATGTCAAAGCAATGGCAAAAGTTTAACGGTGCTTTCAGCAGTTTCGCCGTATCAATCAACAAATGTTTTCGCCGCCGGCTGAAAGCAACGAACTGCGCGACGTCAAAACGCGGAAGGTCGACTCGAAATGCTTAGGGCAAGCGACTAGAAGATACCCTAAAACTAATTATACCTTCTGCTAAACAGTGAACGAAATTACTCAGAGCTTTGTCGAGTGTTGAACTTTATTTGCATATGCAAAAGGTCATATACCAAATATTGACAGATCCTGAGCTACGAAGATTAGCTAGAGCTAAAGCATTTTATATGAATCCCAACACCGGAAAGGTCATATATACATATATAAGGCAGTTAGAATGTGTTTAAGGATGATATTCACCTTCATATGCACAATATTGCATAAATCACAGCTGATTTAAAACTCATTCTCATACTTTATCTCTCTCTTTCTCTCTCATACTTTATCATAACACTCTACAATATCTGCCATTCCAGGGTATATCGAGTCAAGTGCAATATCCCAACCGAGCTAATAATATACAATGAGCCAAACAAATGCTGTTTATGAGTTAAGGGAACCTCAAGTAAGTGGCACAATGTGCGCATATTGAGTGACTACGAAGCGATCGACGCCGATGACTATTGCAATGCCTACAACGATTTCCATTTCGAGTGCGTCTCGTCTCGACTTGAGCTTCGCGAACTAATTTTGATACGCGTCGCGTGACACAATTTCCAAGTGTCCAAGACGAGCGGCTGGGAGGAGTGCGCTCCGGCAGCCATGGACGGCCGTCCAGGGGCAGCCAAAGGGGCACAGGAAGTGCTCAGACTTGGTGCGGCTTTTGACTGAACATTAAATGGTAAAAAAAGCTCATAATTAATATGGAGAACGTTGACAGTTGTCGTAAATGGTGAACCAACTTCCGATCGACAGCTCAACGCAAATTTGGCAGAACTCCCTGGACGTGGCCAGTGCGCGAGGAGGCGGGGGGCGAGAAGGGGCGTCAGAAGCCTCTACTGCAGGTGCCTGGCGGCTTGAAAATTGTTGATGCGCATGGCAAGTGCCACCTGTGGCGGGGCATAACAAACAAATCAACAAGAGAAGCAACAGCAAGGGAGAGGGATAGTGGCTCTGTGCGTGTGAGAGAGAGAGAGAGAGAGTGTACGTATTCAAGGGAAATGAAGAAGCAAACGAATAAATAACGAAACGCCAATACAGCAAAGCAGCCAATTTGAATACCCTAACAAATTAGTTGGGTCCTATAAACCTTAGCTCTGACAACTTGTATAAAATTCGTTTTTTGTCATATGAAACTAGATAACTTTATGACAGAGGTAATAGTCATATGTTCTGTCTGTCTCTATGTCTCTGTATGTATATCTCTTTCACTCTTTGTCTCTCGCTGACTTCTCTATACTTCTCTTTATCTCTTTCCTTATCTTTTTCTCGGTTTTCACATTTTTCCGAATTTCACATTTTCAATTTCTCGCTTTCTCCCACTTCTCTCTATCTATATTTCTTTTTCTAAATTTTTTCGCCCTCTCTCATTTTCTCGATGGGTCTCTTATATTGTCTTATTCCTTGTTCTCTTTTTCTTTTCATCTTTTTGGCCCCCTTTCGCTCCACTTCTTTCTTCCTCTAGTTTCACTCACTGGCTTACAGCTTCTATAGTTTGAGCAGTCTCTTAACATTGTAGCATTACATAAACCTGTTAAAGTTAATGCTCATGCTTAACATAACATTCTCGTGTTAGTCATATAACCAATAGCGGCTCAACAACTTTCAAATCAACATCGCTCGCAACATTTTGAAGCAATGTTCAAGCGTTACCAACTTGTTATCAAAGTCAAATTACCCCGCAACGCTGAGACCAAGACACAACTGAAAAATGAAAAAAGAAAACAACAATGAGATAGAGAGAGAGAGAGAGAGAGAGAGAGAGAGAGAGAGAGGGGGAGGGAGACGAAAATAAATAAAATGTCGTTGGAAGGAAATCCCATTAATGACAAAATCGATAAATTAATCTGTTTTCATCGACAAAATGCATAAATAAATGTAAATAAACAAATCACACACACACATGCGCAGACAGCAGAAAGTGCCGTTAAGTAAAATATGATCGTGTAGTTTTTGTTTCTTGTTGTTGTTTGTATCATTGTTGTTGCTGCTGCTGTTGGTGCTGCTGTTGATGCTGCTGTCGGATTTAGAAATATGAAATTAATTAAGCTCCATTCCAATTCCCAGACAGAATCAATAACTTAATAAATTGCTTAATAAAATGCGCGCACAAACGCAGCGGGTGGTGCTCGATGGTGCTCGGTGGTGCTCGGTGGTGCTTGATAATTTTTCATTGTAGCTTCGCTCGCTTCGTCAATGAAGCTCTGTTGACATTTTAATCAAAGTTGTTAAGTACTTCTCTTCTTCTTGTATCTCAAATCAGTAGAGGAAAACGCCCTTTAGTCTTCTCCAAGCAGCTATGAGGAACATAAGTAAGCTAAGCTTGTGGGTCTTGGATGTCTACATAATTCTCGGGAGAATTTAAATATTGGTTATCTAGATAAGAGTTAAGAGAATTCGTGTCGAGCTTCTTGCAAACAGTTTCGGCTTAAGTAAAGAAATATTGCAATACCAATTTAGCCAGCTAATGTTGTGAATTATATCACTATTCAATTGAGGTATGTAGTTATTAATATAATATGCATAATAATATAATATTTTTTATTTATATATGATTAGCTATTTTATCGCTGCAAGAATATATTAAAGTCAAATATGTTTCCCATATGCCTATTTCTTATTCTCGAATCTTATCATAAAATCTTCTAATACTCTTTCGATACCTTATTTATTTGCTAAATCTGAGCAAAGATCATCATCCTTTTCCATAAAGAGAGTAAAAATTTATGTAGTTTAGGCTTTCGCGATACTTTTTGAACTTACCTCGTACCTCGCTCTTCACATATGCATGACAAAGAAGAGCAGAGAATTGAGCATTTGTGCTCCGCAAGTGCAGATTAAATGAAGCTGCTTTGTAATTAAAACATTAGCTAGAGAGCAGTCTTAGCTCAGCTCTAGAACATCCTTCAGTTTCCTCTTCCTGGCCTTATACAACTACTCGTAAATATAATTAAGATAGTTGACTTAGTTTCTAGATCAACTCGCATAAGAGTTATGCGCTTTTTGATTCAATATTTGTATATATACTACTTGCTATCAGCATCCACAGATCAGATCTTTAGCTTACATTTAACTTTAACTTAATTAAATATCATAAAAATTTCAGAGACTTCGAATTACAATTCGTAGCTCTTTGAAGGCCGGCCAGTCAATACCACTTCCAAACACGTGCTCCGACATTTGTTTGCATTTCACATGGCACTAACAGCAGCATTTATCAAGTGCTTTGTTTTGACTCTCGCAGCTTGTTATCAGCGGCGGCAACTGTAAATGGCAATAATGCAGCAGCAGCAACAGCAGCAGCAGCAGGCCGCAATGTGACAAGCGGATTATGCAATCATATATTTAGATAGATGCTAGAGATAGAGCAGCATATACATCAATTGGATGCTGCTGCTGCTGCTGCTGCTGCTTGCAGCCCGGAAAAGTCAATCTGAAAGAACTTCGGGGAGCAACAGCAGCTGAGCAAATGAAACCGGGGTCCAACAATTTGCCACATTGATATTTAAATATGCCGTTGCATTAATCATGAAATTACTCCAACAAAACAGTGCAGCTCTCAGAGCATTTAAATGCATATTAATGCAGCAGCCGATGTATATGCCCATACATTAGTCGCAGCGTGAATACCCTAGGCTTAGTAAAACTAAATTTTCACTAAGGAATGCAAACAAATTTTAGATAATGGCTAATGGAAAAATATTAATAAAAATAGTTCGAATTTGTATAGGGTAAATGCCGGCATGTGAAATAAGAACAATATATTTTATTATTGTATTATTGTAGATAATCTCAACTATGTATAATGTCAACTACCCAGACATCACTAATCTGACTTTGAGCCTTAAGTCTCACAAGTTGGCTAACAAGCTCAATATACCCCTCAATGGGCAAAGGAACCATGGCTACTGCTGCTGCTTGTGTTGTTTATGTATTCGCAATAGCTGACCATGTCGTGTCATGTCATGTCGTGTCCGCTCTTGACACTCATTAGCCGGACTGCCTGCTGCAGTGGCCGATCCGTATGCAGAGACAACATCTCAATGGTGCATTGGACTGCATTCAATCAGAATGAGTCGTATTCCAGCTGTTGACTGCCGATCAGTCCAACGCCCCGCCCCTCGCGGTGCGACCACCCTCTATTGCAGCAACGGCAACAGCAACAGCAACAGCAACAGCACCAGCTAGATCATTTAATTGAAATAATTTTCTATAATTAAACAATTAAATCAACAAATCAGCAAAATCAACGCCTGAGCTCTGTGAGTAATGGCATTTTGGCATCTCGCACACAGTTGAATCAACATTCGACCAAGTCACGAATCAATGAGTCAAATATCACACATTGCACGAAATACATACTCATCTGATTTGCAATTTAGACTACGATGCGTACTCGTTCTTCATGTAGGAATTGCCTTTCCTCTGAAATAATTGGCCAAAATACTAAATTTACGTAGCTCGCACGGTTAAAGCATGTGCAAATTGTGTGCAATGAAAGCAAATGCTTTTATTATTTAGGTAGCTCTTGGAACTTTTATGTTCCGGCAATTGATAGATAGAGCTTCCAAATTTTCTTTGAATGGAAATCCTTGTCATATTTAAAAGCGAGCAAACTCGATCTGTTTTACACTATGATGTGATTAAACTAAAGATATTTTATATCGATATTATACAATTGTTATACTGTCAAACTTGTACCTATTATACTGTAAAACTGTTATACTATTGTACTTATTATATTGTTAAACTGTTCTATAACCATAATGCGAGGCTGTTATAATGTTTTGCTTTTACAGCGTAAAGCTGCTACACTGCAAACTTCTGATACTATAAAAGTGGTATGCTATAAAAGTATAATAATATAAATCGGTTATACTACAAAAACTGTTATACTACAACTTTTATACTGTTATCTATAGCTGCCATACTGTTCAACTACAACTGTTATGCCACAGCTGCTATACTGTTATATTACAACCGTTTTACTACAGCTGCTATACTACAACTGTTATACTACAGATGTTATAATGTTAAACTGCAACTGTTATACTACAGCTGTTATACTAATTCTGGTTTACTGTTATACAAAAGCTGTTATACTGTTAAACTACAACTGTTATACTATTACACTGCAATACCTAAGTACCTTCGTTGAGCTTTTGAGGCTAGTAGTACCAATTATAACAGTTTGATGTCAAATTTATGTAGAATTTAATTTCGGTTCATCAGCCTGCTGACATTTTACATAGCATCTAGTTTCATTTAAAATTTTTTGTATTGTTATATACGTTCATAAAATCAAAATAAAAGGGAACCAATATTTGTACAGCGACGTATATAAATTCATAAATATAATTTGTTTATATATATATATATATAGATATATAGCTATATATCTGTATGAGTATTTATGTTCATATATATGCATTATTTTGGACCAAATTCCTTGTTTGTAACATGTTGGGATTGCGGCTGATGCTGCATATATCAATCCTATTGCAATTGTGCAGCGTTGGCTCCACATCGACGGAGGAGCCCTCCGAACCGGCAATGCCAGAACGTTGTAAATATCTGCAGAGCTCCAAAGAGGTAATGTTCCAGATGTGCAAAGGGAAATTTCCGTTGGTGGCCTATACGAAATTTCGTGATACATTCATGAAGCAAACGGATCGCATGGCGCTCTTTATGCCGCAGTCATTGGATCATATTTTGGTGTCCTTGAAAGAGTCCCAGTTGCACTACTGCCACAGCATCCAAGTCCTCGAGGTTAATCAGTACTTATGCTTCGATGAGTTCGGAGGCAAGCGCACTGTCAAACTACGATCGGCCCGAATATATTGCTTTCCATTTCACATTCAGCTGACAGATGATCTGATGCACGAGTGTATACTGGAGCGTGATGGTGTCTCTGAATCAGCGCTGGAGAGAAACACGTTGCGAACGAAGCGCGGTATCATTCACTATACTTTCGATAATGATTCAGCCGTTCGATATTTATTGTCAACGCGAAATTCCATAATCCAAATGTTAATCGTGCTGGCAATGTTGTTCTATTTTTAAAGGTGGTGTAGGTCGAGGGGAGATGGGATGGGTGAGCATATAATCGGGTATCAGGATCAGGCACGAGTCAACGAGTAAGCGAATTCTCCACAAAGAAACAGCAACGAATACCATGCAATGAGCGAGGGGTACATCGAATTTTAATACACTGAATCACTTTATTATAAGAAACGAAAGAAAAGCAAGGCAATCTGTGAATTGTGAATAAAATTTAACGAGCTGTTAACAGCGAGTGACTGAATTTTCAAGAAACTGGTGCAAGAAAACTTTCAGCAGCGAGTGGAGAGAGATAGCGATAGAAAGGCGAGGCGAATGACAGCTAAAATGAAGTAACGAGTGAAAAGTAGCGAGTAACTTGCACCGAGTAAATGTGGCGAGCATGAAACAATGGCTTGCAATTGTAACGAGTTACAGACAGAACGACGGACCTGCGGCCATTTGCCATTGGCACGATTGGCAACGACGAGCCGCACTCAGCTCATATCTGAAATCTCGCTCTGTGTTGCCCCAAACGTCGAAGCGTTTACCAATTAAGGGTCGTAAATATTTATACGCATCTACCCATATT
Organism: Drosophila mulleri; assembly: GCA_035047565.1. NCBI lineage: Eukaryota > Metazoa > Arthropoda > Insecta > Diptera > Drosophilidae > Drosophila > Drosophila mulleri. Next base: position 8,955 of record JAWNPK010000152.1, on the reverse strand, counting down.
CCGGGCCATTGTGTGAGGCCGGGCCATTAAGATTGATCGGGCTCAACTGCAGAGTTCAAACAGAACGTAAAGGGAGCTAAGCGGAAGCTCGACGAGTCGGAACAAGTTGCATGGAATGCATTCAAGAGAATATCTTTCAGATCTGTGCAATTTTGTGCTGTTGTCTCTTAATAATAATATCAATATTATCCATGTATGTCAAGTATTTATTTAGTGAGCATTAAAACCATTTCATAGCATCCATTTTTGGGCTACGTGCACAATATCAACGGATCAACATCGGGCACGCCTCCACCCTCTGTGAAGACAATGCACAGAAATCGCCTTTAGTGGAGCTCACTCACATCACGTTGCATTTGGGAAGTCGGTCACCTGCGTCTGGCGTGCGTATCATTTCCATCTATACACACACACACACACACACAGACGCACATGCAGCATAGTCTATATACATACATAGTGTAGCTCCAATTTCCAATTTCAATTTCCATGCCCCATTGAGGCGATTAGCGGTTCGATGCAAGGAAAAGCCTTGGCGCGTGCATTGCCCTGAGGCGAACAGCGCCACGGGGGCAGGGTTAGCAGGATTCGAGTGAACGCCAAATTTGAATGCGATCGCCGAGAGTTGTTGACACATCGCGCTTGGCCACAATTTGCATGCAGCAAGTCCGCAAATGCCGTTGCGTGGCCTCCTCGCACAGTGCTCCACATGGAACCGTGTCGAGATTTAAATAGTTAGTAATCTCTTTTTAACTGCTAGTTAAATTTGACAGCGGAAGATGTCAATGTGGCACTCTATTTAAGTGGCGGCTGCGTATAGCATTTAGGCCTGACAGCAGCGTTGCTTTTATTAACATCAACTCGTTGTCAACTGCTTGTTAACTTTGACATGAACATAACTAGTTGTCCACATGGTATGCCGATAATACACAACCACACTCAACTTATATTGACATCAAGCCGTTGACAAGCAGTTTAATATGAGTTCTGTGTCGCAATCGATTATCCTTAAGAGAAGCAATTCAAGACTTGAATATTTTCCTATGCAAAAGTAAACGCTTTGCAATTTCAAGTAATTATTGTAGCTGGATAGCATTATATTTTTAATTGCCCAAAAACTATTGTCAAGTGCTTGTTAACTTTGACAGAATCGTAACTAGAGTAAAGATATTATTAAATTTACTTTCTGCATAAACTGTGTATTTTGACTGTAGCAGAGTTTATGCTGGCTTAGAATTCTTGACGAGCAGTCAAATATAGTTTCTCTGTAAGCCTACATTTTCGTTTAGAGTGGCTTAAATTGATTTGTATCTATTGGTTAGCTTTGAGAGAATGAGTAGCAGATATCTATAGGAATCTCTGGTTGAAATCGAGCTAGTTATCTAGTAGTTAGTTCCCCTGTAACAATAGGGTATTGCTGGAATTGACTTGAGCTGTACAAGAAATCTCTACCGGACATTCACAGAAATCTATGATATGTTCAAATCGTCAACTGCTTAAATGGATCTAACACATTTAACTAGCAGCTAAATTCGATGAGTTGACATCAACTAGCTGACAAGCACTTGAAGAGCAGTAGCCATGCAAATGGGCACTGAACCACTGTGCCTGTTGTCAAAGACAATGCAACAGCAGCAATTGTGCAAGCCACAACGAAATGTTTTCTTCAGTTGCTTTTTTTACTCGTCTAGATCTGCTTATTTGCATGTCCAGTGCTCAATTGTTGTTGTTGTTGCTGTTGCTGTTGCTGTTGCTGCTGCTGCTGCTGCTGCTGATGCTGGTGTAGGTGTTGTAGCTGTGGGCGCATTTCAATTTCGAACGCTTTTCAATTTCAATTTTTGCCGCCCGCTGTCAATTGTTTGTCACGTGTACGCCGCAAACGTTCGCTATCCGGCGTAACTGGCACACTCGAGTTCAATCGAATGCCACACACAGCAGGTGATGCTGCCGCTGCCTCTGCTTCTGCTGCTCGATCATTTGGCCAGTTGGTCAGGTAATTGCGCAAATGCGCAATGCAAACGAATTGCCAGAGCCATTTGCATAAATTTCACTTGCATGGAGAAGGCCGCACAGGGAACACTCCACACTTAACACTCCACAGTCGGTCAGTCGATTGCGATTGCGTAATGCCTGCCGCCACTTGCCACTTGCTACTTGCCACATGCTACTTGCTACTTGCTACCTGCCATTTGCCACTTGCAGCATCAACTGCTGGCTTGGCTTAGCCGTCATAAACATAAACAATGATTAGGCGGCTGCTGATGCTCCTCCTCCTGCTGCTGCTGCTGCTGCTGTTTGATGGCCCATTAAAACGGGTTGCAGGCTCCCAAGCTGCCCAAAGTCCAAAAAACCCATTTCCATTCTCATTCCCAGTCGCAGCGGCACTGCCAGTCGCAGTTCAGCCAACTCTATTATCAATTAATTAGTCAAATTCAAACACAACTGTACCACTCAAGCAGAACGACTCATTAAAGTCGGCTCAAGTTTTTATTGCTCTATAAAAAGCATTCATAAAATAAATCGATTTACTTATTAATTATTGCATTTCATTTTCAAATATTATATTATACTATGCTTGACAGCTTTAACATCTAAAGATCTCGGGATTCATAAGAGCTCAGACAGTCAAATACCTAAAACCTTAAGACCAACAGCTTGAAAGAAATGAAAACAAATGAGGAACATTATGTGTATCTAAATTTAGCAGATTCAATTTGCATTACTTGCAAGACGAAAGGAAAACAAAGAAAGTATAGAAATTAAATCACACGAAAAAACAGCAGTAGAAAATATTTAAGATATGGGTATATTCACGTACATATATCAAGTTGTCAGGCAAATCGAATGCGGCGACAGAGCTGCAAAGTTGTCTATAATTAAAACATTTCTTAAGGGGCCCAGAGGTCGTGGCAGAAAAACAAATCATGTCAGATATCAACTAAAACAATAAGCGCCAATAAGCAGACAAAGCAAATGTGCAGTTAGCTTAACGGTGAAGCGTAAAGAAAAACATACATAAAATACCTTAAACTAAGAGGCACAAAAAATGCCGACACAAAAAAAAACCAAAAAAAAAAAATAACCTAGCCAGTTCTCGACAAATCGATTTGTTGCTGTTGTTGCTGACATCTGAACTCTGGACCAGAAAAAATCTTCTTTTTGGGCTTTATAAGTTGTTGTTTTTTTTTTTTTTTTTGTGAACTTAAAGTACCGTAAGACTTTGATAAAGACGCAGACGACAGGTGTAGTCTCTAACTAGTCAGCAAGCTCCTCTCTCTATCTCTCGCGCGGTCTCTCCCTCTCTCTCTCTCCCCCCTCTCTCTCTCTTTTTCTCTCTCTTGGTCTATTGTCAAACGAAATATTTGTAACAATACAATTTCGAATGTCTGGCGGCTTTTGTTGGGCTTGTTGTTTTGGGGCGGCAATCTGTTCGTTGACATTTATCAAGCTGAAGCTAAGGGAAAACAATAAGAAATACACACAGATATATACATATGTATGTATATCTTTATAGCTATATAGCTATATGCGACTGATTTCAATCGCCGTAAAGCGTCAAGCGTAAGGTGTAAAGCCCATCCCCCATTTCCAATCGATTCGCTTGGGTATTACATTTGAAAGCTATTTAAAGTGTCTTTTTGGCAATATATTTAGAAACATCTTAAGCATTAACAGCATGATGAAGTTCCGTGATCATCGCAATCATTATCATCATATTCGTTTGTATTGGTATTATCATTATGTGGCTGCTAGTTATTGTTCGTTTTGTGAATTATATCATCGACAAGAAAAAAAATAATAATAATAAACAAACAAAAAATATGAAGGGCAAAGCAGTTTACATTTTGAAATTTATTTCATTTTGCTTATTTATCTTTTTCTTTTTTTTGTTGTTGTTGTTAGTATTTTGCAAATAACAAAATAGCAAAGAAACCCTTTAATAAAATCTGCTTTTGATAGCTATTTTTGGATCCTATGTCTTAGCCTGCAGGCAGCTGTAAGGTATCCAAATCTGAGCGATTGAAACATATATCTCCGCCTCACATTCATCTGCTTCTTCTCCGATGATTGTGTGCAACAAGTGAATACAAGTGGGTTCAAAGTGAAAGAAGCTTGGTAGAACAAAAATAGATCTAAGCTGAACGGCATATATTTAGTATATGATTTGCTTTCTTTGATAGATGAATAGGCTTAGGTTCAACTTTAAGCTGCTTAAATTGGCTGAATACATATATATGTATGTATGTATATATGTATATAAATATATATATGTACATACATACAAATACATATATATCCCTTAAGTGATTGTCTTGCCGATAGATTCTCAAAACTTTGATTCATATAATTTAGTAGATATCTGCTTTTCGTACCAGAATGAATAGAGTTTAGCTGCTTTGATTTGCAAGATACTAAATAAGCCTATTCCATGATGTAATACATGTTTACATATTGTTATGCATTCCATCGTGCCTTTGTTTACTTTGTTCTATACCGCTAGAAATTTATAGATTTGATTGAATATACATACATATTTACAGGGTAATTCACACTCTGTCAAAATGTGTAACAAAAATTATGTCATTTCTGTTTATTGGGTCTGTTCTTTGAATTGAAATACTTTAAAGAATATTTATATATATGAATTTAAAACTAGTTTGTAATTTGCTATATTACAATTTAATTTATTATTTATTATTTATTATTTATTATTTATTATTTATTATTTATTATTTATTATTTATTATTTATTATTTATTATTTATTATTTATTATTTATTATTTATTATTTATTATTTATTATTTATTATTTATTATTTATTATTTATTATTTATTATTTATTATTTATTATTTATTATTTATTATTTATTATTTATTATTTATTATTTATTATTTATTATTTATTATTTATTATTTATTATTTATTATTTATTATTTATTATTTATTATTTATTATTTATTATTTATTATTTATTATTTATTATTTATTATATATTATTTATTATTTATTATTTATTATTTATTATTTATTATTTATTATTTATTATTTATTATTTATTATTTATTATTTATTATTTATTATTTATTATTTATTATTTATTATTTATTATTTATTATTTATTATTTATTATTTATTATTTATTATTTATTATTTATTATTTATTATTTATTATTTATTATTTATTATTTATTATTTATTATTTATTATTTATTATTTATTATTTATTATTTTTTTATTTATTATTTTTTTATTTATTATTTTTTATTTGATATTTAACTCTTACGTCTCTCTGCTTGATTATAGATTTGATATTTATATTTATTTTATTATTTTTTTTTACCCATTTTAATTTTTAATTATTTAATTTTTTACACATATCTTATATACTTATGTGTATATCTATTGCACTGATGAGCGGGTGATTAGCTGATTGGCTTTCGGTGTCCACTTGGTCTGGCTGGCGAGCATTGGGAGTGTGTGGTGGCATGCCGCAATCGGCATGCAGCATGCAACATGGCCTAACAGCCGTCTGTCAATATGTGGCGCGTGGCAGCCGTTGGCTACTCGTCGTCGATGTTGTTGCTGCTTTTAGCCGGTTGGACTTGACTCAATTCGTCATTTAAATGATGCCACTGCCATTGGCAGCACTTAGCGCAACATCAACTCAAATTGCAATAGCAACAGCTTGCAGCATCTGCAGCAGCAGCCGAGCAAGGAACGTGCCGTGCCAAATTAATTGCTTCGTTAGATGGTCAGTGGCAATGTGTGGCAGTTGGGGCAGTGGCAGTGGCAGTGGCAGCGGCAGTGTGGCAGCGCCTGGAACCACTTTGGCTATTTCGCACACTTCCGCTGAGCGCCATGCTGGCACTGCCCAACAGCGATTGACAAATTTCCAAATGCCATTAAGAAGGCGTTGCATGCAACATTTGCTGCAGCCCCGGCCTCGGCAGCAACAGCTCCCATCTGCTATGTCCGGGGCTGCACTAAAAACAGGTGGCCATAACCGGGCTACCAGGCTAGGTGATCTAGCCAGGCCGAGGCCACATGCCACTGCCGCTTGCCACTAAATCACTAAGGCGCTCGCCTTATATTTCATTTGTTTGCAAATTTTTGGACAATCAAGTGCGTCGTTTATAACTTTATCATTTGAACCGGCTTCGGCTTCGACTTGGAGTTGGCTTGATAAGCATCTACGGCTAGCTGCCACATGCCACAGCACAGACGGCGCATTCCACTCGTCTGTGCGGCTGCTGCGGTTGCTCGGCTCGGCTCGGCTCGTTATTGGCTTGCTTAATTAATGAAGCAGCTGCCCGCTGCTAACAAGCAACTGGCAAGCATCTTAGCTGGGCGCTACGCGCCTGACACGCCCCATCATCGCTTGATTTGAGCTTTTCCAAATTGCAATCAAGCTACTTATAGATGGGGGGCGTGTCACCTGCCTTCACAAACACTACAACTACTATTCAACTACTTCCTCTTCTTCTTCGTCTACTTGAATTTTTCACTGCTAACCTCACCCACATAATAAATAAGTGGGGGCAGCGAAAAGAAAAGAAGCAGAAACAAAGTTTCGCATTGCCTTTGCCCATTATCTGGGCAGCATCTAAGATCTGTGAACGAGCATGTTACTTAGCTTCGACTCGTCCTCCTCCAATAACTATAATTCAAGATACAATCAATTTGAGCTTGCCCAAGATTATTATCTGCCTGTATATATCAAACACTAACGGCCAGTGCCGGGCTTTGCGCGGCTCAGCTTAGCCATAGCGAACTTAAATTTTTGTAAAATGCATAAAAAGAAATTGAAATTCTATAAATAAACTTTATGCGATTCCATTGCCATGAGTTCATTTTCCCTCCTTGCCTATCAAAGGAGTGAATTCTATTTCATTCTATTCAAATTTCAATTCTTTTTTTTTCAATTTCACTCAACTTTTAATTTGTCATCAATTCTATATGAATTTACTTATGAAAAATCTTTCCTCTGACATTTTCCAATCATATACGTCAAATTTAAATTCAATTAGCTTCAGAGCTCTAATGTCTATAATGTGTTATAATCTTTCAATCAGGTTAAATCAAAGAAAACACAGTTTTTTGATCTATTTTTCTTTTCTAAATGAATTTAATATGCTTTAAGAAAAATATTCCAGAACACAATAAAATCCAGCTTCAAATACAAAACATTTGAAATTCCCACTTGTTGCTGTTAACAGTGCCTTAACATGCCTCTAACATGAAAATGTAGAAGCTCTCTTTTGCGCTCGATTACATAAGTTCTTAGCATCAACTATGCATTTCATATGCTGATTATGCAATCAGAAGTTAGAGTAAGAGAAAGAGAGAGAGACATATAGAATGAGTGTGTGTGTGTGTGTGTGTGAGAGAGAGAGAGAGAGAGCAGACAATTGTATGTATATCATGCTAAATAATGTGTAAATAAAAATGCTCAGCAAACAGTAAAAATCACAGCAATAACGAATGTTTACCTGTCGGCGAGTAGCTGTAACGTGTGTATAGCACAATTACACACACAAACACATTCAGCTTTATTACGCCACAAGAGAAGAGCAAAGAGTTGGACTACGAAATGCAATTACCCAAACCAAAGAGACAACAGCTAGATAGAGAAAGAAAAAGAGCGACAGGGAGAGACAGAGAGAGAGAGAGAGACGAGAACCTTTGGCTCCAAGGCAGTTGCGAAGGGGGCTCAGCAAGATAGGGGCTGTTGGTGCGAGGCTTAGGCTTCGTTCCACGTCGTGTTAATTGTCATAAAACGAAACGACGCATTCAGAACGTCGTTGTTTTTTTTCTTCTTCTTCTTCTTTCCCTGCCAAGCTAATCGCCAGGGGGCGGGCGGTGCGGCCACTGTGGTTCATGTTCATTCTCTATGCATTGTCACATTCTTGGCAAATGCTTTGCCCCGCCCCGCGCCGCCCCGCTAGCGCATTCGGTGAGCAAAGTTTATGGCAACATTATGCTAATAGGCAATTGTTTTTTTCTTTTATTTCAATTTTTTTCGCGCCTTGCGCCACTAAAAACGAATAAAAAAAATGTGTACAAAAATAGGGAAAAAATATAGCGAAAATTATTTTTGATTATTGTACAACATTTACAGTTGGACGCAAGGCGTGGCACATGGGAGCAGGAGGAGGTGCAGGTGGAGAGGAGGAGGAAGCGGCTCAGACGCTTCATTCAAATACAATTTGAGAATTCTCAATATGGAAGCACATTTGATTAGCATATACAAATACACATAAACAATCATATCATACACATATCAATAGAGCCAGACAGCTGGATAGATAGGCGAGAGCGAGTGAGAGAGGGAGATTAGCAGATGACTCGGTTTGCTCAATGGTGGGCATTAGCGTGTTGTTCCGGCCATTCACTTGACCCAATTGATTTCGTAAATATTATTGTCAGTTCAGTTTATTTCGAGTCGTTCAGGCAACTTTTTTTCCTCTTTTTTTTTTTTGCAAATTATCAAATAGAAGTAATGATAAGAGACAAAAGTTGAGGAATTTCGTACGAATTTATATGTAGATTGTGCTATTCATATGCGATTTAGATCTTAGAATTTGATCGATGAGTTAACTTTGCTTTCATGTGACAAGTTCTGACTGAAGAGTAAGTAGAAGAGTGGACTTTGCTTAAAGAAGCATGCGAATGGTATGCATATATCACCTGCTGAGTGAAGCATTTCACACAGTTTACATATGCGCTAATATTTCCCCTATTAGTAACCTCAACTTTAAACCAACAAGTTTTCGAAATTAAAGTGCATCTGATATAGCCAAATGTATGCTCAGAGCCTTGCGGAATTGTAATATTTTTTGTTCAAACAACGATGAAAATAACTTTGCATGTTTCCTTAAAGACGGCCAAAACACATCAAGAACAAAATTCAACTTTGATCAGACCAAACTCAGAAGGCAACTCAACTTTATTG
>JAWNPK010000151.1:0-53646 GCA_035047565.1 Drosophila mulleri | reverse complement strand
ATGTGTATTTCATGTATTGCAAAGCATTTAGTAAACTTATAGTTGTTTCACGATAATTTTTTCGGTTGAAAATGTGTATAAAATAATTTTAATTATATATAATTATAGTATTTAGATGGATATACACATATTTATAAATATGATTAACAATAATAATAAATAAATCTACTTATGTACATACATGCATATGTATGTTCACACATAGCACATCTGTGTGAAGTGGTTATGACAGTCCGTAAGACCGACCAAATGCAAATGCAGGGCTTTAAAATTGCTACAAGCAGCCAGAGTAACCAACGCACATGAGTCACAAATGCTCACACACGTAATAAGGGACTGCAAGTGTGTATGTGTATGCTCGTCGCCAAAACATATTCTGTACGAGCCTCACGCTTGCCTCCCTTCCTAGAAATAATCATGAAAACGCTAAACTTTTGTATGAACGTTGCAAACCCTTTGAAGATTTCGGTATACCCTTCATTCAAAAAGAAAAGAGCTGGGATCGTCGCGAACAGAAATTTCAATTTTTGTGCGCTGCTGCTGGTGATGATTTCAGAAACTATAGAGAGCGAGAGAGAGGGACTGAGAGAGAGAGAGAGTAGGACAAATAACACACAGTTGTGCTTCATATGAAGAAAGCCGGGACCATTTCGATTGAGCGCTGGCAGCGCACTGACTTTGTCGTGCAGCATTTTTCACTGCTTGAGCCTCAAAAAACCGAGCCGAGCAAAACCGTGCAAGTTCTCCGGTCGCTTCAGAGAAGAAATTCCGTCGTTGAAAAAAATTACTATACGTGTCTAGTCTATGTGTTGTGTGGTTAGTGGTGATAGTAGGTTATGCAAAGCGGTCAGCTGTTTTAACAGCGTTTGACGTCATTATTTCAGAAAAATGGTGCGCGCGCGTTTAAATTTGTATGAAAATCAAGCAATTTTGACACTGTTATTTGTTTTTAAAACTAATAGACTAAATAAAACGAGCTAGGAGGCTAATCATAGGTTCTATATAGATTCACGAATCGGGCAATATAAAAGTTTTTGCTAATTTTTATATTCTAAGTCGTTTTCCAGGCAGTTATTGATCACCCAATCCCTTGACCACTTTTACTTTCGCGTAGAATGGCTTTAATTATATTATTTAAGGCTTTAATTTTGAAAACTAAATAGTTACGACTAAGTATTATGCATTACTCATCAATCCGCATCATAATATTCACTAATTTAATTTATTATACTACGAATCTAATGGCCATAAAAAAAGATGATACACTAGCATTATTAGGTGCTGCCTAGCTTTTTAGAGCTGATTTAGACAGATTATATGTTTCCTCTGAGTTTTAATACTCATAATTTTGGCCAGTTTTTCGATTTTGTAATTAATACACCAATTTTATTTCATTCCACCGGATGTTTCTGACATGACAGCAGGTGTGAGCAGCACACCTTTATTGGTGCAGCTTCAACGTGTACTATATTTTAATATGTAGATAGTTTGGCATAAGTAAACCTCATTGATGGCGAAAACTCAGTTAACTATATCCATCAACCACTCCTGCTGATATATTGGCCATTGTAGCCATATCATTGCTGCTTTCGAGAGGCCTCCCAGTTTATTCCATTATATACTGAGATTTATTTGTTGTATGGTAATAAAATTAATGATTGACCATTTTTAAGCTATTTACTATTGAAAATTGCGTATATATACTTAATTTTACTTGTTTTGGACCAATTGGCCGATCTCTGCTGAAGCCTCCACCAAGCTTCAGCCGGGATAACTATAGCAAAAATCTGAAAATGTGACGTCACAAGAGAGCTGTTAGTTAACATTAAAAGTAACGGGACTGGTCTTTGCGCAACCTACTGTGTCTTTTAACACTGGACCAGACAACTAGTGTAAAGCGTTTTGCACACTTTTTCTTGGCGTTTAGCAAGTGTGTGTGTGCATGCTTATCGCCAAAACATATTTTTTACGTGCCTCACCGCTTTGATACCCACCCTAGAAATAATTATGAAAATGCTAGCATTTTGCATGAACGTGGCCAATGCTTTTAAGATTTCGGTATACGCGCTTTTCACTCGAAAGAGCTGGGATCTTCACGAACAATTTTCAATTTTTGTGCGCTGCTGCTATTCGAGAGACCATGGAGAGAGAGCATAAAGAGAGGGAGAGAGAGAGTGAGTGAAAAAGAGCGCATATCCGTACTTCTTATGGGCATCTGTTCATTTCGTGCCAGCGCTCGTAGCGCATTGACTTTGCCGTGCCTTATTTTCACTGCTTGAGCCTCAGAAGACCGAGCCGAGCAAATACGAAGCTGTCTGGTCGCTTCCAAAGTTCGCCGTTGAAAAAAATTGCTCTACGTGTCTAGTCTATGTGTTGTCTGGTTAGTGGTTTCTTTTTAAGATGATGTTATTGTGAAATAACAAAAATCACAAAATTGCTAAAAGTTGCAAAAATTTTTCTGAAAATAGCTATATTTGTGGCTAATAGCAATTAAAAAAAAAAAATTGCAAACACAAATTCAAAATTGCTAGATCTAGCAACTTAATTGCTAAAATGGCAGCACTGGTGCTCACATGCATACATACATATAAATATTTTAGAGAGCTAAGAGCATCGGGAGAGAGAGAGAGAGAGAGAGACAGGGGAACATTGAGCATAGAGAGATCTTCCGTTCAAAAGTCGACCATCTCGGCCGAGCGCTTGAAGCGAAATGATTGTGCTGTCGCTTATTTTCGTACCCCGAACCTAAAAGTAAGGAGCCAAGCGAATACGAAATTGTCTGGGGTGCTAAACGCCAAGAAAAAGTGTGCAAAACGCTTTACACTAGTTGTCCGGTCTATGTGTTGTCTGGTTAGTGTTTGTGCACTAAGCTTTAAATATGCTGTTTTTTTAGATTTACTAAAAGTTTAACTAAATGAGTATGCCAAAAACCTATACTCAAAAAATTTTGCGATGTGTGGTTCAGCGGCGAGCTTAAAGAGTGGATTCGCCAGGATGACACACACTCAACAAGGGCCTATTGCGCCTATTGCAAGTGCACTATTGGCGCGAAGCTTTATGAGGTGCGCCACCACGCTGCCACAAAAAAACATACATATGTATATATGCGATGGGTGCGTGTACACAAAAAAAAAAAAAAAAAAAACAAATTGCCTTTTGTGGCAAAATGTGACAAGACGGAGGAGCATGAGGCTGCATTGGGCCTATACATTGCAAAACACGCAGCAATAGTGACAAGTGATCATTTGTCGCAATTATGTGCGCACCAATTTGCAGCTTGCCAATCGGAAGCAAGCATAAAATTGGGCAGAACAAAGTGCAGTCATATAATAAAAAATGTTCTTGCTGAGCACTTTTCGGAAAATTTGCGCGCTGATATTGGTGACTCGGCATTCAGCCTTTTGCTAGTTGCCATTAACTATTTCATGATAAATGCTGCCATAACTATGTTTTGCCAAAAAAATGTTTGGCAAAAATAAGCGACAGCTCAAAATATGCTATTAATGATGAAGAAAGTGTATTGGAAAAATTGGACGACATTTTAACTATCATTTAAAAATTTAATCATAAATAAAAGTAATAAATTTAACATTTTTAATAGATATATAAAATATTAACAAAATTTAGCAATTTCTTTTAGCAATTTTAATCAATTTTTTAGCAATTTTAGCAACTTTTTTTTTTTGAAATTCTAGCAATTCTTGCCCTAAAAATTCTGGCAGCACCACTGGTGCTACATTGTTAACGTCGATATCATAATTATCGATAACTTTGCAAGCAATAACTCTTTCAAGGAAACCAACATTCAACAAGTGCAATTGTGTCCATCGACAAAACAAGATTGCATTAGCCAATTACCTAACGAATCAATAAATTGTCAATGAATCATCGTGTAATACGTTCAATGCTCTATAAGTGCTAAAGAGCAAACGCAAACATATGGAATTAACATAAATAATATCAATTTTGTTATATGAATGTTTTCTTTATTTTGTTAAAATAAAACACAAATACAATACAATGAGTTGCTTTAGTGCAATGAATACGCCGCTGTTAGGAGAAATGGAACAGACGATCTGCATGCTCGAACGCGGCACAATTGTAACAAAACTCTATGGAAAACAACGACGCCCCGATCGTCGACACCTCATGCTTATAAGGGAGACTCGTCAGCTGTTATGGTCCACTGTCGCAGCACACACACGCACGGAATACGAGGGCACAATCCTCTTACGGGAGATACGGGAAATACGCGTCGGCAAGAACTCCAAGGAGTTCCGACTGCATGCCGACGACTGTCAGCGTTTCGAGGGTAGCAAATGCTTTGTGATCATGTATGGAAATAGTTTCAAACTGAAAAGCTTCTCGGTGGTGGCACTCTCAGAGGTTGAGGCCGACAACTGGGTAAGGGGACTGCATTATATGGTTAATGATACCGTTAATTCGCCGTATCCCCTGCAAATCGATCGCTGGCTGCGACGGGAATATTATTCATTCGAGAATGTCAATTCACACCTGACCAAATCCGACCAGACTGCCCAGGTAACTATCAAGGATTTTAAATCATTCTTGAGCAGCGTTAGCTGTAAAATGAGCACTGGCAAATTCATGGAATGCTTTACCGACGATATAAGACGAAAGAACGATTTGAAATTCGATGATTTCTCGCGTCTATATCAGAAAGTCTTGCTGCCAGTCTCGTATGCTACCATATTTGGTGATACGGACTTCTCCTACTCGGAGGACGAAAAAATTGTTCGGCCTATGGAGTTCAAACGGTTTCTGGAAACTGAACAATACGATTATAGTGCTTCTGAACTGACTAGTATATCGAGCTTTATGCGCGATTTTGTGCAGGATGTGGAGCGCGATGTGCAGGAGCCATATTTGACCATCTCCGAATTTGTCGACTATCTCTTCTCCAAACAGAATGATCTGTGGGACAGCAGATACGACACAGTCTTCATGGATATGAATCAGCCGCTCTCCTCTTACTGGATAGCCTCGTCCCACAATACCTACCTGACAGGAGATCAGTTCTCAAGTGAATCTTCATGCGAGGCGTATGCCCGTGCCTTGCGTATGGGCTGTCGCTGCATCGAGCTGGACTGCTGGAACGGTCCTGATAATTTGCCAAATATATTTCATGGTCATACAATGACCTCAAAGATAAAGTTCATGGATGTCATCAAGACCATCAAGAATCACGCGTTCGCAACGTCCGAGTATCCAGTAATTCTATCCATTGAACAGAACTGTTCCTTGGAACAACAACGGAATATGGCCCATGCCTTGATAGAGGTGAGATTATCAGATGCCACATTTTTATTGCATAGCATAATTGATCTCGTAATAAACTGATTTTTAGGTCTTTGGGGATATGTTGCTCACACAGCCCTGCGACCGGAATGAGTTCAATTTGCCGTCACCAAATCAGTTACGTCGCAAAATAATTTTAAAGCACAAAAAGCTCCCCCAATTTGATGAAAATGTTAGTTCCATTAATTTACCAACAGTTGGTGTTAGTAACGGAACTATCGCCTCCTTCAGCCATCGATCTTCGCTGGGCGGTGCGACGGACGACAATGAGAATATGCAGAAAATCCTAAAAAAGGGGCTGTTATACTTTAAAGACCCAGTCGACAAGTCCTGGAATCTCTTTCAGTTTGTCCTCACCCAGCAGGAGCTCATCTACACATCGGAAATCAATGATTGTCGTAACGGCAATTCCGAAGACGATGATTTTGGACTGTCCTCCTGTTCCATAAATAACAATATGCAACAAAAGCCAAAGGATACTTCGACAAATGATGAGCTGCATTTTGGCGAAAACTGGTTTCACGGCAAATTGGAAGGTAAGGGTAAACATTATTTCAATCAATTTTAGATATGAATGATCTATCCTATATATGGTAAATCGTTTGATGCTTTTTGTAGTTTACCAGCTTTACTTGCATTCATTCTTAACTATAACTTACAAAGTTCTGTGATATAATATTTGTAATATTTGTATGCTCTTTGTTTCATTTGATAAGGTGGCAGACAAGAAGCTGATCAACTGTTGGAAACATATAAACATCTGGGCGATGGAACCTTTTTAGTCCGCGAGTCGGCCACTTTTGTTGGGGATTACAGTCTATCATTCTGGCGTCGCAATCGTCCCAATCATTGTCGTATCAAACTGAAGCACGAAAATGGCACGGTTAAGTATTATCTGGTAGAGAATTTCGTATTTGATTCGCTGTACTCGTTAATCGTGTACTATCGCAAGAATATGCTGCGCAGCTCGGAGTTTTCGATTATTCTCAAGGAGCCGGTGCCACAGCCAAAGAAGCACGAGAGCCAGGAATGGTTTCATCCAAATACTACAAAGGATCAGGCTGAGCAGGGACTGATTAAGTTGGACATTGGTTCGTTTCTGGTGCGGCCATCTGTCCAGAGCGTCAATGCGTTTGTCATATCCTTTACGATAAATCGCAAAATCAAACACTGTCGAATCATTCAGGAGGGTCGACTGTATGCCATTGATACGATGCAGTTCGAGTCTTTGGTATCCCTAATTCATTACTATATGAGGAATCCATTATATCGCAACGTGAAGCTTGTACATCCCGTCTCTCAGGAGCTGCTGCGACAAACCCTATTAGAGAATGCACAGTCGCAGGGCAACCAAAGCAATAACGATACCTCTGGCGCCTCCAACTACATGGGCTCCAATCTGGAGGAGTATGTCACATGTAAGGCCCTCTATAGCTATAAGGCCGACAAGCCAGACGAGCTCTCGTTTCCAAAGCACGCGATTATAACCAATGTGCAAAGAAACAACTCCATGTGGTGGAAAGGTGATTACGGTGGCATGATTCAGCAACATCTGCCAGCTAACTATGTCAAGGTGAGTTGTTATGTATTATCAACTTGAAATATTCATATACGAAACACCTTATCTCCTTGTCAGGCAGACAAATAATCGAACTACTCTTTTACTTGTAAAGGTCATTGATTCTGTCACTGAAGATTACAACTCGGTGAACGAGGAGGGCAACGATGGACGCACCGATTCAATTGAGATCTACGGTGCAGTGGCGTCTCTCTTCGAATCGAATGAGCCCGGCATTATAATAAAGCTACAAATTCAAACGCCAACGATGCAAAATCCTTTTATAATTGGATTCGATAATCAGGAAACAGCGTATGAGTGGATCAAAGCAATACAGGATGCGGCACTGATTGCTAGCCAATTGGCCACTGAACGCCGTAAAAAGGAGCGCACTGCACGCGTGGCCAAGGAGATGTCCGATTTGATTATCTATTTTCGTAGCGTACCATTTCGGGATCATTCGTGGATATTCCAAGAGATGTCTAGCTTTCCTGAGACAAAGGCCGAAAAGCAGTTTATCCAACAAAATATGCCCCTCTTTCTGGCATATCATCGCAATCAAATCAGTCGCGTTTATCCAAAGGGTCAGCGCTTGGACTCATCCAACTTCAACCCTGTGCCATTTTGGAACATTGGCTCACAAATGATTGCACTGAATTATCAAACTGGCGACAAGGCCATGCAGCTCAATCTGGCTAAATTCAGAAATAATGGTCAATGCGGCTATATACTAAAGCCAGCATTTATGAAGTCTGAAACCTTCAACCCCAATAATCCGCTGTCGGACGGCCTCACCGAAACGAATGTCAGCATACGCCTCATCGCAGCTCGTCATCTATTCCGTGGTGGCAAGTCGAATAATCCGCAAATTGTGGTGGAAGTCGTTGGCGCGCCCTTTGACAGTGGCGTTAAATATCGCAGCAAAGTTAATGAGAATGGTTTCAATCCCATCTGGAATGAATCCTTCAAGTTTACAGTGCACAATCCACAGTTTGCGTTGCTGCGCTTCGAGGTGCAGGATGAGGATATGTTTGCCGAAACACATTTCATAGCTCAGGCCTGTTATCCTTTGGACTGTGTGCGACAAGGCTATCGAAGCGTGATCCTACGCAACAAGTTCAGCGAAGAATTGGAGCTGTCTTCGCTTTTAGTCAATATAGAAATTACAACTCGGGCATCTACTTAGCACAATCACATTGCCCACCTCCCCGAGAATCCCATATACAATGCACATTGTGAAGATTGCAATACATATCAGCGGATACACAGGGAAACAAATGCATATCTATATACATGTTAACAAACCACATACATATCTTACGCGCTATTCATTATTCATATACTTAACGAACCTTCATTGTGCATGTGGAATACTATATATGTACATGTTTGCGTTCGCATTCCTTTACAAAACGTTTATACCATGAACAGTTTGTGATAAATCTTAAATTCCATGACTGTATGAAACGCAGCTAGCAACATCTCATGACTTCAATCTGACACAACTTGGGGCCAACGTATAATGAAAAGATCTTATGTTTCTGTTTTCTACGCAAAAGTGACATTAAATACAGGAACTTACACATACCTGAACTGATAGAATTGTTCGATCAATTAAGGAGAGTCTCATTTGTGAAGGTAAAGTTATTACATTGAAACCTATGTATGTATGTATCTATGTCATTTTCTATGAAGATACTGAATGTATGTAACAGACAGAAGGAAGCGTGGCAGACCCCATAAAGTATATACATATATTCTTGATCAGGGCGACGAGCTAAGTTGATTTAGCCCTGTCCGTCTGTCCGTATGTTTGAAGGCGTCGATTTATGAAGATATAAAAGCTAGAGACTTGAATTTTTTTTTAAATGACCGTATATTCAGCGCGGATGTCGAGTATAGCTTTAAAATTCGATCAATCATCCCGTTATGTTTTTATCGCATAAAAAAACATTCAAGTTC
Organism: Drosophila mulleri; assembly: GCA_035047565.1. Taxonomy (NCBI): domain Eukaryota; kingdom Metazoa; phylum Arthropoda; class Insecta; order Diptera; family Drosophilidae; genus Drosophila; species Drosophila mulleri. Next base: position 44,807 of record JAWNPK010000151.1, on the reverse strand, counting down.
AAATCAGATGCCAGTATAGCTAATTGGGAATGATTTTTCATTTTTTTAATTTGTCAAATATTCAATGGAATATGTAGATCATATGCTGAAAGTTTCATTAAATTCCGTTAAGTCAATCAATTTTTAAAAAAATCATCAAACTTTTGGCCAATTAACATACGCACGTGAAACAGTCACAACAATTTTCCTATACGTGTGCACATACACACTAAAACAAACAGTTAGTTTAGTTTAGATTTGCTAGATGGCGCTGCAGCAGTGAATGTATTGCTGTTTTGCCATTGCAGTGTAAAGAAGTGAAGTGGCGTTGTGAAAAGCAGAGCGCTGCTCGAACGAGAAGTCGCGGGTTCGAATCCCAGAGCGGGCGGATTTTTGTTAACTTTTTTAATTGTTTCAAAATATTTATGTATTTAATTAAATGAGTTTTCTATTTCTCTTATATTTTTAAATACATCGAAATTGAAATTATAGTCACACTAAATGTACATTTTTTTATTAGTTGGTTTCAGGGTAGTATCTAGTCAAGCACTCTCGACTAGAGTTTTCTTACTTGTTATTATAGCCTGAACCCAATGGGTTCAGTGGGTTCCCAAATGGGAATTCAGGATATAATGGTTTTGTTACATGTATGTATATAACAGGCAGAAGGACGTGTGGCAGAACCCACAAAGTATATATATTCTGAGTCGATTTGGCCCTGTCCGTTCGTTCGTCTATCAGCTACATCTTTAGAGCTAGAGCCTCCAAATTTTTAATGTAGACTCATATGTACTTTGTAGAATTTCGATTTTTGTTATAATTTACCCCCCTCTCTTATATCCACCCCCTCACCCTATGTTTGTAACATGTGTATTTCAAATACTAGAGACTTGTGCTTTGGAATGTACACACATTTACACATTATGATTACGTTCTGAAAGTTTCATTAAGATTGTTATGTCTACATAAGAAATTCTCATAATATTGCCCATACTGCAGCGCAGCACAAGCGCAGTCGCTGCTTACTGCGCAGTTAGCAGAGCGCGGGCCTTTGCGTGCGTGTGGATGCATGTGTATGTGTGTGTGCTTAAATGACCTGCAGAATGATTCGACCATCAGCATGGAGGGTTCAGGGTATCTCCTAGTCGAGCAGTCTCGACTAGAGCCTTCTTACTTGTTTATTTTCATCTTGACGGACTAAAAGAAAGTCAACTTCATGTTTGTAGAGTATACTCACAAATTGGTTGTGAGTATAAACATAGAAATTGAATCCAATGTCCATGAAATTGTTAGACCTAGCAAATTAAAAATCATTTTGAGAATTCCTTAACATATAGGCTTTCGCAAATAGCTACATATGTATATAATTATAAAGGGGTTTTCAATTGGCGCTGGTCGATTTTGGCGCTTCGTGGCAGCAATATTGTTTTGGTAACAGCTGTTTAATATTTTCTTTATTATTTAGTTGCTTATGGCAAATTATCATGGCAAGTTACACGATTGAACAATACTTTCAAATAATAAAACTTTATTATCAAAATGACTGTACGCATTTCGACCATTTTACGGTGCACGTGGTGGGCCTTCAAAGTCGACTCTTCAACGTTTGGTGGCCAAATTTGAGACGACCGGTTCAGTGAACAATCAGCCAACACCCGCACACCCGCACGTTCATCAGCCGAGAGCATTGCCGCGGTCTGTGAAAGTGTACAGCAGAACCCGAGGCAGTCTATTCCTCGCCGTGCACGAGAGCTTGGCGTTTCGCAGACTTCAACTTGGCGAATTTTGCGTTGGGACTTGCGCCTACATCCGTACAAGATCCAACTGACACAGGAGATCAAAGTTCATGACCATAGAGAAATTAAAATCGACCGATGCGCTAAAAGTGAACATAACACAGGCCTTCGCTCAAATTAAGCCGGCTCGATGCGGAAGAGTCATTGAAAATTGTACCACTCGAATGAGCTCCACCGTAAGAAGCCAAGGAGGGCATTTGAATGATGTCATGTTCCACACTTAACGACATACACCATTCAAATAAAACAAGTAAGAAAGCTCTAGTCGAGACTGCTCGACTACGAGATCCCCTGAACCCATCAAGCAACAGCAAACACATACACATACACACGCAAACACACATACATAGACACACATAGGAGAGCACACATAAAGACGTATGGGCTTACTATGGGAACTTAATTGTTTAATAACTTTTTTTGTGGACGTACGTTCTTCATGAAACTTTTAGATTGTGTTTATATCATTAATATGCGTGTATGTGCCGAAGCTCAAGTCTCTAGTATTTGAAATACGCCTTTTACAAACTTTGGGGTGAGGGGGTGGATATAGGGGTGGGGGTGAAATTGAACAAAAATCGAAATTCTATAACGTACATATCAGTCTACATTTAAAATTTGGATACTCTAGCTCTAAAGATGTAGGAGATATAATTTTATAACTGTCTTTCGATAAGGTTTTTTATCGATAAAAAAATAACTAGACGAGTTAACGATTTTTGGTGATAAACTCGATATGCGCGCTGTATTTACGGTCATTTTAAAAAAAGTTGAAGTCTCTAGCTTCTATATCTTCTGAAATCGACGCGTTCATACATACGGACGGACGAACGGACGGACAGACAGACGGACAGGGCTAAATCGACTCAGTTCGTCGCCCTGATCAAGAATATATATACTTAGTGGGGCCTGCCACGCCTTCTTCTCCCTGTTACATACTTTTAACAAAACCATTATACCCTGATTTCCCATTTTCAATGGGTTCAGGGTATAAAAAGAATTGTGTCCATACCTCACACACAGCTTGTCTTATTCCATTTCAACATCGACCCGCCCTTATTGCAAAACCCTTTATATGTATATGTATAAACATATGAAAGGTTTTGCCAGCTATTCCCAATCTGATAGCCAAATTTGTATTGTAACATCGTAGGATAATCGTGAAACCCCAAATATCAAGGAATTAAACTCAATTACTGGCATCATAAAAACGACTGCAGTGGATAGTCAAATCGTCAACTTCACAGTACAAACGTAGCAGTACTGTCGAGATAATTCCATTCCTGACACCTCAGATTCACAGCATTTATTAATATAATTATAACCTTGTCGCCTTTGCATTTGTACATGACTAAACTAGATATGAATTCCTCCTTTTTATACCCTGAACCCATTGAAAATGGGAAATCAGGGTATAATGGTTTTGTTAAAAGTATGTAACAGGGAGAAGGAGGCGTGGCAGACCCCACAAAGTATATATATTCTTGATCAGGGCGACAAACTGAATCGATTTAGCCATGTCCGTCTGTCCGTATGTATGAACGCGTCGATTTCTGAAGATATAGAAGCTAGAGACTTCAACTTTTTTTTAAAATGCACGTATATAGCACGCGGATATCGAGTTTATCACTAAAAATCGATAACTCATCCCGTAATTTTTTTATCGATCAAAAACCTTATCGAAAACCAGTTATAAAATTATATCTACTACACCTTTAGAGCTAAAGTCTCCAAATTTTAAATGTAGACTCGACTGCACGTGATAGAATTTCGATTTTTGTTATAATTCACCCCCCACCCCTATATCCACCCCCTTACCCTCATCTCTGTAAAAGGCGTATTTCAAATACTAGACTTGAGCTTTGGCAAATATACGCATAGTAATGATAAAACCACATTCTGAAAGTTTCATGAAGAACGTACGTCCACAAAAAAAGTTATTGAACAATTAAGTTCCCATAGTAAGCCCACACTGCAGCCCATGCCTGTTAATGCGTGCGTGCCTATGGGTGTCTATGTATATGTTTGCGTGTGTGTGTGTGTTTGTTTAAGCTGAATGACACTAAAAATTATTGAAATGGCTGTTGCTCGAAGGGTTCAGGGTATCTCGTAGTCGAGCAGTCTCGACTAGAGCTTTCTTACATGTTATATTCTAAGTCGTTTTCCAGGCAGTTATTGGACACCCAATCCCTTGACCACTTTTACTTTCGCGTAGAATGGCTTTAATTATATTATTTAAGGCTTTAATTTTGAAAACTAAATAGTTACGACTAAGTATTAGTATCATTACTCATCAATCCGCATCATAATATTCACTAATTTCATTTATTATACGAGCCCCAACCACTATTAATTCGAACAGCATGTTTTTTTGCAGTGTCCAATGTTTAACACACTATAATATCAATACTACTAAAGATAACTCATACCAATGCATTTCGTCTTAAAGAGAATTTTATTCTCTTCACGATGAAAAAAAAAGTTGTGCTCTATTTCCAACAACAAAAATATGAGTAATTTATTCAAATGATTGACAAAAGAGATAAGAAAAAATTGACCACTATTAATTCGAACGCTGCGTAAGCTTACCTTAATCTCAAGAAGAGCAAAACAAAACCAACTAATGTAACGGAATCACTATCTAGTTAAGATCTGCAAATTATGTTACAATACAGCATGCAAAAAAATTTTGGAATTGCTGCAGGTCAGTGAAAGTTTAGCAACGATGGTGCGTGGTAAACCTATTTGCAAAGAAATGAGTGTTGATTAGGGATTATTTTAAATCTGGAAAGACACTTACGGAGATAAGCAAGCAATTAAATTTGCCCAAGTCGTCTGTGCATGGGGTGATACAAATTTTCAAAAAAAAAATGGGAATATTGAAAATAACATTTCGAACAGAGGTCGAACATCAGCAATAACACCCCGCGACAAAAGACAACTGGCCAAAATTGTTAATGCTGATCGTCGCCAGTCTTTAAGGAATTTGGCTTCTGAGTGGTCGCAGACAATTGGCAAAACTGTCAAGCGAGAGTGGACGCGACTGCAATTAAAAAGTATTGGATTTGGTTTTTATAAAGTATGTTTTGTTATTACCTGTGCATCGTACCCAATAACTTACTCGTAATCTTACTCGTAGACCAAAAACCCTTGCTTACGCTTCGTCAAAAAAAGAAGCGTTTGCAATGGGCTCGGGAAAGGATGTCTTGGACTAAAAGACAATGGGATACCATCATATTCAGCGATGAAGCTAAATTTGATGTTAGTGTCGGCAATACGAGAAAACGCGTCATCCGTAAGAGGTCAGAGACATATCATAAAGACTGCCTTAAAAGAACAACAAAGTTTCCTGCGAGCACTGTGGTATGGGGATGTATGTCTGCCAAAGGACTTGGAAAACTCCATTTCATTGAAGGGACAGTTAATGCAGAAATATATTAATATTTTACAAGATAGTTTGCTGCCATCAATACAAAAACTATCAGATTGCGGGGAATTCACTTTTCAGCAGGACGGAGCACCATCGCACACAGCCAAGCGAACCAAAAATTGGCTGCAATATAATCAAATGGAGGTTTTAGATTGGCCATCAAATAGCCCAGATCTAAGCCCAATTGAAAATATTTGGTGGCTAATGAAAAACCAGCTTCGAAATGAGCCACAAAGGAATATTTCTGACTTGAAAATCAAGTTGCAAGAGATGTGGGACTCAATTTCTCAAGAGCATTGCCAAAATTTGTTGAAATCAATGCCAAAACGAGTTAAATGCGTAATGCAGGCCAAGGGTGACGTTACTCAATTCTAATATTAATTTAATTATTGTTTGAAGTATGTTAGTAAATCACATTACGCAGCGTTCGAATTAATAGTGGTCAATTTTTATACCCTGAACCCATTGAAAATGGGAAATCAGGGTATAATGTTTTTGTTGAAATGTATGTAACAGGCAGAAGGAGGCGTGGCAGACCCCATAAAGTATATATATTCTTGATCAGGGCGACGAACTGAGTCGATTTAGCCCTGTCCGTCTGTCTGTTTGTCCGTATGTTTGATCGCGTCGATTTCAGAAGATATAACATAAGTTTGTAAAAGGCGTATTTCAAATACTAGAGACTTGAGTTTCGGAACATACACGCATATTAATGATAAAACCACAATCTAAAAGTTTCATGAAGAACGTACGTCCAGAAAAAAAGTTATTAAACAATTAGGTTCCCACACTGCAGCCCATGCGTGCGCGCCTATGTGTGTCTATGTATGTGTGTTTGCGTGTGTTTGTGTAAGCAGAGAGACGCTAAAAATTATTGAAATGGTTGTTGCTTGAAGGGTTCAGGGGATCTTGTAGTCGAGCAGTCTCGACTAGAGCGTTCTTATTTGTTTTTTTTTTTTTTTTTTTTTTTTTTTTTTTTTTTTTTAAGGCTTAACTTATACTTCATATTGTTTGGCTTTCAATGCATATATTACCCATTCTATTGTAGAGAGAACGAAAAGTGATGGTATGTTGGATAAAATTCATGAATTAGTATTTTATTAGATGATCTTTTTTTGTTGTTTACTATCTGTTTTTATTGGACAAATTGGTGAATGGGTGAAATACGTAAAACTTTATCTAAAACTCGCGCCTATGATATTTGTCTGGATCAAAGTATGATGTAACAACAACTCGATCACTGAACTTCCGGCCAGTCAGCGCCTGTTGAGCCTTTTGACAATCGAGTACCGAGTTAAATTCGACAAATACTTTGCCGCAACCAGGAACTTCAACGCCCTCAATCGGACGCGGTATCTCAACGCTGCGAACGACTCCATATTTCGTGCATTCCTCCTTAATATCCTCTAGTATGTCCTCATACTCCTCTTCATCGCGCAGCTCATCAGGAGTGACCATATTCAATAAGCAAAGCACCTCAGTGGGTGGACCGGATGTCACTACCGTCGACAAACCCGGCACTTGCAACATCACCGACTGGCTTGTATTAGCAGCATTCTGAGCATTTTTGGCACCCACGCTGGCACGTTGAACGATCAGTTTCTTATCTCCTAGCTGCATACCATTTAATCCAGCAATTGACTTTAGAGGAATATTCATCGGTTAGCATTAATTTTTGTCAAAATGTATTTGCTTAGCTCACCTGATCAGTAATGCTTAGATCAACGTATTCACAAAAGGCATAACCTTTACTTAATCCCGTGGCTGCGTCTTTAACAAGGTTAAATGCTCTTAGCTTGCCAAATGATAGCAATAATTCTTTCACCTGCAATACAGTAAATCGTTAATTATGAAACCAATGGAAGCTCCGTAATTAATTCGAACAGTTTTTACTTATATGATATCAAACTAAGAACAAATACATAGTTTTTAATTCTAGTTAACTTATCAACTTAAAATTTTTAGAGAATGCTATTTGCAACAGATCCTCATGGAATGGAAGGGAGTACCGTGTATATTTAGGGGAATAAAAAGAAATAAGAAGTGAGGAGAGTGAAAGAGATAGAGATAGAGATAGAGGATGTCTAACACAAAGGGAGCATGATGAACAATGCCGATGAAAGAGACGAAATATATACAAATGGTTTCTGGCATAGTTTTATACTCAAATCGGAAAAAGCATTTTCCGATATACAGAAATCATGTTAGTTGAAGAGCTAGAAAGCTGAAATTTGGTAAGTAGATCCGCGTCGACCACCCAAGCTATGTATCTACGCCCATTGGGGGCGTGGCAAATTGTATAAAACTGTTTTTCCTCGAGTTTTAAAGCTGGAACGTTGAAATTTGGCAAGTGAGCTAATGTTATGATTCCATAAAGACTTATGAAAAAATAAGTAAGAAAGCTTTAGCCGAGACTCTTCGACTAGAAAATCCCCTGAGCCCTTCGCAGAAATGATTTTTATATAATTCTTCACGTCTTTTTGCTTACAAAAGAATTATAACGTCTACATTTAAAATTTGGAGACTAGCTCTAAAGATGTAAGAGATATAATTTTATAGCTGACTTTCGATAAGATTTTTTATCGATAAAATTAACGGGACGAGATATCGATTTTTAGTGATAAGCTCGATATGAGCGCTGTATGAGTATATATGTATGTAAGAATATATATACTTTGTGGGGTCTGCCACGCCTCTTTCTCCCTGTTACATACTTTTAACAAAACCATTATACCCTGATTTCCCATTTTCAATTGATTGAAGGTATAATTATATATCTGCGGCCACTAGGGGCGTGGTAAATCGGACTTAAAGATATAGTGGTTTTTAAAATTTTGATATATTTTAGGCATTATTGATGCCAGGGATCTGAAATATGGTATACATACGCTGCTTGAACATCAAAGTCCAACGAGCTATGGTGGATATATCCGCCCAAAAGGGGCGTGGTAAACCGCAAAAGTTTATATCTCCTACAGTTTAAGAGCTAGAAGCTTCAAATTTGGATATCGATGCCTCAAAAATAATGTTTACACCTCTTTAGGGGCGTGGCATATCAAAAATACCCTGTAATTTTCACATAAGCGTAAGCATCCAAATTTTGCAATTAGCTTATCGTTCGTTCTAAGAACTGGCAAAAAATGAGGTGTCTGCGTAGGAGCGTGGCAAATCGCAAAAGCAGAATTTTCTATAGTATTAGAACTAAACTTAGTTACTAAATTGCTGATGGGATGTGAATGAGTATTCCGTAGTTGGTAACACCCGAATGCAACGTTCTTACTTGTTTTTATCTGGAATATTGCTAAAAGCACTCTTTTGAACCAAACTTGAATTTGTATCTAAAATATTAATCTGATATTATGGAAACAGCTGCTTATTTTGATTGGTTGGGCCTCTACTGAAATATATGTATGCCATTGATAATTATTCCCAATTTTTATATGCTGATCAAATACTAGCAATAACATATGGGCAAAACATACATATATATCTATATTGCAGTATTCGCTTTTAATGATTTCAAGTTGATATGTATAGCTCTTACCTGTTCATCATTTAAATAATTGGGCAGACCACCTATAAATATTTTGTGTGGCGAATCAGGTACCACTGTTGAGATGACTCCACTTGACACTATTAAATATATTAGATATTAGTCATATTATGTGTAAAATAAGAGACATTTATTTACCGATTTCATTATATATTACTTACCAACAGCGGGCTTTACTGCCGGCGTATCCGTAATGCCGGGCATTGGTTGATAATCGTGTGGACGCCTTATTTTGAGGTCTTGTCCTTTCAAATTGATGCCATCAAAGGCCATCGCCTGGGTGGTCTCGTCTATAGATCTGAACTCGAGAAAAGCGAAGTTTTTGTCCAAATTAATTTGACATGCCAGCACTGGACTGCCGGCTGCTTGCGCTAAACCAACTAAATGCATTTGTTGATTGAAAAACTCCATCATTTCCTCCTCGGTGACACCGAACGGAATGTTGCCCACATACAAGCGACGCGCCTGACGAGTTATAGTTGACCCCACCACTGGCACAGCTGTTTGTGGCGTATCTGGAACTACGCTTGCCGGGATTTGACCCGACGCTTGCATCGCTTTGTACTGCATGGGTGTTATATGCTCGAATCCAGGCGGTGGCACATCCCAATACAATGATGGTTTGCGACGAGAGTTTCGATGGTGGCGGCGGTCTCTAGAACGATCACGGTGCCGGTCACGAGAGCGGGAACGATGGCGACGCCTATCACGATCACGGTCACGATCTATTCATGTAAAGCCCACAAAAAAAAAAAAGAATATATATATCTATATATATATATATTTGTAAAGTTTTGTCCATGCTATACCAAGATAATTAAAAAATGTCCTACAAGAATCATTGCTTAAGAGTATCTTGTGTGAAAATGGGCACTTAATTGGCTATATGGTATGATCTATGTATATATACATATATGTACATATGTATATATATATATATACATACGTACAGTACGTTCAAGAATTAAGCATCATCATGTATGTACATATATTAATACATATGTATTTATGTGAATACATGTCTTTTTCATGATGCTTAATTCTTGAACGTACTGTACACGTTCGTATAAATACATACATACATACATACATATGTATGTATACAGATTTTAATCCGTGTACTAATATAGTTTTTCAATTACTACTATGTATGAAAAACATAAGCTAAATTAAATAGTGTGTGGTATACTAAAAGGGGATTCGCTCGTATATACTTTATCCATGTACACATCCTCTGCCGCACACAGGCTCTCATTTACAAGTACACGTTTATATTTATATACACATAGTGAAAATTGTCCCATTTTCATATGCAATGCGATTATTTTGGTGGGAAAAAAGTATGTAATATGTCGCATTATTGACATGCACACACATTCACATTGCTGACTGCTTCTAGCAAAGTAAATGTAATTAAGAGCGAGGATAACAAACACGAAAATCTATCACCTATCCATACGTAAAAACATGCATGTATACAATATGTCGGCCGGTGAGAATGCCAAACAATTAATGGGAGTATAATTTGATCACTTCCAAATAAACAGAATCTCTAATGTTGGAGTAAATACACATGTGGAATTTATATTGGCAAGCAATAATACAGTTGCTTATTCTATTTATGTAAACTTACACATAAGTATATGTACGTACATATGTATGTACATATGTATATGCATGCATGTGTAAATTAGCCGAAGCCTGAACTTAAGCACATTGGAGCATATTTACATATGATTCAACCATGGGTATCACGCCAGAAAATTGCAACTTACCATCATATCCCATTATAATATTTGCACAAAAATCTTTTTACACGAAAAAAATTTTAACTATAAAACAAAAGCCGACGAAATATATGTATCCCTTTAAAATGCGAATGTGTATGTCAATAAATATCTGCGAAACGATATAAAACAGAACACGTGAAAATGAAAATATGAAATGGTGAACTGAAACACAAACACAGATCAGAGATGCATAGGCATCCCATCTCAAAATATATCGATATGACTCGATGTTCAGCGCTATCGAAATATACATAATTAAGAGTATATCGCCTTAATCATTTTGTTTTGTATTATGAGTTCAGTTAATGCCGGCTAGTTAATTAAAAACAATGAGTATAAAAATATTCTTACCTACGGAATACTTTTATCAAAAACGTACCTGTCATTTATACGGCCAATTGCACATTACCGAAGACAATGTCGTCGTCTACTATGTGATTGATGCAGACAGCAATAATTTCGATCTGGACACACATAAAATGCGTTTCCTGGGATCAATCCTATGTAATGACTCCTACGAAGATAGGACTTATTGTCGTTCGCATGACATGAGCTTATGCTTCACCTACACAAACGATTCGCCAAACATTGCGCTTATGTTCACTGGCATTACACCCGACCGCCTCAACCAAATCAAATTGATTCTTTATGATAAACAAACGCTACGCAGTCTTGTAATCAAAGAGCAAAACCCTATTAGCCATTGGACAAGGGAAAGGCATGTTAATGAAGAATGCGATTTCTATATGTTAGCCCAGCTGGTGCAACCCACACCAGATCCATTACGAAAATCAAAAGATATCTGGTTTTATAGCAATCAGTCATTATATTTGTTAGCAAATATTCCCATGCAATTATTTAAACATATTGTTGGAAACGCATTTGTAAATAGCATTATAACCCATACAGTCATATATAAACATTATAAGGAATGGCAAACTATATATGCAACAGGGTAAGGTGACTAAAGTATATTTATTTAACTCACAGTTCTCAACTTTTTTGTCTATAATCAGTTCTAGACTGACAAATATCATGATAGATCGGGCATTGGGTATCATACTGATGTTGATATTGTTTACACTTGTCTCGCATCCAGGTGATTTCCTAATACAAATCTCCCATGTAAGTTGACCTATTTCAGTTGAATGTATTATGTTTTTTAAGCAATATATTATTTACAGATTATCATACAACAGCTATATAGCCTTTTGAAAGTTTTGGAGGGTAGTCCCATTGGCCTTAAGCTCAACATACATCTTAACAATTTTTTCCTTGATTGCTTTAAATACCACATTGAGCTGTGGTCAACCTTTTTGGGTAAATCTCTAGGTGCTCACAGAATTGAGGCTCTTAGCATTTACTTTCAATTTACATTTCAGATTTAATTGAACCAATTGTACGTCAGGTGTTTCTTGCCATTGGAGCTTTTGGATGCTTAGGGTTTACGTATCAAATTGCACTGCTTGCGGATCTAATATCAATTGTTGGATTACATGCTCATTGTTTTTATGTTTATACCAAAGTGTAAAAGCGAAGTTTACTATTATTTCAGATTAGACTTACATACCTGATCTTTTCTTACAGTTTGAATAATGTGGAAGTTAAGGGACTCTCAGTATTATGGCAAGTGGTACGAGGCAATCGCTATAACATCTTGAGAAGTAAGACAATTGAAATTGTATGAAAATGTCTATCTTAATATAAATTTTCTATTCATTTCATTTAGATCGAATTGAAGCACATAACTATATGAATCGCCAGCTATATCTGGCAACCATATTCTTTTCTGCAATACTTTTTCTTTTTCCAACTACTCTTGTCTACTATGTTGTATTTGCAACCGTAAGTGTTTCATTTATTCATTATACCCTGAACTACTAACCAGACAACACATAGACCGGACACGTAGTGTAAAGCTTTTTGCACGCTTTTTCTAGAGGGTTGTGTCCCACACAACTTCGTATTTGCTCAGCCCCTCACTTTTAGGGTTGGACTATGAAAATATACGAAAGCACAATCATTTCGTTTCATGCGCTCGACCGAGATGGTCGACTGTTCAGCAAAACATCCATCTGTGCTCAATGTTTCCCTACTCTCTCTCGCTCTCTCGATGCAGGGCTGCCAGTTTAGCAATTTAGTTGCTAGATTTGGCAACTTTTCAAAACATTTCGCAACTTTTTTCTAAACAAGTAAGAAAGCTCTAGTCGAGACTGCTCGACTACGAGATCCCCTGAACCCTTCGAGCAACAGCCATTTCAATATTTTTAGCGTCTTTCTGCTTATGGAAACACATACATAGACACACATAGGCGCGCACGCATGGGCTGCAGTGTGGGCTTACTATGGGAACTTAATTGTTTAATAATAAAATATCATTAATATGCGTATATGTGCCAAAGCTCAAGTCTCTAGTATTTGAAATGCGCCTTTACAAACTTATGGGCGAGTATGGATATAAGGGTGGGGGGTAAAATTGAACACAAATCGAAATTCTATAACGTACGTATGAATCTACATTTAAAATGGAGACTCTAGCTCTAAAGATGTAGGAGATATAATTTTATAACTGCATTTCGATAAGGGTTTTTATCGACACAAAAATAACGAGATGAGTTATCGATTTTTGGTGATAAACTCGATATCCGCGCTGTATATACGGTCATTTAAAAAAAAAAAGTTCAAGTCTCTAGCTCTTATATCTTTTGAAATCGACGCGATCAAACATACGGACAGACAGACAGACGGACAGGGCCAAATCGACTCAGCTCTTCGCCCTGATCAAGAATGTATATACTTTGTGGGGTCTGCCACGCCTCCTTCTGCCTGTTACATACATTTCAACAATTTCAATGGGTTCAGGGTATACAAAATAGCAACTTTTATAATTTTCTGAGTGTTTTTGAATTTTGTTACTTTTCTGTCATCGTCTCCAAAAATAACCATTAAGATATCGGAGCTCGAACTCCTTTATAGTGTTTGATAACTCTTTTAAAGTGTTTGGTGATTGTGACCAGAACCACTAACCATACAACAAAAGACTAGACATGTAGATTTAGTAGTTTGTAAATTTTGTATGGTTTGAATCGTAGGGTGACTGTCAAATGGGCCTTTATGACTTATTCAGAAAATTTTGGCAATAATGAGTACAGCTTGAGTATAATATGACATGTGTATTTCATATATTGCAAAGCATTTAAAGAACTTATTGTGTTTCACAATTATTTTTTGAAAATCCGTATAAAATAATTTTAATTACATATAATTATAGTATTTTATGGATATACACACATTTACAATCATGATTAGCAATAATAATAAATAAATCTACTTCTGTATGTACATACATACATATGTATGTTCATACATAGTACATCTGTGTGAAGTGGTTATGACAGTCCGTAAGACCGACGAAATGCAAATGCTAGGCTTTAAAATTGCTACAGGCAGCAAGAGCTTCGCACACTGGCATACAAATGCTCACACACGTAGTAAGAGACTGCAAGTGTGTGTGTGCATGCTTGTCGCCAAAACATATTCTTTACGTGCCTCACGCTTTGATACCCTTCCTAGAAATAATTACGAAAATGCTAGCATTTTGCATGAACGTGGCCAATGCTTTTAAGATTTCGGTATACCCTTCACTCGAAAGAGCTGGGATCTTCACGAACAATTTTCAATTTTTGTGCGCTGCTGCTATTCAAGAGACCATGGAGAGAGAGCATAAAGAGAGGGAGAGAGAGAGTGAGGGAAAAAGAGCGCATATCCGTACTTCATATGGGCATCTGTTCATTTCGTGCCAGCGCTCGTAGCGCACTGATTTTGCCGTGCCTTATTTTCACTGCTTGAGCCTCAGAAGACCGAGCCTAGCAAATACGAAGCTGTCTGGTCGCTTCCAGAGCATATGTTCGCCGTTGAAAAAAATTGCTCTACATGTCTAGTTTATGTGTTGTATGGTTAGTGGTTCTGGTCACAATCACCAAACACTTTAAAAGAGTTATCAAACACTATAAAGGAGTTCGAGCTCCGATATCTTAATGGTTATTTATGGAGACGATGACAGAAAAGTAACAAAATTCAAAAACACTCAGAAAATTATAAAAATTGCTATTTCTTATACCCTGAACCCATTGAAATTGTTGAAATGTATGTAACAGGCAGAAGGAGGCGTGGCAGACCCCACAAAGTATATATATTCTTGATCAGGGCGACGAGCTGAGTCGATGTAGCCCTGTGCGTCCGTCCGTCTGTCCGTATGTATGAACGCGTCGATTTCAGAAGATATAAGAGCTAGAGACTTGAACTTTTTTTTTTTAAATGACCGTATATACAGCGCGGATATCGAGTTTATCACCAAAAATCGATAACTCATCTCGTTATTTTTGTGTCGATAAAAACCCTTATCGAAATGCAGTTATAAAATTATATCTCCTATATCTTTAGAGCTAGAGTCTCCAAATTTAAAATGTAGATTCATATGTACGTTATAGAATTTCGATTGTGTTAAATTTCAATCGGCAGCCCTGGTCGCGATGGTCACAATTATGGGATTTCACTTGAAGAAGCATTTGTATGCCTGTGTGCCTGGCTTTGTGTGTGTGCGTGTGGGTATGTGCATGTACAATGGAGGACAAAAGTATTTTGACAACACATTGCAAAAACTTAAAACTTCCTGCTTGTTTCTTCATGCTGAGAGAGGTAACGGTACCCATTATATTTTTTAGAGAGAGCAAACATATTAGGCTTTAAGTGACCAAAATATTGCAGTGATAATACAAGTCATTATTATACTCATTCACGAAGTGAATTAGTATATTGGTTTTGTGCAATGTCCGTCTTGCTGTCCGTCCGTCTGTCCGTATGAACGCAGTTCATTTCGCCGCTATTGAAGCTAGAGACTTGAAATTTGGAACACATTTTGCACGTGAGCTAATGTTATGATTCTATAATGACTGATGAAAAATATTATGTTTACGCCCACTAGGGGCGTGGCAAATCGGACCTGAAGATATAGTGATTTTTCAAATTTTGCTATATTTTAGGCATTATTGATGCTAGAGACCTGAAATTTGGTATATATACGCGGGGTGACAACCCAAGTCCAACGAGCTATGGCGGATATATGTCCGCCCAAAGGGGGTGTGGCAAACCGCAAAAGCTTATATCTCCTACAGTTTAAGAGCTAGGTGCTTCAAATTTGTATAGTTGAATTACTGGTATTATCCTCTATCGATGTCCCAAAAATAATTGTTACGCCTCTTTGGGGGCGTGGCATATCGAAAAATACCCTGTAATTTTCACATTTTTGGAGCGTAAGCATTCAAATTTGGCATGTACGTTACCGTTAGCTCGTTCTAAGAACAGGCCAAAAATGAGGCGTCTACGGCCACTAGTGGCGTGGCAATCCGCATTTGTTGTATCAAATTGCGATATTTATATGCGTGAGCCATCTATGTATGTACATGTATATACAAATAGGCTTAATAGGCATTGATAACACGGAAGTAAACATTTTTATAAAATTAAAAAAATTAAAAGAAGCTAAAATAACAAAAATTTGCAATTTACAAAAAATAGTTTTGATTTGAAGATCCTAGTTCTAAAGGTGTACTAGACTACTAGCCCGACTGCAACGTTCTTACTTGTTTTTCTATAATTATTTGCATGGCAGACTATCGTTCTTTGGCTGGACAAAAGTATTTTGACATTCATTTTCATATTCATTTTCAGTGATTCGCTTGAGATACAAAATACGTATTTTAGTTTTTATAGTTATTTTTCGTGCCCTCTTTACTAATAGCCTTTATTTGATCATAGTTTTCGATAAATTATTGGCAAACCACGTGATTAAGTGAAATCTTTAAAAAATCAATCGGTCACGCAGAATAATGCAGGTATTTCTGTGGAGTACCTTACAAAATCTACTTCTATGAGCAATTTACTACTAAATTAACAAAAAATAGAAAACTGATTCACTCAAAAAAAATCCAGATCGGAAAGATCATTCACAAAAAACTGTAGAAGACCGCATCATATTAATAACATTTAAAGAAAATGTGCGGATTTTCCTAAAAGTCATGTCGATTAAACTCAAAAATAATCATAAATTATCAATAAGTAGAAAAACTATTACAAGTCGGTGAAGGAAGGCCAATTTTTCTACATTATAGACCTTCCAATACCCTTGGTATCACTATAAAATAAACCAGAAAGGTTTGCTGAATCCTTCATAGGCAAGCGGGAATTATTCTGGGGACAAGTATTATGGATTGACGATGGTTCCTTTGAGTATCACGGATAAAAAAAAACGATTTACAGAAGGTTGCCAAAGAATATTCGCAAAGAAAAAAGGCCTGTGTACGAACGGGTGTCGCATAGTGAAGAATCGGTAATGCTCTGAGGTTTCGTATGTGTCAATAGCCTCTTCAATTTTATATTTATTAATGGGACAATGAAGAACGACAATTATTTACGTGTCCTCAATGACCACGCATCGAGTTCCTGCCACCGGTTCATTTGAAAATCATTTACACTGCAGCAGGACAACGCTTCATGCCACAAGGCCCATATTAGAACTGAATTTTCGAGGGATATTGAAGTCAATACATTAGATTGGCCACCTCAGACGCCTGACCACAATATTATAGAGAATGTGTGGGTTTATTCAAAAGTAAAACGTAGCTTAGACTTATCAAGAACGCCCAAGGAGACTGATAGCTGAGGTTTGAGGACTTTGGCAGGATGTTTCATTAAAAACATTATAAAATTTAGTTAGATCCCTAGACGCTTACAGAAGGTCCTTGATGTTAGAAGTGGGCCTATTTTTATACCCTGAACCCATTGAAAATGGGAAATCAGGGTATAATGGTTTTGTTGAAGGAGGCGTGGCAGACCCCACAAAGTATATATATTCTTGATCAGAGCGACGAGCTGAGTCGATTTGGCCCTGTCCGTCTGTCTGTCTGTCCGTCTGTCCGTATGTTTGAACGCGTCGATTTCAGAAGATATAAGAGCTAGAGACTTGAACTTTTTTTTAAAATGACCGTATATACAGCGCGGATATCGAGTTTATCACCAAAAATCGATAACTCGTCCCGTTGTTTTTTATCGATAAAAAACCTTATCGAAAGACATTTATTAAATTATATCTGCTACATCTTTTGAGCTAGAGTCTCCAAATTTAAAATGTAGATTCATATGTACGTTATATAATTTCGATTTTTGTTATAATTCACCCCCCAACCTTATATTTCAAATACTAGAGACTTGAGCTTCGGCACATACACGCATATTAGTAATATAAACACAATCTAAACGTTTCATGAAGAATGTACATCCACAAGAGTTATTAAGCAATTAAGTTCCCATGGTAAGCCCACATTGTAGCCCACGCGTGTTTATACGTGCGCGCCTATGTGTGTCTATATATGTGTGTGTTTGTATAAGCAGAGAGACGCCAAAAATTATTGAAATGGCTGTTGCTCGAAGGGTTCAGGGTATCTCGTAGTCGAGCCGTCTCGACTAGAGCTTTCTTACTTGTTAATAATATTATTGTTACTATCTCCATAGTTAAGATTTTCTATCACTTCATTAAATTAATATCAATGTCAAAATACTTTTGTCCAGCCAAAGGACGATAGTTTGCCATGCAAATAATTATAGAGCAAGTAAGAAGACTCTAGTCGAGACTGCTCGACTAGGAGATACCCTGAACCCTCCATGCTGATGTTCCAATCATTCTGCACACATACATACACATGCATGCACCCACACGCAAAGGCCCGCGCTCTGTTAACTGCACAGTAAGCAGCGACTGCGCTTGGGCTGCGCTGCAGTGTGGGCAATTTTATGAGAATTTATTTGTTGAATAATTTCATTTGTAGGCCTACAATCTTAATGAAATTTTCAGAACGTAATCATAATGTGTAAATGTGTGTACATTCCAAAGCAGTTATAAAATTATATCTCCCACATCTTTAGAGCTAGAGTCTCCAAATTGTGTGTGTTTGTATAAGCAGAGAGACGATAAAAATGATATAAATGGCTGTTGCTCGAAGGGTTCAGGGGATCTCGTAGTCGAGCAGTCTCGACTAGAGCTTTTTTACTTGTTTTATTTCAATGATCGTGGGTTTTCCTATTTGAATGAATTTTAAAAAAATGTAGTACCTCATTAAACCCAGTGGACAAAATGGGATACGATTTTAGACCCTAACACATGTACAGGTGATCTTTCCATTTTTAAAAATAAGCATTTGACCATATACAGGTCAAGATGTCATAAAAATCATGCAAGTAAAAAAAAAACTTAAAAAAGTATTGGGAAGTGCAGTGGCTAGAGTCTCCAAATTTAAAATGTAGACTCGAATGTGGTTTATAGAATTTCGATTTTTGTTAAATTTCACCCCCACCCTTACATTCATCCCCTCAACACTAAGTTTGTAAAAAGCGAATTTCAAATACTAGAGAGTTGAGCTTCGGCAAATACACGCATAGTAATGATATAATCACAATTTAAAAGTTTCATGAAGAATGTAAGTACAACCACAAGAAAAGTTATTTAACAATTAAGTTCCCATGGTAAGTCCACACTGCAGCCCATGCGTGTTTATGCGTGCGCGCCTATGTATGTGCATGTCTGTGTGTATGTGATTTTTGTAAGCAGAAAGACGTGAAGAATTATTGAAATATCAGTTCTCCGAAGGGTTCAGGGGATTTCCTAGTCGAGCAGTCTCGACTAGAGCTTTTTAACTTGTTTTTTTTTTTTATAGCTTTTTTAATGCATTATCCTACAGTTAAAAGCTCTGACCTGCGCAACTTTGTCAATACTAGAGGGGTTTCGTCGCAAGCTCTTGAATTTGCCGACTGAAGTTTTCCTTAAGTATATGAAAAGAGGATTTTATGATATTGGTAAGCCCAGCTAATATTAATATATAGTATTTATCTGTATATTCATGTTTGGTATTTTTTATATAGATTGCTTAAGAGTGCTGGACATCCCACTTCACAAACGACTATTTTTTGCGTATCGAAATTGTAAAATTGTAATTTTTGTATATAAACTTCAAGTTTGAATTAAAACAAGAAGGCTCTAGTAGAGACAGCTCGACTAGGAGGTACCCTGTACCCTCCAAGCTAATAATTCTAATCATTCTGCAGTTCTTTTATGCACGTATGCATACACATGCACACAAAAGCCCGCGCTTTTCTAACTGGGCAGTAAGCTGCGACAGCGCTTGGGCCGCGCTGCAGTGTGGGCAATATTATGGGAATTTATTTGTTGATTAATTTCTTTTGTAGACGGATAATCTTAATGAAACTTTCAGAACGTAATCATAATGTTTAAGTGTGTTTAAATATATTTCAAAGTTCAAATCACTAGTACTTGAAATAAGTTTTTCAAATTGGGGGTGGTATCAAAATCTGTAAATTGAAAAATGTTCGTATTCATTAAATATTTATGTATATATGTATATATACAAAGAAGTCTCCAGGTCGAATATTATTCAAATTAGGCTGAAAATCAATGCATCGATTATTCTCGATAAAAAATATATCTGGTGAGTTATCGAAAAAAACTCGTACTGCTTATGACCACTGACACTAACCAGACAACACATAGACCGGACAACTAGTGTAAAGCGTTTTGCACACTTATTTTGAAGCGTAATCTCCCAGACCACTTCGTATTTGCTATGCTCTTTACTTTTAGGGTCAGTGTTGCCGCTGGCTTGGCGAAAAAATAGGACAGATTGACCCAGAAAATAGGACAAAAAACGGAAAGATTTTTTTAATAGAACAAAAAAATAGGACAAAAAAATTTTCTTCAATAAAACAAAAAGTTTAAGTAAATTTATACATTTTCATGCAAATTTATTAACACTTCGTCGAGTGTTTCATTTTCATATTCTAAAACATTCATGTTTGTGCCGATTTGGCGCAAAAATTTTTCAGGCACTTCATAGTTATGGCAGCAAGTTCCGTTTCGACGTAATCCAAACCAAGAATAGGTTTCGCTGACAATAAATTCAAGCGACATTGGCAGTGCTTTTTTGCATGCTGCATACACCGCCAATTGTACCGAATGGCACACACATTTTATTAATACTAAGGACGGTACAACCTTCTTCAATTCGACAAAAACACTTTTCTTATTACCCACCATTACACTGGCATTATCTGTTCCAATGCCAAAAAGGTTTTTAACCGGAATTTGCCGTTTTATTAATTCGGACAATAGGCACTTGGCAATACTCTCTGCGTCTCCATTTTCCAGTTCAATCAGACCTAATAGTGTTGACGTTATTTCCATCCGCTGATGGCTACAACTCGCACTACTTACAAGGGGCTTAAATGTAATTTTGTTTACTTGTTGAAAGGGCTTTGCATTTTGCATATGTTTTTTTGAATGCCCATGCGCGCGGAGCTGGTCGATTTTAGCATTTAACGTGCATTTACAATATTTACAAAATGCTTTATCAGGATCTTTAGGATCCCGACAAACCTAATCCTTCAAGTCGCATTCCTTCATCCAGGAATCTCTAAATTTTTGTTTGTACGTATCTTTCGGCATCCTTTACTTTTAACAATTACATACTATAAAACAGGGTTGCATTGCATTGAAAATGTTCAAAAATCATGATCAAAGCGATGACATGCAGTTTAAAATAACAAATTATATATGAGACTCAGAAAATTAAAAAAAGGATAGAAATAGGACAAACTAAAAAAAAAAAAACATTTTTTCCGGACAGGGGACGTTTCAAAATTTTTCCGGCTGTCGCAGTCAAAAATAGGACAGATCTGTCAAGAAATAGGACAAAACGGCAACACTGTTTAGGGTTCAGGCCACTGTTAAAAGACACAGTAGGTTGCGCAAAGACCAGTCCCGTTACTTTTAATGTTAACTAACAGCTCTCTTATGACGTCACATTTTCAGATTTTGCTATGTTATCCCGGCTGAAGCTTGGTGGAGACTTCAGCAGAGATCGGCCAATTGGTCCAAAACAAGTAAAATTAAGTATATATACGCAATTTTCAATAGTCAATACCTTAATAATGGTCAATCATTAATTTTATTACCATACAATAATAAGTATATAATGGAATAAACTGGGAGGCCTCTCGAAATCAGCAATGATATGGCTACAATGGTCAGCAGGAATGGTTGATGGACATAGTTAATAGAGTTTTCGCCATCAATAAGGTTTATTTATGCCAAACTATCTACATATTCAAATATACTACACGTTGAAGATGCACCAAAAAAGGTGCTGCTCACACCTGCTGTCATGTCAGAAACATCCGGTGGAATGAAATAAAATTGGTGTAATTACAAAATCGAAAACTGACCAAAATTATGAGTATTAAAACCCAAAGAAACATATAATCTGTCTAAATCAGCTCTAAAAAGCAAGACATCACCTAACACTGCTGCGTATCATCACTAACCAGACAACACATAGACCAGACAGTGTAAAGCGTTTTGCATACTTTTTCTGGGCGTTTAGCACCCCAGACAATTTCGTATTCGCTCGGCTCCTTATGTTTAGGTTCGAGGTACGAAAATATGCGACAGCACAATCCAGTGGTGCCAGATTTCGAACGACAAAATAGGCAAAATTTCTCAAAAATATAAGCTAGAATAGGCTAAAAATTTAAAAAAACAGTATATTATATACTACACGTTGAAGATGCACCAAAAAAGGTGCTGCATCATGCATACATACATACTATAAATATTTGATAGAGAGAGAGAGAGAGCAGGGAAATAACTTTTGTTGAGCAAAAAAAGCTGTTTTTAGTGGGGAGATACTACGAGAAAAGCTGAAATGTTGTGGTAAAAAAGCTGAAAAAAGCTGATGTTTTCGATCTTCTTTTAAGGGCTTAATTTTATAAATAATTTATGATATCATCAATTTCGTGACAGCTTTTATCTTTGTCGTATGCCTCCATGGTGCCAATCATTTTTAAATATTTTTTGGGTAGTCATAGCAGCATTTGTTCAAACGACGCAAACCGTATCTGTAAATATATACATTTCTTTGTTAACTTTTAAAAATTCGTTTTATGATATATTTTATCTGACGCTTAAAATTGAGTTAAGCATGCCAACATTCATTCGGTTGCGAAGCTTTGTTTTAACAATGTTCACTTGGCTGAAAATTCTTTCCACTTCAGCGTTTGACCACGGCAAAGAGAGCAATGACATTGTAACTCCTCAAATTTGCTATATCCTCCCGAATCCTTATAGGCAAGAACTTCAACTGAAAACTTTGCAGTGTCCTCAGTATTTTCCCACCTCATCGCGGTCAAACCACGCATCTCGGCATTTTTGCTTATATTCTTTCGGCATTTTTTTTGGCTGATCGTTTAATGATGAAATTGTTATGGCAATCGAGCTCAGAACTAGAGTTCTATCGAATCATTTACAATAGGATCAATTGAACTATTTGAACGAACCTAGTTCCTTATTCTAGTTCAACTAATCATATTCTAGTTCAGTCAGTTCCACTATTAGTTCGATTAGTTCGATCATCGAAAACTGAACCACTGAACTATTTCGTTTTAATTCAAACCACTGACCGTGGGTGGCAAATATCAGAATTCATTTTAAAAAAATATAGTACCTGCTCAAACCCATTGCGAAAAATGGGATGTGTTGTTTTTAACCATTGCACTTGTGTATATATGCAGGTTAGTAATAAATAAATAAATGAAATTTATGATATGTTTTGTGTTTAATATTTATTAATTCAAATCTATTATTGTCATATATTACTTATATTACTAGTTTTACTAACTATGCTATCTGTTCGTTTCGGAAGTTGAGTGTCAACTAACATGACAAGTGCACTTTCCACTACTTTTTATAGGTATTTTGAAATCTTACATTTTTTTAAACTGAATTCTGATATTTGCCACCCACGATCATTGAAATAAAATCAGGTACTTAAATATAAGCGCGATTCTGCAATTTGAACCCAAAATCGTTCACACCATTCTAAGTTGAGTTAGGCACACGCCAATGTTCATATCCCATGCATACGCACATGCACATACACACACGTAAATATAAAGTCACACAGGCATACAAATGCTTCTACAAGTGATATCCCATAATTGTGAGCATCGCGACCCCAGCGTACACACAATCAAACGTATATACATATGTAAGTGTGTGCAGCTCACAAGATCTATCAAATGCAAATACGGGGCTCTAAAATTGCCACAGGCAGCAAGAGCTTCGCACACGGACATACAATGATCATACATGTAGCAAGGGGCTGTAGTGTGTGTGTGCACGCTCGTCGCGAAAACATTTTCATTATGCGCACCAACGCTGTCATACCCTTCCCTCAAATTTGTTCATACCCAAATAATAACGAAAACACAAATATTTTGTATGAGCATGGTTAACGGCTTAAAAAGTTGACATACTCTACACACAGAAGGGAAGACATGGGTTCAGGGCTGCCAACTTAGCCATTTAGTGGCCAGATCTGGCCTTTTTCAATTGCCAATTGCAGGAAAAATTGTAAGCTAGCTGGTGGCGGGAAATGTGGCATTTTTTAGAAATCAAACTGGCACTTTTTAGCATTTTTTTTTTTATAATTCTGGTAGCACTACTTCAAATTATGAAAGGTGACATCATCAACATCAGCTGTTGCACTACAATATATCGTTGCAGCCCTATTGTATATTCTTCCATCTCTAGTAAGAATTTCACCATTTTTGAAATGTCGCTAAAGACGCGACAGAATCTGCAAAATAAAATGCCAAAAATTCAATACAAACAGAACCCGCGTTAGCCTCTTTTGTGCTTAGTGATGGCAAAAAAAATTCATTGTTCGATTATTTAATCATATGATTTATTTTAGGTGCTTTAACGATTAATTGCAATTAACCGCTGAAAAATGAAAAAATCGATTAATCAAATGATTTTTTTTTAATGCGCTTATTATTTTTTTTATTTTTTTTTTATGAACTCCTTTTTAGAAGCAATAATAGCAACAAGAACAGTAAAGAATATACATAAATGTTTATTTATTTAAAATTGAGTTAAGAAATAGTAGTTGTGAAAGGTGCTCTGTTGTTAACCTGTTCCTTTTTTCGGTTAATGTGGCACCCGCCTTGGAAAAAAGACGTTCCGCTGGTACCGAAGTGCCTATTAAGAAACAATACCGACAAGCTATAACATATAGCTTAGGGTATGCAGTACGCATCTCCTCCCAGGCGTTGGCGACATTACGCTTCAAATCAAAAACAGGAGCATTTAAAAAAAGACTGAGCTCGTCTTGAATTTGAAAATGGTTACCGTCTTTCTTACTGGTTTTGTGGGCCAGTGTCTTGTGGTGGGTCCATAAATCGAACTCAACTTCGCTAATAGATGAGCCGTCACTAGTGCTTCCTAAACTTTCATTTATATCTGGTTGTATTTTTACAATACTTCAATTGTTTTTGGCACAATTGGCAATTCACATCCGTGTCATTTAATTTTGAATAAAATCTCCACACTTTACTTAGTTTTGGTGCCATAATGACGCTTCGCCACTAACTTTTGCGCGCCAATGTTGCTTACAGCGATGCGATTTTTTGAGCAAATCATCGATTATCTCGATTATTCAAAACCCATTTTGCGATACAATTAAATCGTGAATTGAAACAAAATAATCGATTATTGCGTATCATATGATTAATCGTGCCATCACTATTTGTGCTTAAGCTACTGTCACTGCCGTGGTTAAACGCGTAAGTCGAGCGAGTGTTTAGCCAGATGAACATTGTAAAATCGAAGCTGAGGAACTCAATGAACATTGGCACGCTTAATTCGATTTTACACATACGGTAAATAATAATTGGATGGATGGATTTTTTATTTACAGTTATGGATTGCGAAGATCTAATAAATGTTGCCACAATTTTGAAGTGCCTTCAAAATACTTAAATATTATTGGCACAATTAATGCATATAATGCAGAGGAGAAAACTGATTTTATTGAACTCGATAATTGTGTATCATTTTTCGAATGAAAATATAATTCATAAATATATAGTTCATAAAAACTAAAATGACTATTTTTCTGGCTATTCTTGAATTTGATCTAGCCGTTTCTAGCAGGTTTGAAAGGTTAATTTAGCATTTTCTTGTCCGGAAGAGTTGGCAGCACTGCATGGGTTCTTGCTGCTACGAAATTTCAATTTTTGTGAGCTGCTGCTTGTGCTCACATGCATACATACATATAAATATTTGAGAGAGCAGAGAGCATCGAGAGAGAAAGCAGGGAAACATTGAGCATAGATAGATCTTCCGTTCAAAAGTCGACCATCTCGGCCGAGCGCTTGAAGCGAAATGATTGTGCCAGTGTTGCCATTTTAGCCTATTTAAGGCTAGATCTAGCCTATTTAAAAATGAAATAGCCTGGAAAAATGTCAAAATGCCTATAGCCATAAATTTAGCTTTTTTTATATTTTAGTTTTTTATTTTTACCATTTTATATTATTTGATTATCTATAGAAGCAAATCTAACCAAACTAAACTTTTTTGTAGACCTTTTTGTTTAATATGGTATTTACCATTATATATCATGGTTAATACCATAAATTAATTCTGAAATACCATACCATTCGTATTAATATATGGTATATTTATGTTGAAAAGTTTTGGTCACATTTTGATTCGTTGATCGCGCTCAAAATTGTGAAATTGTGAAATTCTTAATTAGCAATAATGCCAAAGACAATATATAAACAGAATTTTCGGGACGCCTGGGCCAAATGGGACGAGCAGGAGGCGGCATTATGCCTATATATTGCCAGCACTTCAATGCCATTGCTCCAATAGAAATTGCTACATTTGCAATGAAATTTTATCACTTCCGTGGTCAAATGCTGCAATTGAATGAATATAATAAAGAATAAGCTCAGGAATCAAATGACAATAAAGGCATTAAATGCGATTTTGCATATAAAGTTTGTTTAAAAAATATTTAGTTGCTTGATGTATACAAAAAATATATTTTATATCTATACAGATATGGATTGAGGCGTCATGGCAAATGTTGCCATAATTACGAATTGCCTGAAAAATATATTTATCTTATAAGCTCCAGCGATAAATACGCAACTCCTTCAGACTAAGAACTAGATAATATAATTACACAATTAAACATTTAAAATGTATGTTTTGTTTAATTTTTGGCCTTTTTTAAGCCTGTTTTTTTAAATTTTTAGCCTATTCTAGCTTATATTTTTGAGAAATTTTGCCTATTTTGTCGTTCGAAATCTGGCACCACTGGATTGTGCTGTCGCATATTTTCGTACCTCGAACCTAAACATAAGGAGCCGAGCGAATACGAAATTGTCTGGGGTGCTAAACGCCCAGAAAAAGTATGCAAAACGCTTTACACTGTCTGGTCTATGTGTTGTCTGGTTAGTGATGATACGCAGCAGTGTTAGGTGATGTCTTGCTTTTTAGAGCTGATTTAGACAGATTATATGTTTCTTTGGGTTTTAATACTCATAATTTTGGTCAGTTTTCGATTTTGTAATTACACCAATTTTATTTCATTCCACCGGATGTTTCTGACATGACAGCAGGTGTGAGCAGCACCTTTTTTGGTGCATCTTCAACGTGTAGTATATTTGAATATGTAGATAGTTTGGCATAAATAAACCTTATTGATGGCGAAAACTCTATTAACTATGTCCATCAACCATTCCTGCTGACCATTGTAGCCATATCATTGCTGATTTCGAGAGGCCTCCCAGTTTATTCCATTATATACTGAGTTTCTTTATTGTATGGTAATAAAATTAATGATTGACAATTTTTAAGGTATTTACCATTGAAAATTGCTTATATATACTTAATTTTACTTGTTTTGGACCACTTGGACCGATCTCTGCTGAAGCCTCCCACCAAGCTCCAGCCGGAATAACATAGCAAAATCTGAAAATGTGACGTCACAAGAGACCTGTTAGTTAACATTAAAAGTAACGGAACTGTTCTTTGCGCAACCTACTGTGTCTTTTAACAGTGTGTCTTTTAACAGTGTGTCTTTTAACAGTGACACTCTCTCAGAGTGCCTCCAGAAAATGAAAAAGTGAAAATCTATAACATTTTTTATTGAAAGCTAAGAAAAACAAGCGCGCTCGGGTGCATACATTCGTTGGGAGCAGCGTGGCGTACAAATTATGCTAAAGAGCGTCAACGCTGCCTTCCAATATGAAAAAATCAAAATCAACTACGCCAGCGACAAAAGCATCAGCAGATAGCGTCGCGACAACGTCAACTGCGGCTCTAGCTGCCGCATCCAATGCAAGGAGTAATAGCGGCGAACTTGGTGACCTCGCTGCTCCTCCAATAGTAAGTTTACAATGCCAACGTGTTGGTGTGTGTTTGTGCATGCGTGTGTGGTCTGACTGTGTGCTGCAGCTGCAAACGCGTCCGTATTTTTTTGTTTTTTTTTTTTTTGTTTGTTGCCAGTTGTGACTTGGTTTGGTTCTTCGTTCAAATGCCAATTTCGGTCTTTGCCATTATATAACTCAATGACAGCGCACGTTTTTTAACCTTACCCCGCAGTCATTTGCAGCTTACGCCCACGCGCCACACTCAACCTGGGCAATTGCTCTTTCTAGTCCTGTTTTGTGCTTTTTCCTTTCGTTTATTTTGTGTGCCATTGTAATTTTCCGCTGAAAGGCTGTTCAGCAAACGTGCCAGGCGTACCTCAAGCCTCGCTTTTTCCTCAGCCACCAACTGCAGCATTAAGCGCTGCTGCGCATGCCGCCCACTTGGACCCATGTCCAGCTTGACCTGCTTTCGCTCGTTTCACATGCGTGTTGCGTCTTACGTCTTACGTTCTCATGGTTTCCTTTAGATTCGTACATCTTTTGACTTTTTGTGGCATTTTTCATTATCCACTTTTTTTATCATTCGGTTGTAGCGATTTTACTTTGAGTTTTAGCAAATGTTTGACTCCACTGCATCATCTTTTCGCTTCCGTGTCCTTGCGTGTGTGGTGTGTATGTGTGGGTTTTGCGCCCATCGCGCTGCTCTCATGTGTGCGTGTGTCGCAATGCTCTCAGTTGTTCGTACAATTTTTTCAATTTCCATCTTGCGCTCCAGACACACATACAGACACACGCAATCATACCTAGACACCACTTTCTGTGCTCGCTAACTATTTTTATACCCTGAACCCATTGAAAATGGGAAATCAGGGTATAATGGTTTTGTTAAAAGTATGTAAAAGGGAGAAGGAGGCGTGGCAGACCCCACAAAGTATATAAATTCGTGATCAGGGTGACGAGCTGAGTCGATTTAGCCTTGTCCGTCTGTCCTTATGTATGAACGCGTCGATTATAGAAGATATAAGAGTTTGAGACTTGAACTTTTTTTTTTTAAATGACCGTATATACAGCGCGGATACCGAGTTTATCACCAAAAATCGATCATCCCGTTATTTTTTTATCGATAAAAAACCCTATCGAAAGGCAGTTATAAAATTATATCTCCCACATCTTTAGAACTAGAGTCTCCAAATTAAAAATGTAGACTCGAATGTGCTTTATAGAATTTCGATTTTTGTTGTAATTCACCCCCCCACCCCTATATTCACCTCCTCACCCTTAAATTTGTAAAAGGCGTATTTCAAATACTAGAGACTTGAGCTTCGGCATATATGTACGCATAGTAATGATATATGTGTGTCCATGCATGTGTGTGTGTGTATGTATTTTAATTTTTTGTTTGTTTAATATATTCTAGTTTTGGTAACATCATTCAGCTATATTTAGACATACATATGTATGTTGTATGTACATATTTGCTGTATAAATCATATTGTCTTATATTCTCCAATAAAATTATTGTTTATACCAATTGTATATAACAATTTTCAAATATATACGTATACATAAATATGTCAATAAAAAAACACTATATAATTTGTATATCAACGGGTAATTATGATTTTCATGAATTTATATATTTTTTCTTTTATTATTTTTGTAGTGCTTTTTGTTGTTGTGCATCTAACCACCATCATGATAACGTTTGCCACAGTTTTAGCGAGGTAAGCGCCAGATCATCAACAACTTCTTACTTACTTACTTACTCCCGTATTAGGCATCGTTAATTCGAGCAAATCTCTTCTAATAATTACTATCTTCGCTTTTTACAGTATGACGCATCAAAACAGCAGCAAGAAGTGACGCCTAGCTGCAAGGAAAAAAAACTGCAGCCTGATGAGCAACCGATAGCCATACACTATTTGGCCAGCTTCCACGAGATTTGTGTGGTTACGGCCCTGTTGCCCTTGGTAACACTCTGCACATGCTTTGTGACCGCCTATGTCTTCCAGTACGACGATGTACACGAGACACATTGCCGGGTACGTGATTGTATTGATATCTTATATTTAATCAACTTATTAACAATGTTCTCTTTCAGGTTTATAACATAATACCCTCGATAAGTGCTATTACTGGGGTTAGTCCGCAACGTTATTTCTGGCGCTTTAGCATTGCGCTGCATATCGGGCCGCGCATACCCATTGCTTTTGTCTATAAGAACTATTATCGTGCCCAGTTGTCTCGTCTGGCGCCGTCGCTGGTGCCAAAGACCAGCTGGCTAATCACATCAATTCTGGTGCTAAACTGCATTGAGATTGCAGCGTTAGGTGGTGTGACTTATATATCGAATCGCGAGAACTATCGTAAGCAAAGCAATCGATGACACCTAGTCGCAATTGACCATACTTATATATATATTATTGACTACTGCAGCTGTTCATGAGAGAATCTTCATTACGTTTATGGTGTGCTCGCTCTGTTATATGTTGGCTACCATAAAGCTGAATGGTATATTAAATGAACACCAAACACTCAATGCACAGCAGCTTCAATCCATCAAATGGAAGAAAATTCTTTTTGTTGCCTCCATTTTGAGCACCATTGGTCTCCTGGTCTTTTTTGCCAAACATCGATTCTATTGCCATGATTTGGGTAAGCTAACAAGAAAGCAATCAAAGCATAAAGAGTTTGGGGCACTTGAATTGATTTGCAGACATCAGACTATATTTAATGCTTACGTAACTAAATTATTTTGAATTTAATAGGTCGCGTGCCCATCTCGAAGCATTAAAGGTTTACTATCAATTAACATAATAACGTTTTTACATCCTCTATTTCAGCATTCAGTTGGTTTGCATTCTTTGAGTATTTGATTGCTATTGCCAATATGCTGTTCCATTTCACAATTATTTGGGATTTTCCGTCACAGTACATGCTGATCGTGCAGGGACCGCGAGAGAATCTGACGCAGTATTTAGGCACTAAGCCAAAAATTAATTAAGTTCTATAGTCTTAGATGATCTTCACATATTTCGTCTTTTGTAATCCATAAATTGTAAACATATACTCACAATCACAAACTCATTCGTATACATATATACAGTGACGCGCAAAACTGTAACATGAATTCGTGTTATAGTTTTGCTCGTCACTAGAATGTATTGCATCTATACTGAATGCATTCAGACGAAACATACAATTGTATCATTCAAATTCTTGGTTACAATTAGTGCTTCCATAACCAAAATGAATCGAATATAGGTAGTCAATATATATTGATCTGTTTCGATTTGTGAATGAATTATATCCGATTAAATTATTTATGAGGCGTTATGTTAACTATACGTACAAAATTCCAATGTCAAAGTTCCACATTTTCAACAGTTACTTGAACCATTTTATGTATGTAGTCTTTAAGTTAACTAAACAACATTTTTATCGAATTCCAAGTACTATCTACATATACATATATACAATGTGAATAGCCTGTGTACTGCTCATCTTTTTAAATCAAAAACGAAAATTTTTCTAATGTTACCTATATTGCTTTTCAGCAGAATGCATAACATCGCTGTATATTATTGGTAATAAATTGTACGTTTTAATCAGATTAAGTTTTGAATGATTTCCATAATATACGATTCCGAAATATTTAATATACATTCAATTCCTAAATTTTTAAACACGTTCGAACTTTTGTCTATGAATAAATATACAAAATTTTGTGTCCATAGCTTCATAATAAGCGAAAACGGAACTTGTTATGCTCATGCTACATACAGCTGCGAAAAATAAAATAGCACCACACCAAATGCAAAGGAGAGCTTCATAAAATTTGCATTTGCAAGTGGTGCGATTCGCCCTTATATAGAAAAAATATATTACCTTAAAAAAGTCGAGCAGTCTCGACTAGAGCTTTCTTACTTGTTGTTTTTAAGCTTTTAAAAAAAGTACGTAGATCTACGTATTTCAGCAAAATTGTGCTACGTAAAAATACGTAGATTTTGGAGCCTGGCTACGTAATTCTCAAATTTTGACTTGGCATCGCTGGTTCCGGCTACGAAAATATGGGAGTACAAAATCATTCGTCTTCATGCGCTCGACCGAGATGGTCGACTATTGAACAAAAGAATCGTCCATGCTCAATTTTTTTTGCTTGCTCTCTCTCTCTCTCTCTGCTTTTTACTCTCTCAAATGTATATATGTATGTGTGCTTGTGAGCACAAGCAGCAGCCCACAAAAATTGAAATTTCTTCGCAGCAAGAACCAAATGTCTTCCCTTCTGTGTGAAGAGTATACCGAACGTTTGACACGCTCATGCAAAATGTTAGCTTTTTCATGATTATTTTTGGGAAGGGTATGCGTTGGTGCGCATATTGGCAATGTTTTCACGACGACCGTGCACACACACACACTTCAACCCCTTGCTACATGTGTGAGCATTATTTGTATGCGTGTGTTTGAAGCTCTAGCTGCCTGTAGCAATTTTACAGCCCAGCATTTGCATTTGGTCGATCTTGTGAGCTGCTCATACATATATACATACATATATACGTTTGATTGTGTGTACGCATGGGAGGCGATGCTCACAATTATGGGATATCACTTGTAGAAGCATTTGTATGCCTGTATGACTTTACATGTGTGTGTGCGTATGTGTATGCTTTGTTTGTATGAATGGGAGATGAACATTGGCGTGTGCCTACCACAACTTAGAATTATGTGAACCATTTTGGGTTCGAATTGCAATTGTTGTTTTTTTTTTTTAACACTTGCACTTGTGCATACATATGCAGGTAAATATTACCAATTTTTAAAAAGATGAATACGTAAACAGGTCAAATTGACCCTTTTTACTAAAATTGCATACGTATACAGCCCAAATTGACCCTTTTTAAAAAGAGGCATCCTATTTGAACACTATTAGACCTAGAGACTTCAGATTTACTGTGTATATACATTTGATGGATACACACATTTTGTAATTTACAGATTTTGGATACCACTCCCCCTTCGCCCCAATTTACAAAAAACGTATATTAAGTACTAGAGACTTGTGCTTTGGAATATACACACAGTTATATGTACATTATGAATACGTTCTGAAAGTTTCATTAAGATTGTACGTCTACAAACGAAATTATTCATCAAATAAATTCTCATAATATTGCCCATACCGCAGCACAGCCCAAGCGCAGTCGCTGCTGCGCAGTTAGGAGAGCACGGGCCTATACGTGCGGGTGGGTGCATCTGTATGTGTGTGCTTAGAAGAACTGCAGAATGATTGGACCATCAGCATGGAGGGTTCAGGGTATCTCCTAGTCGAGCAGTCTCGACTAGAGTCTTCTTACTTGTTTTTCATCGTTAAGAGAATAAAATTCTTGGTATGTGTTATCTTTAGTAGTATTGATAATATTGTGTGTTAAACATTGCGCACTGCGAAAAAAACATGCTGTTCGAATTAATAGTGGTTGGGGCCAGGGGTGTCATTTTAGCTTTTTTCCCGTCAGATCAGGCTTCATTTGAAGTCTCAGTGCGGGAAAAATTTGAAAACGGCGGGCTGCGGGAATTCTGGCTTTAAAATAATTAATTTAGCTCTATTTTAGCTTTATTTAATTTTCACGATTTATTTTGCTTTTTATCTCTCTCAACACTAAAAATCATGAATACAAGTATAGATAAATGAGTATAAGTAACAGCTGGTTGTGTTTTAATTTTACTGCCTTGAAAAATGTCGAAGGTATATAAGCAAAGTGTTCGCGATGTGTGGCTACAGGCTGACGAGTTTAAAGATTGGCTGCGGAAAGACCTAACAGATTCCACCAGGGTGTACTGCAGCTACTGCAAGTGTGGTCTGACTGCAAAGCTGTGTGACTTGCGTGCCCACGCCTCAGCAAAAAAAACACAAAGGTGGACTAAGTGGATTTACTTAAGAAGAATAAATTGATTTTGGGCAAAATCCATCGAAAATCACGGAGCAAGAGGTAGCACTTTGCCTCTTTATGGCAAAACACTGTTCAGTTGCTCCAATAAACCACCTGGGCAGTCTCTACCAACAAAAATTTTGCGACAGGATTACTGCGTCTCGCATAAAGCGGCACCGTACTAAATGTACAAATATAATACAAAAAATGCGTTTGCTCCTCATTTTCGAGAGGATCTTAGAGATCACATTGGAAGCGCTAAATTTAGTTTAATTCTGGATGAATCAACTGATATAAGTTGCACTAAGCTGCTCGGTAAATAGAATTCGTTATTAAATACGTTTCTGTTAAGCGTGGAGTGATGGTATCAACGTTTCTCAGTTTAATTTCATTAGAAAGTGGAGATTCGTTGTCTATTGTTGATGGCATTAGACAATGCCAATGTCATGATTGGCTCAAATCAAAGTGTATATAGGGAGATGAAGAAGGTAGCGTCTTCGCTCCTCTTAATTAAATGTGTCTGTCATTTAGTGCAGCTAGCAGTGAACCATGCCTGCAAGCAATGTTTCCCAGAGGGACTGGAATACCTCGTATATTTTTTTTTTTTTTTTTTTTTTTTTGTTGGGCTGAGGTAGGAAAAAATGCTTTATGCACCGTCAGTCAGGTCGTCACTTTGACCGGTGTGTCGGACTGCATAGCTGCTTACCGACTAAAAATCCTCCTCTTTTGGGGCTCAAATCCACCTTGGAACCAGGAGTTATCCCGCATTAACCTTCAAGGTGGAACCCCATAGTGTGCTCTAAGTGAGCGTTGCCCTCTGTGTGCCTGCGTCCAGGTCATACTTCTTCCGCCGCAGAATCTTTTCGGCGAAGTCATAGACTTTTTTCCAAGCATCTATGCTGCTGCACATTTGTTGTACTAATGTCTCTACTCTGACTTCACCTACTGTTTCTGCCAGGTCGATTCTTTCTTCCGACCATCTTATGCAGTTGAAGAAGGTGTGTTCTGCATCATCCATTGCATTTCCACAGTAAATGCAGCTGGATTCGGCAGTTTTCCCCATCTTATTTAGATACTTTCGAAAGTAACCGTGTCCAGAGAGTAGTTGTGTCAAGTAGAATGACGTTTCACCGTGTTTTCTATTTATCCACTTCTCTAGATCGGGGATTATTCTAGCGGTCCATCTTCCATACCTTTCGCATGACCATCTCGCTTTCCACGAGACTATGGTTTGCTGCCGTATGCTCTTTGCCGCCTGCTCTGAGAATTCTCCTCTTTGCCGAAGATTCCATATTTTTTTGCGCTCTTGTGCAAGCAAGTCAACCGGTATGACTGCTGCTATCACAGTCACGGCAGCCCCGGAGACTGTGCGGTACGCCGATGTTATCCCTAAGGCTGCTCTTCGTTGCACAGATAACATCGGCTTTCGCCTTACATCCGCATTTAGGGTGTCCGCCCATACTTCACTGCCATATAGCAATATAGCATTCGTCGCTTCCATGAGGAGTCTTCGTTTTCCTGCCGTCGGGCCGTCAACGTTTGCCATCAGTCTACTCAGAGACCCCGTTGCTGTCGCTGTTTTCCGCGTGGCGTGCTTCAGCTGTTCCCAGAAGGTAAGTTTACTGTCTAGTCTAACGCCTAGATAGTTCACTGTCCTCTGAGTCCTTATCAAGTTTCCGCTTACTCGCATCTCTATTTCGGTTGGGATCTGTTTCCCCGTGAACAGAAGTAATTCTGTTTTATGGGTGGCAAGTTCCAACCCTCGAGAGCTGAGCCATGTCTGTGTGCGGATCATAACTTGGTTAAGTCTCTTTTGGGCCTCTATGGTGTTTCTGGCAGTGATGACGGCTGCGATATCGTCGGCATAACCAATCAGGAAGGTGTCTTCAGGCATTTCCAGTCTTAAGATGTCGTCGTAGCTGATGTTCCACAGGTCTGGTCCCAGGATTGACCCCTGTGCAGCTCCTCCAGTCACTCTGTACCGTTTCGTTCCAGTCTGTGTGGAGTACAGGAGTATTCGATCCTGCAAATAGCTCCTGATCATATCCATGAAGTACTCCGGTATATGGAAGCGATGCTCCAGGGAAGCAAGCATGTCGGTCCACCTTACACTGTTAAAGGCGTTTTTAACGTCCAGCGTTGCTAGCAGAACCACTGGGCGCGAGTATGCATTTCCTCTTTGCGTAGCTCTGGCTGCCTGAACCACTTCACCGATAGCTCCCATTGTGGATTTTCCAGCTCTGAACCCGTGTTGCCTGGGGCTAAGTCCTCCAGCGGCCTCTACTGCGGCGAGTAGTCTGGGTCTTATGAGCTTTTCTAACAGCTTCCCAGCTGTGTTTAGCATGCACAATGGGCGATAAGCCGAGGGTGAGTTGGGATCGCCTTTGCCTTTGCTAATGAGCACCAGTCTCTGTTCTTTCCACTCTTCTGGGAATATCCTTTCTTTTAGGCATGCGTTATACATCCTAAGTAGAAAAGTAGGCCGTCCTGATGCTATCACCTTCCAGTATTTCGGCCGGTATATTATCTGGTCCCGGCGCTTTCTTATTCTTCAGGGAGAGAGCTGCAATATTGAGTTCTTCCTCGGTGAAATTTGGGACTGAATCATCGAACTCTACGGGTGCTCGCTCATGCCTCTCGTGGATGTGTGTTGGAAATAGTGTTTCCGTAATATGATCCATCGTATCATCATCCACGTTTGGCACTGCTCCGTAGTTTCTCAGCTTCTTCATGACTATCTTGTAGCCAAGTCCCCAAGGGTCTTTGTTTACATCTTTGCAGAGCTCTTTCCACTTGTTATGCTTACTGCGTGTGATAGCAATCGACAGTTCTTTTCTCGCATTCTTGGATGCTAACGCTTCCGCCATGAAAATTCCAGAGCGTCGTGCCCTTGTTAGCCTTCTTCTACATTGTATGCATACTTTCCTTTTTTCTGCAATATCGTGGTTCCACCAGTACGCCTGTCGTCTACCTCCGTGTTTGCTGTGCGTTTTTGGCATCGAAACGTTACACGCTCTTTCCATAGCCGTTGTCCACTACTACTGGGGATCCATATGGCAGCAGTCTTGGTGTCGTCCTCTAGCCAGACACCGTTTTCTTTTCGCTTGTATTGCTCACTGATGATCACTACATCTATAGCATATTCTGCTACTATCTGTGTCAAAAGTGCATCTGCCGTTTTGCTCCGGTGTAGATTACCTTGGAGAATTTTCAACATTTTGCTGTAGTCTGTCGTGTGCTTGGGCATTTCTGCGATCCCGGCATGTGATCGACAGAAGTACGGCCTGCATCCGTGCAAATGCAGCATTTTGGTGGTTTTTTGCAGTCTTTCATCTTGTGACCTGATTCCCCACATTTAATGCAGATGCCACCACCACT
This sequence comes from Drosophila mulleri, assembly GCA_035047565.1. NCBI lineage: Eukaryota > Metazoa > Arthropoda > Insecta > Diptera > Drosophilidae > Drosophila > Drosophila mulleri. The sequence goes on along the minus strand of JAWNPK010000151.1, from coordinate 7,605 downwards.
TCGGTCCGGTCCTGTGCAGTTGGTCTGCAGATGACCGACCCCGAAGCATCTGTAACATCTGCGGATGGGTTTACACATCCTGGGCCTAGCCCTGACAAAGCCGATTTTAATGTCTGAGCTCAGCAACGTCTCCGCTAGTTGGCTTTCTAAAGTTACAAAAGCCCTTACTTGCTCTCGACTGTTTGGGGCAGTGACTTTTATGCGCAAGTCCACTGATGAATTATCAAGGACTTGTCGTACTGCCTCAGCCACCTCAGACTCTACAGTTAGTGAGTCGAGATCTCGGATCTCCACTGTCGCTGTAGGTTTTAACTCGGCTACCGTAGCTGTTTTCTTGACGGTAGCCTTTAGTTTTTCAACCAGCTCCGGTTGTAACTTTTCCCCTTTGCTCAGTTCTACAAGGAGTGCCCCAGATCGGGTTTTCCTTATGCCTCTCACATTTGTCTTTTCGTCCTGTTGGATTGTGCTGCGTATGTTTCGTAACACATCTACGTAGCTTTGTCCACTTTCAGGTTTTATGAGGACTGCTTCTGTGCGGGGAGGTTTTTTCATCTCTTTTCTCGTTGGTTGTGCTATCACTTTCGGCTTCTTCTGCAGGTGCCGAAGTAGTCTTTTCCGCTCTTTGTTTCAAAGCCCCTTTTCTGGTGACTTTTTGCCACAGATTCTGTTGTCCCTTGCAAAGTTTTTTGCCGGATTCAGACTCTAGGGGGCTAGGGGCCTGTCTCTTTTGAATGGTAGGTGTTTCCACCATTTCCGAGATCCGTGCCTCTCTCTCTGCTGCTGGTTCTAATTGCTTCTGCTTAGTTGCTTCAGCTTCCAGCTTCTTCCAAGAGTTCCTGCAGTGTCCCAGAATATCGAGCAGTTCGTCTAGGTCGGATACCCCGCTTTTAACATCCAGACTGATGTTTTTTTGTTTTGCGACAGCGGTTTTTATACGCCGCAGCGCCTGACGACATTTTAGTATGGCGTCCTCTTCCTCGGCACGAAGTTTTAGTATGTACTCGTGCCTTGGTGAGATTGCCACCTCTGCAGTGGTGCTTGGGGCACCTGCTTCCGCGGTAGCGGTTTTTGGAGTTTCCTCCACACCTTTTGGCGCCTGTGCTACAGGGCTCCTTTGCATTTTTGAGCTTTTGCCAAAGCCCAGTCTTGGGTCCGTGAAATACCTCGTATATGGGACAATTTTATTATTATGTTTAAAGGAATCTTGTATTATCATTGTCAAGTCATTGAATATTTATTTAAAACAAATGAAAAAAAATAAATTAATTTAACTAAGAAAATTATGTTTTTAAGCCTAGCTTTTATTTTGGCTTAATTTTTCTTAAATTTAGCTTCTTTTAGCTTCATTTTTTGCCAATCTGGCTCTATTTGCTCGAAAAATTATGACAGCACTGGTTGGGGCTCGTATACCATACATATTTATACATATATGTTTTTATGTATGTATGTATACCAATATGTATGTATACCAACCAGGACAAAACTTCAATCCATTTTTATGTGTAAGGCATGGTAGGACTAAATGTCAGTCAGTTTTTATGGGTAAGACATGGTAGGACTAAACGTCAGGAATTTTTTATGTAACCCAAATTTGTAGTACCCATTTGCTGCTGTTTTTTTACCCTTTTTCTCTCTCTGTCTCTCTCCCTCTCTCTCTCTCTGTCTCTCTCCCTCTCTCTCTCTCTCTCTCTCTCTCTCTCTCTCTCTCTACCATGATTAGCCATTGTTGTTCCCAAATGATCCTCATCAATCCTCATACATGCTAGATTTGCAACTTCACCATACCCCATACAGTTGCCTATATATACATATATGTATACATCAATACATAGGCATATAAGGCATATTGACGGCGGGCCCTATGGATTATGTAGCGCTTTGCGACTCCCTTGTTAACAGTTATAAATATAATAATAATTAAAAGTCATAAAAATTAAATCATTCTAAGAATAGCCATTTAAGCTGGAACAGGAGAATTAATAAAAAAAAATATACATGCAATTATATAGAGAACAAAAACACTAAAATGATTTTTAGTCACATTTAGCTGCTGCTGCGGTTGAAGATATTCCATGTAGTCCACTAAGGAAATGAAGTAAACTAAATGAGTGAACAATTGTACTTAGTAATTTAAGTACCAACAAGAACAAAAAGAACAAAAATAGATAAAAACAAGTAAGAAAGCTCTAGTTGAGACTGCTCGACTACGAGATCCCCTGAACCCTTCGAGCAACAGCAAACACACACACATACACACGCAAACACACATACATAGACACACATAGGAGAGCACACATAAAGACGTATGGGCTTACTATGGGAACTTAATTGTTTAATAACTTGTGGACGTACGTTCTTCATGAAACTTTTAGATTGTATTTATATCATTAATATGCGTGTATGTACCGAAGCTCGTCTCTAGTATTTGAAATACGCCTTTTACAAACTTATGGGTGAGGGGGTGTATAAAAATCGAAATTCTAATACGTGCATATCAATCAACATTTAAAATTTGGGTACTCTAGCTCTAAAGATGTAGGAGATATAATTTTATAACTGTCTTTCGATAAGGTTTTTTCGATAAAAAAATAACTAGACGAGTTATCGATTTTTGGTGATAAACTCGATATGCGCGCTGTATATACGGTCATTTTAAAAAAAAAAAGTTGAAGTCTCTAGCTTCTATATCTTCTGAAATCGACGCGTTCAAACATACGGACAGACGGACAGACAGACGGACAGGGCCAAATCGACTCAGCTCGTCGCCCTGATCAAGAATATATATACTTTGTGGGGTCTGCCACGCCTCCTTCTGCCTGTTACATACATTTCAACAAAACCATTATACCTTGATTTCCCATTTTCAATGGGTTCAGGGTATAAAAAAATACGTATGCTTTCTTAGCAGTTTTTTACATTTCAATGCTAGCTTATAAACTATCAAAAAGAAACAATTAAAAAAATATTTGTTTTCAATGCTTTGAAGGAACAAAATACTACTTAGTCGCTCAGGTGTTATTCTGTTTCGTTTACGGCACAAAATATTTCTTTTTTGTCCTTCTCTTTCAAAATCCATAATTATTTGGAAGCTTGCAGCTATTGAAGCTTTCCGTGGCGTCCCGCTGACACAGGTGTTTGATCTTCTTCCCTTACTTTATGCACAGTGCGTAGATGATCTTTCATATTAGTAGTGTTCCCTGCAGTTTTGATTATTTTGCCACAAACATTGCATTTCGCACTATTGCCATCAATTTTGGTGAAATGTTTCCAGCAAAAACTCGTCTTTGCTGTTATTCTAAAACAATTCATTTTGTAGTATAAATATATGTATGTACATATGTATGTACATACATAAATAAATACATTTAAGCAATGTTAATATACATTTAAGTAATGTTAAGTTTGTATAAGTGCACTTTCAGGCAACAGACGACGAAAATATAAAATCAAACTAGCGACGTTTTGGAAAACATCGATGCATCGCTTAAAAACATCGATACATCGCTTAACATCGATATCAATAAAAACATCATAAAACATCGGTAAGCATCGCCAAAAAACATCGATTGTCGATGCATCGATGTTTTTTCACATCACTACCACGGTCTGCATATGTTTGTATGGGATGATAATCGTTTCTGGATTTAGTAGTTTGTAAATTTTGTGTGGTTTGAATCGTAGGGTGACTGTAAAATGGACCTTTATGACTTAATCAGAAAATTTTGGCAATAATGAGTACAGCTTGAGTATAATATGACATGTGTATGTCATGTATTGCAAATCATTTAATAAACTTATTGTGTTTCACAATTATTTTTTCGGTTGAAAATCCGTATAAAATAATTTTAATTACATATAATTATAGTCTTTTATGGATATATACACATTTATAATCATGATTAGCAATAATAATAAATAATTCTACTTATGTACATACATACATATGTATGTTCATACATAGTACATCTGTGTGAAGTGGTTATGACAGTCCGTAAGATCGACCAAATGCAAATGCTGGACGTTAAAATTGCTACAGGCAGCAAGAGCTTCGCACACTGGCATACAAATGCTCACACACGTAGTAAGGGACTGCAAGTGTGTGTGTGCATGTTTGTCGCCAACTCATATTCTTTATGCGCCTCAACGCTTCCATACCCTTCCTAGAAATATTCATGAAAACGCTAATATTTTGTATGAGCGTGGCAAACGCTTTTAAGATTTCGGTATACCCTTCACTCAAGAGGAAAGAACTTGGATCGTCGCGAACAATTTTCAATTTTTGTGCGCTGGCAGCGATGCCAACCCTCCGTATTTATACGTAGATCTACGTATTTTAAAGGAGATCTACGTACCTACGTATTTTGAGACTAAAACTACGTACTTTTAAAAAATAATGCAAAAATCCTAAAATCTGCAATTTTTGGGTAATATCAATATTCTATGAATAAAATAAGAAAGATGATATGATTTATATTGGATTAGCAGCACTAAATTATTATTTCGATATGTTTGCGAATGCCGATTGCCCATTGAGTTATCAGCGCTAAATTGCAAAAAGTGGCATCGCTTACTTTAGAATTGGAGGGAAAGAAATTAATGTGCATGTAACAAAATGGAATTGTTAACAAGTGACACCGACGAAAAACCAAACGTAACTCCAACCAAGAAAAGGAAAGTGCACTACAATGTGAATTACTCAGCAGCTTGGGAAAAAAAGTATTCCTGGTTGACAGGAAGCAGTAAGGGTAATCTTTTTTTTAATTGCAAATCTTGCAAAGCAGATCTCAAATGCTCTTCTGGCAAGAGAGACGTAGAGAAGCATGAAGCTTCTGTTAACCAAAAAAAAATTTGAGAAGTATGTATAGTGTTGGGTTTAATAATTGTCAAGTTTGTGTCGTGTGTCCAAGTGCTTTTTGTGCTCTTTTTATACGTTCGTAGTGTACATAAATGAATATGTATAATTTGAATAATGCAATTTGCTTTCTAAAACGACAAATGAAATTAATAACAATGAAGTACAATACAGTTAATTTAAAAATTGAATGGCTTATTAATTTCTTTTTATTGTTTTTAAGCTTTTAAAAAAAGTACGTAGATCTACGTATTTCAGCAAAATTGTGCTACGTAAAAATACGTAGATTTTGGAGCCTGGCTACGTAATTCTCAAATTTTGACTTGGCATCGCTGTGCGCTGCTGCTATTCGAGACAGTGTTGCCATTTTAGCTTATTTTAAGCTAGATTTAGCATATTTTGAAATCAAAAAGCTTGGAAAATTAATGAAAAGCTTATAGCTTGAGATCTAGCTTATTTCAAATTTAATTTGGCTTATTTTGGCTTGCAAAAATGTAGTACAAAACGTTTGCTCACATTTGAAAATGTTGTGGAGTGATCTCGAAAAAACTCATCATCAACAAGTAAGCATTTGACCTAAGCACAGTCGCCGGCTAGTCGCACACATTTGACCTAACGGTAAACACAGTCGTCGGCTGATCGCACATTTGTCTCTAGAATAAGAAGCCGAATGTTCTGGTTTATGTACATGCATGCATTGCAAATGAAATAGACATATGTAGAAGCATAGGGAGACATTCAGACTTCCTAACAATTTTGACATTTTGAGAAAAATGGAAGTTCTCTCCGTAGACAATATGCTACGTGCAAATAAGACACCGACTGAGATAATTTCTTTGTTGGAATTTTTAAACTACTCAAATGTTGGTGAAATTGTTGCTCAATTTGCAAAAATTCATTTAATAAATTGGGAGGAAAAAGAAAATACTACCCAATTTTGGGCAAAGGTCCTTAATTATAAGGATGCTGGCGGAAACAACACTTTTCAGCAGTTATCATTATTTGCTATACATATGCTATCGCTTCCTTGGTCGAATGCTGCAGTTGAACGCGTATTTAGCCAAGTTAATATAGTTAAGACTAAATTGCGAAATCAATTGAGTGTTAAATATTTAAACGCAATATTACGTATAAGGTTTGTTTATGAAATGATTAGTAATTTAGTGTATACTTAGTATATTCTTTTTAACTTTACAGATATGGATTACGCCGTCATGGCAAATGTTGCTTTAATTATAAAGTACCTGCAAGGTACTTATCATTAATTAAAACATCTGAGAAATATGAGGAAGCAAATAATGAAATTGATGATATAATTTCGTTAATATAAATTTAAATATATTAATAAAATTCAAATATCTATTAAAAAGTATACATCAATTGTTTTTTTTTTTTTAGTTAGCTTATTTTAAAGATTTATTTTTTTTAATTTTAGCTTATTCTAGCTTATTTTTTTCTTCAATCTAGCTTATGTTGACTCTGAAAATCTGGCACCACTGATTCGAGAGACCATGGAGAGAGAGCATAAAGAGAGGGAGAGAGAGAGAGAGAGTGAGGGAAAAAGAGCGCATATCCGTACTTCATATGGGCATCTGTTCATTTCGTGCCAGCGCTCGTAGCGCACTGATTTTGCCGTGCCTTATTTTCACTGCTTGAGCCTCAGAAGACCGAGCCGAGCAAATACGAAGCTGTCTGGTCGCTTCCAGAGCATATGTGTTGTCTGGTTACACGATTGAGTGATAGTAGGTTATGCAAAGCGGTCAGCTGTTTTCACAGCGTGACGTCATTATTTCAGAAAATGGTGCGCGCGCGTTTAAATTTGTATGAAAATCAAGCAATTTTGACACTGTTATTTGTTTTAAAACTAGTAGACTAAATAAAACGAGCTGGGAGGCTAATCATAGAATCTATATAGATTCACGAATCGGGCAATATAAAAGTTTTTGCTAATTTTTATATTCTAAGTCGTTTTCCAGGCAGTTATTGATCACCCAATCCCTTGACCACTTTTACTTTCGCGTAGAATGGCTTTAATTATATTATTTAAGGCTTTAATTTTGAAAACTAAATAGTTACGACTAAGTATTATGCATTACTCATCAATCCGCATCATAATATTCACTAATTTAATTTATTATACTACGAATCTAATGGCCATAGATGATACATAGCATTATTAGGTGCTGCCTAGCTTTTTAGAGCTGATTTAGACAGATTATATGTTTCCTTGAGTTTTAATACTCATAATTTTGGCTAGTTTTCGATTTTGTAATTAATACACCAATTTTATTTCATTCCACCGGATGTTTCTGACATGACAGCAGGTGTGAGCAGCACCTTTATTGGTGCAGCTTCAATGTGTACTATATTTTAATATGTAGATAGTTTGGCATAAGTAAACCTCATTGATGGCGAAAACTCAGTTAACTATGTCCATCATCCATTCCTGCTGACATATTGGCCATTGTAGCCATATCATTGCTGCTTTCGAGAGGCCTCCCAGTTTATTCCATTATATACTGAGTTTATTTGTTGTATGGTAATAAAATTAATGATTGACCATTTTTAAGGTATTTACTATTGAAATTTGCGTATATATACTTAATTTTACTTGTTTTGGACCAATTGGCCGATCTCTGCTGAAGCCTCCACCAAGCTTCAGCCGGGATAACATAGCAAAATCTGAAAATGTGACGTCACAAGAGAGCTGTTAGTTAACATTAAAAGTAACGGGACTGGTCTTTGCGCAACCT
>JAWNPK010000150.1:0-260183 GCA_035047565.1 Drosophila mulleri | reverse complement strand
TACTTGTTTCCTTTTGAATATTAGACTGGTCTTTTACAATTTTCATTATGTTATTTGAGGTTTGTGTGATTTCATTGATTCTATCTTGCAATACTTTATTGATGACTACTTGATTATAATTATTCGCTAATTGTTCATTTATTTTTTTGATTAGAACCTCATGGTCACTATGGTCCGGTGTACCGACCGGACATTTCCATGCTGTTCCCAATTAATTGCTCTTGCCACTCTTAGGTTTGAGTCTACGCAAGTCATTTCTGACTTTATTTAATCATAATTTAGTAGTGGGAACATCTGGTGTGAGGTGCTTATATTGTGCAGGGTTTCTTCGAAAATTCCGAAGATTTTTTCACATTCTGAAATGTCAAATACGTGGATAATTTTGAAAGTTCCGTTCTGCGTTGCCGAAGTTCCTGTCTTTATTGGAATTAACTGAGAGTGGGAGTGGTCGAGGATTGTGGTTATACCTAGACATTTTTGTGAATAATTTTTTTCTGAAACCGTTTTAATGGTTGAATTTCTGTTTTCTGCTACCCTTTTTATACCCTGAACCCATTGAAAATGGGAAATCAGGGTAGCATGTAGACTCGTGTATACCATTCGATATCTTTTTTCTCGAGGATAATCGATAAATTGATTTTCATCTTCTATATTGTGTTCAGGCAAATGCTCGCAGGGAGTCTCAACTAGGAAGAGACCGGGTGTCAGAGCACCCAAGTCGCTTGGATGTGATGATAGTGGGGTGAGTGGGCGCGAGTTGAGGATTGCTTATACTGCTGCCGTGATTGTGGCCAATTCCTCCAGTAAAATTCGTGGCGTTGTCGCAAAATATATCAGCAATCCTCGTCGTGCAATCATGAGCCTCAAATTTGATAAGAAAGCATCCGTTGAGAGGTCAGATACCACCTCGATATGCACAGCCTGGGTGGCGAAGCATACGAATATGGCAATGTAGGCATTGCCCGAGGAGCCGAGGAGAGTTGACTGGTCCACACAAAATCAACTCCACAGTGAGCGAAAGGTCTCGATGGAGTCAATCGTTGCAACTTTGGCTTGTAGCGCACACAATGCACACTTCTGACAATAGAGCGAGCCAGGTCTCGAGCATTTACGATCCAGAATTGAAGACGAATTAGCGCAACAAGTGCTCTTGAGCCAGCATGGTAGTGTTGCACATGAAGAAACTGCACGTAGTGACGAACGAAAGTCATCTTTACTGGGAAGTAGGATTGGATACTTTTTTCTCTGGTGCATTTGCCAATTTGAGACAGCCGCCAACCTCCAATAGCAGATATCCGTCTGTAATCTGCGACGTGGATTTAGAAATTTTATGTGACTTGATATTTGCCTGTTTTTGTTCAAAGCGTGAATTTCAGCTGCAGAAAGTGTTGCTGCTGCAGATTCCAATTAATGGAATTAAATGCACGCTGTAGCACTTGAAGTGATGAGAGAGGCGTAGACAGCTAACCGTGAATTCCGAAGCGCCTGTATAAAGCACAGCATCCAAGCCACAATTCGCAAGCAACGACGATGCGAAATTATGCTTCTGTGTCACGAGTAGATAATTGCTATCCGTCGTAACCTTGAAAGCTGACTTGCGCATCTCAAGAATTATTACCTCAGGATCCGGATCGTGAACTCTGCTTCGAATGCGCCCGCACGGCCCCATAAACCAGATTGATTCGTTCAGTTACGTATTGAGTGTACATCTCGAAACCAGATCGGCAGGATTTAATTGAGTTGGGACGTGTCTCCAATGACAGTCAGGTGCGGCTTCTTGTATGTCAAAAACGTGTGGTTTCCAACAAGGTTTGATAGTGTCCGATAGCGACTCCAGCGATGCATTGCATACGATTTCCAAGCATCCCATTGCAATTTGAGTATCCACAGCTCCTGTTGGATGATCTTCGCTGCCACAATGAGTGGCGCTACCAATCCCAATGGATAAAAAAGTGAAGTGCCACAGATAAGATTGTACTTTTGGTGATTGCATCAATGGAGCATTTGGGTCGAAAGGCAAATAGCCAACACATCCAGATGTTGATTTTAGCTTAGGCTAAGCCCAATGTGCTTGTAACTGAGCCATCTTCTAGATTCAAATCTTTTATCGTGCTGATGGCTCGAATGCCATTTTGCTAATTCAAATTTGCCCTTGCCAAGTACTTCCGATGACCCTCTCTGCCTTGAGTTGTTGCAGGCCTTCGGCTGTGTCATGCCCACAAAGAAAGTCATCCACGTAGAATGATGAATTTATAGCTCGTGATCCCAATTTATGAGTTTGCATGTGTAGATCAGCCAAATATTTCATTTTGCGTATGGCGAGATATGGTGCTGTGGCAGTACCATATGTATTTTGTGTTTAGTGCATATGTCCGTAGTAGTTTGTCTGCCGAATCTCTCCAAAGAATGTATTGGAACTTACGATCGCGATAGTCCACCAAAACTTGCCTGAACATTTTCAAAACATCTGCAGTCAGTGAATATTTGTACGTTCGAAAGCGTAGCAGAAGTGTATATAGACCCGTCTGAATAGTCGTTCCAACCATTAGCAACTCATTAAGTGATCCTTGTGATTAAGTTTGATTTGAGGGCATCGAAGACAATTCTGAGCTTCGTTAGAAGTACTATTTGGCTTGAAGACACAGTGATGTGGTATGTAATTATGTGGCTTTTATCAAGCCTTGGTAGAGTGTCACCAAATTCATGTAGTTTATATCTTCATATTCGCGCAGAAATGCTGACTTTAACTCAGGATTGCGATTTAAGCACCGACTCGTATGAACATCCTAGTCTTGGGTCATCCTTGAATGGTAGCTGAACAATACTTCTGTTATCTGCTTATTAGCGTACAGATCGAGTAAACATTTTGTTAGCACTGCAGTTGCTCGGGTGATAACTTGTCCCGATTGGTTGCTCAAATCTTTGATATGCCAAAGTCGTTACAAATTGTTGTTGATTGACTCCTCCTGTGAGCGAGTAGCAGTGCGCCTTCATAGCGTCGAGGCACAATCCAACCATGTAACGTTTTCTGACGCATAGGAAGGTTGGGACCAAATTTGATTTGTCCCACTGCACTATGGTCAGAAAGTCGGATTTTTGGCATAAAGTCCAATTTTAAAGTTAGAGCCTTGAAATTTGGTACATATTTTTTTCTAAATTTTTATAGAATTTCGGATTTTTTTTTTAATTATTGGCCCAGGTCTACACCCACACCTGCCCCAGCACATTAAAAAATTTTATTAAAAAAAAAAAAAAAAATTTTTTTTTTTTATTCTTCCTCGTTATCTAAAATAATGTAATATTGCTCTTCACAGTCAGATTCGTGATCTAAATCTGAATCCGAATCTGAATTTTCCGGATCGGAATTAATAGTTTTCTGGGTCGGCGGAGATACTGCCTTTAGAAGATGTATGACATCTTGTGGAAGATTTTTCTTTTTTATTTGAATTTGTCTTTTATTCAGACATATGCTTGATATAAGCGGATCTGATGAATCCATTGCTCTATAAAACACATCCAGCCATGGTGTTTAGTCAGGTATTCTTTTTCTTGCATGTGATTTTCTGTCACTTTTGTAATATTTGTTTTCCGAGCTTCTGAAGCATTTTCGCCTAAACATCCAACCAACTAAGGATGAGTTCATAATTTGCCAGCCGTGAACTAATATTTTGTGTGGACAGTCGGAGACATTGGGTACCAAGGATATATACTTAAGTACATTGAAAATGTGCTCTCACAAAATTCCTTAAATTTGTCAACATCTACAGAACAGTCAGAGACGAAATGGTAATCAAAATCACAAAGAAATTGTGTAGCAGGGCTTGATCAAAATTTGTTACTGATGAAAACAAACGGGTATTAGAGAAGGCTCTTCTGGCTGTGTTTCCCTCGTTACTATTGCCACTACCGTTTTGCTTGAGCATGTTTATATGGAGACCCATTTGTTTCCACATCATGTCTTGAATATTCTTTTTTCGAGAAACATTACTTCCATTTTGTCAACCTGCTTAATGTGCCACTTTCGAATTTCGAGCCTATATGACACATTTAGGACGAAATTCAAAAAAACGAATCCAGGCATGCAATGGACTCATGCCGTATTGAAGACTTTCAGGTCTTGGTGCAAAGTTTACTGAATAAAAATCTGTGGGAGATCAGATTTGTTTACTTTTTCCAATACCCATATGATAAGTGCACCATCATCGCGCTTGTTGTTGTCCCAAACTTCCAGCAACGTTAAGCGCAGAAACTCATATTTGGCTGCAACATGCCAATTTATTCAAAAAAAAAAGGGGCAAAAAAGGGGCAGAGGAAACTTGTGTGGTTCCGAATATATAAACACGGTAATCTTGAACATGTCGTTTTTAGTTGCGCGCTCAAGCGCGCTCAGAACAAGTGATACACCACGAAACACGGCTCTATTTGTTAAATTTCACCTGTAAAAAGACACCAACAACAATTGCAAATATACATCTAAACATTCACAATCTTGAACAAACTAACACTGAACATTCATTTTAAATACCTGTGCTTTTACTTTCCATGATTACAATATTCTTTTTCTTTAAACAATCACGCTCAAAACAATTGCAAAGCTTAATCAATTTTAATGTTGCATACCGATAATTTAAGCTTGCATTGATACAGCTGACTTTAGTTGCGCGCCAAATTTAAATGACTAATTTGAAAAATTTTTTAAAAACGTTTTTTTCTTATCTAATGTGTCTATAATCAAAAAATAAGTTAAATTTTCAGTTATGAATACATAAAACAAGTAAGAAAGCTCTAGTCGAGACTGCTCGACTACGAGATATCCTGAACCCTCCGAGCAACAGCCATTTCAATCATTTTTAGTGTCTTTCAGCTTATACAAACACGCACACACACGCAAACACATACATAGACACCCATAGGCACGCACGCATTAACAGGCATGGGCTGCAGTGTGGGCTTACTATGGGAACTAAATTGTTCAATAACTTTTTTTGTGGACGTACGTTCTTCATGAAACTTTCAGAATGTGGTTTTACCATTACTATGCGTATATTTGCCAAAGCTCAAGTCTCTAGTATTTGAAATACGCCTCTTACAGAGATGAGGGTAAGGGGGTGGATATAGGGGTGGGGGGTGAATTATAACAAAAATCGAAATTCTATCACGTGCAGTCGAGTCTACATTTAAAATTTGGAGACTTTAGCTCTAAAGGTGTAGGAGATATAATTTTATAACTGGTTTTCGATAAGGTTTTTGATCGATAAAAAAATAACGGGATGAGTTATCGATCTTTTGTGATAAACTCGATATGCGCGCGCTATTTACGAGCATTTTAAAAAAAAAAAGTTGAAGTCTCTAGCTTCTATATCTTCAGAAATCGACGCGTTCATACATACGGACAGACGGACAGACGGACGGACGGACAGACGGACATGGCTAAATCGATTCAGTTTGTCGCCCTGATCAAGAATATATATACTTTGTGGGGTCTGCCACGCCTCCTTCTCCCTGTTACATACTTTTAACAAAACCATTATACCCTGATTTCCCATTTTCAATGGGTTCAGGGTATAAAAAATGACTTTATGCCAAAATATCAGACTTTTTGACCATAGTGCACTGCAAGAATTTCAAAAAATATTTCAGTGCCAATAAGTAAGTCGATATGCCGAGATTTGTGCAACTTCTCATCAGCTAAAGGCGTGTTCTTCGGTATGTTCCATAATGAAATGTCGATGTCCGAATACGGCTGATATGCAATGTGACATCACGCTGAAATCAATGGGCATCTTGAAATCCTTCAAACGTGACTTAATTGTGGCCGAAGTGCCAAACTTGATGCCAATGTTGATGTGTCACCAACGCTACAGATTCGCATATGCCGTTTGACCTTTGGCAGGCGTAGTACTTGTGCGAAATGTTCACCTGTGAGCAAGAATTCAATAGAGCACGACCGATCCTGTAGTTTCCAGATGCATCCATGACCTCGACAATGGCCGTTGCTTGAATGACTGGGTCTATTCGATTGGTGTGTGTATGTGTCAAAACATCGTTTGAATTCAAACCGCCGGACAACATTACTGTCGATCTAGTCACAGCTGCCTTTCGATGTCTCGATGCCAAGACAGTTTAGGCACAGACCATGTCGTTTTGCTTCATAGCGCTCTGCAACCGACATCTCCTGAAGTCGACTGCGATGCTCTGAGCTAAAACAAAGAGGACATGAGTGAGTTGAACAATTAAAAGACAAACCATGTCGCGTTGTTGTCTGGCTTCGTGGTTTGCTAGCAGTCGCAGTACGAGCCTGGCTCGATTCGGACTTACAGCATGATTCCAAATATTGGCAATGCCTCTCAACTACGGGTACACACAAATCCCCCGTAGGCAACTTGGAATAATCCAATGATTCATTCCGCTCATTCATTGCGCCTAGTTTCCATGTCCATCTTATCCATGACAATGACTATTAACATTGCCTGTGCGATATGTGCCTCGTTGTCTAATGATTTTAGCGAGTTGTACAATTAACGCTAATTTTGGATTGTCGTAGCGTTGATTCAAACGATCAAGTGCCGGTAGTTTTCAGGTGTGATCTGAAATGCCTTTACCGTTTCTAATGCTGCACCCTTTTAGCAGCTGATCAGTTGATTAAATTTCTCAATTTTTGATAAGCTGTTCTGTCGATCCACCATTTGATTGAATAGCGCACTAAAATTTTATTAGTCCGCATAATTGCCATCAAATGTAGGTAATGTAAGTCTGGGCAGCTTGGCCGACGATAAGAATATGGGCCCAGATACCGCAGCGAATGTTGATTCGTGCATATCTTCCGTGAGTTGCTCTGTAATGCAAACCTTTATTTCTACATACAGTTCCTCCAATTCTGTGCGTCCTGTATCGGTCGGACATTCCTTTTCAATTTGAGTCTGCAATACCATTGCTTGCATAAAGTAAGCTTCCAAAATTTCCAAGCGACACTTTAATTCGGCTTGAATTGGTGCAGATTTCCTTTCTCTTAGTTTGGGGTCGACAACATTACGAATCCGGCTAATATTCCGGCGAGTATTCGCGCGCTGTGTTTCCATCAACAAGTTTATGGTTTTATTTAAATAAACGATGATCAAATTCACTGCCAGAGTCAAACCCAAATTACGCAAAATATTTATTAGGCCAAAGAAAAATGAAAGTGACAAATTTCACTCAACTGAGCACTTAATGTTGCGTGAAGAATATAAGAGCGATGAACAATAGACGAATTCCACTCAACTGAGGTTGCAGAATATTTGGCGATAAGTTCCACTCAACTGAGCGCATACAATATCAAGCGAGAAGAAGAGTAATTCCAGCGATGAATTTCAGTGCAGTTGGTGCGTGTGTATATAAGTGCGTTTGTGATTAACTGCACTTATGTATTTATAATTTGACGAATATGATTTATCCAAAACGTTTGATGAATATGATAGCAAGCGCACAGCCGATAACTTGCTGCTGCGATCGCGGGGATCGTAGGGACAGAGAAGTGACCAAGATTGCAAAGCAGAAGCTGCTGTTGCTGCGATAGATTGACGAAACGAAAAAGAGGACTCGGTGATGCGACGGCGAGGGTCGCAGAGCGACTGCAAGTGCCTCAGCTTGTATGCTGATATATCCCACTTATGCACAGATGTAGTGCCCCACGTTGGGCGCCAAAATGTAAGATCAGAAGCGTTTTTCTGTCTAGCATGAGTTTCAGAGTATGGGGGTGCTGTTATAACTAAACAAATGAGCCGTATATGAAATTCAGCGCATCGTAGGTGCAACGTTTATTCGTAGAGTTCTTGATATACACTAAAGTACAAAACGTATGAGCAAGCGCAGCTTGCTTAGATCTAGGCGAATTAATGCAAGTAATTAGGGTGAACCCAAATGTAAAAATATAGGTATAAAATTCAATAAGATAAGTGAATTTGGCCCAACACAAAGACTTGTAATGGTTGCGAATTCTAAGTTTGCTAATTGCAGCGCATACCGTTTGCGACAACATTGTCGCCTGTGCTGCAATGAAAAAAGTTTGGGACAAGCGGAGCTTTAGCGATCGAGCTTACGCTTTGCTCGCTCGTCGGAGACAGTGGGAGAAATCCACTCAATTTCATCCCGCTGTCCGAAGCTTCGCTGAGAACGAAACGCTGAAGCAAAGAACACTGGAATGCGGGCGTATAAAAAGCGGCAACATTGCCAGCTCAGTCTTTTTCCGGCCCACATTTCTCATAAAACACCCTCGGCGTGGAGTTCTATCAAGTAAAGTTTTTTTGTTAATATCTATATATATATATATATATATATATATATTATCTTTATATATATAGTTAAAAAAAAGCATACACAAAAGATTATTGGTAAAGGGGAAAAAAAGTTAAAGACTTTTTTTAAAATCTGGCCCACCGTAACCAGCTGAGCTGGTCAGTCAATGATATTGGTGTGCGCAGCCGCACGCGTTTTAATTGCGTGGGAATTAATAAGTGTGCAAGCAGACAACAACAACAAAAGCCAGGTATTTTGAGAAAAAGTAATTCAAATTAAAACTTAGTTTGCAGAGACTAAGTTCGGTTTTTGTATTTTACAGCCAATATTATACCCCTAACCTCTCGGCCAGCAGAAGGCCACATGCGCTGCGCAGAGGTTAAGGGGATTATGAAAAATAGCCCCGAAAAAATTAATAGCAGATCAGCAAACAACGAGGGAGTTTATCTACGACATAATAGTGGAAAAAAATAAACTAAAAATTATTCTTGGCGCGGTTTTTCTTTTTTTTTAACCGCGCCGAGAATAATTTTTAGTTTATTTTTTTCCACTATTATGTCGAAGATAAACTCCTCGTTGTTTGCTGATCTGCTATTAATTTTTTTCGGTGGTTACTTTTCATGTGGCCTTATATATGTATATAGTTGCATGTGTGCTCAAAAATGGGTACGTAAAGAAAAAAGACAATTTGATAAAAGTGAACGTGCATACATAACACTGCAAGTACACTGGAAAAAACTAGATGATTAGTGCCTAATTAAATACTCGTTTTTATAAGAGAATTATACATATATAGAAGAATTATATATATATAGAAAAAAAAAATGATTAAAAGAATTAAAGAAAAATAACTAAAAGCATGATAATTCACCACTTAAACTAATACACAAGTCGCATCCTCCATACAGCAGCAGCAGCAGTCACCAAGAAAGGCCTTTCAGCGGTGAACACACAAAAGAAAACTGTGAGTGCTTAAATAACCCCTGCCTTCCCCTCCCTATCATGCCACGAGACCTATTACGAAATAAAACTAATAAAATAAATAAACAAGTAAGAAAACTCTAGTCGAGAGTGCTCGACTACGAGATCCCCTGAACCCTTTAAGCAACAGCCATTTCAATCATTTTTAGCGTCTCTCTGCTTACACAAACACACACATACACACGCAAACACACACATACATAGACACCCATAGGCGCGCACGCATGGGCTGCAGTGTGGGCTTACTATGGGAACTTAATTGTTTAATAACTTTATTTCTGGACGTACGTTCTACATGAAACTTTCAGATTGTGGTTTTATCATTACTATGCGTATAATTGCCAAAGCTCAAGTCTCTAGTATTTGAAATACGCCTTTTACAAACTTATGGGTGAGGGGGTGGATATAAGGGTGGGGGGTGAAATTGAACCAAAATCGAAATTCTATAACGTACATATCAATCTACATTTAAAATTTGGATACTCTAGCTCTAAAGATGTAGGAGATATAATTTTATAACTGCATTTCGATAAGGTTTTTTGATCGATAAAAAATAACGGGATGAGTTATCGATTTTTAGTGATAAACTCGATATCCGCGTGCTATATACGAGCATTTTTAAAAAAAGTTGAAGTCTCTAGCTTCTATATCTTCTAAAATCGACGCGTTCAGACATACGGACAGACGGACAGACGGACAGGGCTAAATCGACTCAGTTCGTCGCCCTGATCAAGAATATATACTTTATGGGGTCTGCCACGCCACCTTCTGCCTGTTACATACATTTCAACAAAAACATTATACCCTGATTTCCCATTTCCACCCCCCTCACCCATAATTTTGTAAAATGCGTATTTCAAATACTAGAAACTTGAGCTTTGGCAATTATAATGATAAAACCACAATCTGAAAGTTTCATGGAGAACGTACGTCCAGAAAAAAGTTATTAAACAATTAAGTTCCCATAGTAAGCCCACACTGCAGCCCATGCGTCCGCGCCTATGGGTGTCTATGTATGTGTGTTTGCGTGTGTATGTGTGTGTTTTTGTGTAAGCAGAGAGACGCTAAAAATGATTTTAATGGCTGTTGCTTAAAGGGTTCAGGGGATCTCGTAGTCGAGCACTCTCGACTAGAGTTTTTTTACTTGTTTTTATATCCTGAACCCATTGAAAATGGGAAATCAGGGTATAATGGATTTGTTAAAAGTATGTAACAGGGAGAAGGAGGCGTGGCAGACCCCATAAAGTATATATATTCTTGATCAGGGCGACGAACTGAGTCGATTTAGCCCTGTCCGTCTGTCCCGTATGTCCGTATGTCCGTCCGTCCGTCCGTCCGTCCGTCCGTCCGTATGTATGAACGCGTCGATTTCAGAAGATATAAGAGCTAGAGACTTGTACTTTTTTTTAAAATGACCGTATATACAGCGCGCATATCGAGTTTATCATCAAAAATCGATAACTCGTTCCTTTTATTTTTTAATCGATCAAAAACCTTATCGAAATGCAGTTATAAAATTATATCTCCTACATCTTTAGAGCTAGAGTATCCAAATTTTAAATGTAGATTGATATGTACGTTATGGAATTTCGATTTTTGTTCAATTTCACCCCCACCCTTATATCCACCCCCTCACCCATAAGTTTGTAAAAGGCGTATTTCAAATACTAGAGACTTGAGCTTTGGCAATTATACGCATAGTAATGATAAAACCACAATCTGAAAGTTTCATGGAGAACGTACGTCCAGAAAAAAAAAGTTATTAAACAATTAAGTTCCCATAGTAAGCCCACACTGCAGCCCATGCGTGCGCGCCTATGGGTGTCTATGTATGTGTGTTTGCGTGTGTATGTGTGTGTTTGTGTAAGCAGAGAGACGCTAAAAATGATTGAAATGGCTGTTGCTTGAAGGGTTCAGGGGATCTCGTAGTCGAGCACTCTCGACTAGAGCTTTCTCACTTGTTTTTTTTTTTCATTTTGCATGCAAACTATCTACCATACACATGCACATACATATATAAATACATGTAAACACGTAAAAGAGAAAAACATGAAGCAACAGTTAATTAAGAACCAGCAATGAACATGTAACAGACTAGTTACCGTTAATAAATAAATGTATCTTTTGGAATTTTGTGAGTTTCCTTGAGGAATTCACATGGTAGGCTAGGACTGTAGCGTTGGCATAGAAGAGAGAGAGAGTCGAGCCAATTTTTGAAGGGGATCTTCATAAACAATTTAAAACCGAAGATCATGGTTGGGTTAGGGTAGAGACAGCGAGAAGCCAGCACCACCTCGGCTTCCGCGTCTGTCTAACTGTCCGTGTTTGTTTCGTTTTTCTTGTTGTCCGAATGTTAGTTCTATATAGGAATCCTAAAATTCTAAAGTTGGTGAAGGTATGGCAAGACCCACCCCCCAGCCGACAGAGCTAAGGGAACCAGAGGATTCCGCCCATCATTACCCGAACCACGTCTTGTGTATGTTTAGTTATGTATGTATGTATGTATGCATGTATACATGTATATAATTAGATGCATGTGTATATATGTATATATTGTATGTAAGCATACGAATGTAACGCGATCGCATTCATACACGAGTACGGAACTTTACATAAAATTTATGGCGCCCAAAGTGGAGCCTGAAATTTAAGAGTGAAGTTAATGCCCGCTGCATTCATGTATAAGATCGTTACATTACATAAATTTTAATGGATACGCTTTCAGTGAGCCGAACTCTGGTGAGGCACTGAGAGATAGTACGCTTTCAGTGTACCGAATTTTTTCTAGTATAGCCACTTCTTCTATATGGAGTAATAGCTATACAAAATACCCCTTTGTGAGAATATTAGTTGTCTCAGTAGCCTGTATTGCTGAAATAGACTTAGACTTGGTTGGTCTAGCTATCGCAACAGCGACTGCTGAGAGGCGTAGATTTGTTTTCATAGGTACTACGAAGCTGCTGGATTCAAGCCTGGTTCGCAGACCGAGACACCTTGAAGAATCTTTCAACTTTAAATGAATTAAAGCATCTCTGCTTTGGAAAAGAACATCTTCCCTCACAATTGTTGCTCGTTTTTGTTTGCTGTGGATGAAGCCACAATTAGATCTAGGTCTAGAAAAACTTCTCTAAATAATTCCAGAATATTGTGTATTCGGCTAGAATACCAATACTGATTATCCCTGGAGTGTATTCTTTACTTAACTGAAGAATGGTAGAAGCCGTAAGCAATGCTAGTTGTGTGTTAAGAAGTTGTTGTCGTTGCGTCTTTAAGTACTATTGTCTGGAACTCGGAGATATGCTGCCTGTGCATTCCCTTGCCGAATAGTATTGTTTTTGGTGGTAGCGATAGTCAACTTGTTGATAGATACCTGCTAGATTTAGTTTCAATAGCCCAAAATGAAACAATTCGGAACAGTTAGAACTTATAATACCTCGATTCTCTCTCTCTATGCCATTAATAGTCAAATTTAACAAAACATTATATTAAATATGCCGTCGCACGTTGCATCTGTAGGTAGTACAGAGAACAAATGCGCACTATGTGCGACAGAAATGGACGATACATATCCTTGCTATTTATTAGCGTGTCAGCATATTTCTTTTCATAAAAACTGCATGGAAGCGTGGTTAACAGAAAATACCGTCTGTTATACTTGCCAGACACCAATAGATAAGCAGCAAATGAAGCTAGTAGTAGGAGGCATGAGACAGCTCCGCCACCAGCTCCAGTAACTCGTCGAGTTACAACTAGAAATCTTGCCAGAACTTTAGCACTAGCAGAGGCCAACAATACAGCTAATACACAAGAAGCTGCTTCGTTGAATGCTAGTGGCGCACTGTCATCAGCTTTAGATGCGAGTCAAAGCCCGAGTCAGGCTGAAGCTGCGCGACCCAGAACTACTAGGGGACGACCCCGAGCAACTCGACCATTCCGTGGCGCGAATCCGCAAAGATTGCAGCAACCGGACTACAATGTTATTCAGAACATGATTGAAGAAACAGTTGCTAGGGTCATGTCCTCGTTGTCCATAAACAATCGCCCTTCGTCAACCGAACCGTTGCCTGTAGCGAGCAGTCGCGAGTCCCCATCAATAGGCGCTTGCTCCTTGAATAGCCGAAGGATAGTTGATATTATGCAAAAGTGGGGAGTTCAATTTGATGGTTCATCAGATGGATTAGGAGTTAATGAATTTATCTATCACGTTAAATCGTTAGCAGATGAGACCTTGGACAGTGATTTCACAGGCATGTGCAAGAATATGCATGTATCATTTACTAGAAAGGCTCGATCATGGTATTGGAGATACCATTTGGTCTGACCTCTGTGCATCCCTTCGTCAACAGTATGAAGACTATCGGTCAAGCTTTATGAAGATGGAGATGATCAGAGCTCGCAAGCAAAAACCAGGAGAGTCTTTTTCCACTTTTTATAAATCTGTAGCCTCTCTTATAGATAAATCTTCACTCAAGGTAGCAGAAGAAGAATTAATGGAGATTTTAAAGAATAACTTACTCCCTGAAATACGCGAGAAGCTATTATATCAGCCAGTTCACTCTGTAGGACATTTACGCCGCTTAGTACAAATGAGCGAAAATTTAGCGTATGAGACTAGCTGTCGTTTTAATCAGGCAAAGCCAGTAGTACAGCGTAGACAAGTTTATGCTGTCGAAGAAATAGCTGACGATGTAGAAGGCGACTCACAAGATGCAGAGCTTGCAGCTATACGTGCCTCTCATCAGAAACTTCGTTGCTGGAATTGGGAAGAAATAGGCATCTCTTTTGGCCAGGTCTAGCAAAAGATGTGAGAGAGTATATTCGTTCATGCGATACTTGTAAAGAAAGCAAAGCCCCTAATTATACATTGAAACCCCCAATGGGTGATCATATCCCCTCATATAGGCCGTTTCAAAAACTATACATTGACCTTCTCGGACCATATCCTCGTAGCAAACAAGGTCATATAGGGTTGCTTATAGTTTTGGACCATTTTAGCAAGTACCATTGGGTATGTCCATTAAAGAAGTTCACGTCTACAAAGATTCAAGAGTATCTGCACATCTTTCATAGTTTTGGGGTCCCTGAAACTATTGTTAGTGATAATGGCACTCAATTCAAATCTAAAGAATTTAACGCCTTTTTGTAATGTAACGATCTTATGTATGAATGCAGCGGGCGTTAACTTCACTCTTCGAATTTCAGGCCACTCGTTGGGCGCCATAAAATTTATGTAACTGTTCATACTCGGGTATGAATGCGATCTTCGTGCATTTGAATGTTTATATTTTATATATAATATATACATACATACATATATACACATACATCTATTTACATACATGTATACATACATACATACATACATAACTTAACATACACAAGACGTGGCTCGGGTGATGGCGGGCGGAATCCTCTGGTTCCCTTAGCTCTGTCGGCGGGGGGGTGGGTCTTGCCATACCTTCACCAATACACACAAACTTTAAAATTTTAGGATTCCTATATAGAACAAACATTCGGACAACAAGAAAAACGAAACAAACATGGACAGTTAGACAGACGCGGAAGCCGAGGTGGTGTTGGCTTCTCGCTGTCTTTACCCTAACCCAACCATGATCTTCAGCTTTAACTTGTTTATGAAGATCTCCAAATAAAAATTGCCTCGACTCTCTCTCTCTCT
Source organism: Drosophila mulleri (assembly GCA_035047565.1). NCBI lineage: Eukaryota > Metazoa > Arthropoda > Insecta > Diptera > Drosophilidae > Drosophila > Drosophila mulleri. The sequence goes on along the minus strand of JAWNPK010000150.1, from coordinate 245,251 downwards.
TCTATGCCAACGCTATACTCCTAACCTGACATTTTAATCCATCAAGGAAACTCAAAAAATTTCAAAAGATACATTTATTCTTAAACTAGTCTAGTACATTTTCATTTGTTTTTTTCTTAATTAAAGGTTGCTTCATGTTTTTTTGTTTTCTACGTGTTTACTTGTGTTTATATATCTGTATGTGCATGTGTATGGTGTTCAGTTTGCAGGTATAAAAAAAAAAATGAACAAAAATTACATAATATAAAAAAACTATAAATGAATAAAAAGGTTAACAATATAGCATAACATAATATTATAATTGTTAATGCCAGATCCCATTAACAGGATTGCTCCTCCCCCACAGAGCCCGATTATGTACATATTAACAGCAAGCTGTTAATAGCATAACCGCTTGCTCTCAGTACTTGGCTTTCCGCCAAGTACTCCTTTTTTATTACTACTACTCCTATCATACTGTGAATGTACGACATCGCCATTTTGCGCGACCCATATTAAAAGTTGAATAAAGTAGGTTTTAAAACAACCCACCACGTGTCCTTATCTGACGACTCCACACTACAACATTTGGTCCTTCGAGCCGGATTTCATCCAACATATTCACCAGCGATTCTTGGGAGTATTCAGATAAGTAATTACTTGCTTTTCGTCTCACTGCAACTTGCATAGATCAGTTGTACATTGTTGTGCAAGTTGCATCCCACTAATATATATATCCTTATATATTAGACAAGAATCTGAATATATATATCCTTATATACTCAGGTTCATAATCATACATACATACATATATGTATGTATGCACTAACCTTCAAGTCCGTTGCATATTCACATATTCCGAATCTTTCCGTTTTGCTAAGACATAATACACAATATCCTTTGTGTCTTGTCGCAATTCAACCATAATATCCAATCCAATCAAAATAGTCCGATTGCACACATCTAGTTGCCATTTCGCTACAACATATGTATGTACGTACATACAAGATTCCCACATGTACATATGCACATATGTACGTACAATCCACACCATACATATATATATATATTAAAATAAATAAATTAAAACAAAAAACATATCCTTGTCGTTTTATTACAATTTATTTTAAATCCATATATATTCATATTTATACACATCATATATTTATTATATATTTAAATACATCACATTTTTATACCCTGAACCCATTGAAAATGGGAAATCAGGGTATAATGTTTTTGTTGAAATGTATGTAACAGGCAGAAGGAGGCGTGGCAGACCCCATAAAGTATATATATTCTTGATCAGGGCGACGAACTGAGTCGATTTAGCCCTGTCCGTCTGTCCGTCCGTCCGTCTGTCCGTATGTTTGAACGCGTCGATTTCAGAAGATATAGAAGCTAGAGACTTCAACTTTTTTTAAAATGCTCGTATATAGCACGCGGATATCGAGTTTATCACTAAAAATCGATAACTCATCCCGTTATTTTTTTATCGATCAAAAACCTTATCGAAATGCAGTTATAAAATTATATCTCCTACATCTTTAGAGCTAGAGTATCCAAATTTTAAATGTAGATTGATATGTACGTTATAGAATTTCGATTTTTGTTCAATTTCACCCCCCACCCTTATATCCACCCCCTCACCCATAAGTTTGTAAAAGGCGTATTTCAAATACTAGAGACTTGAGCTTTGGCAATTATACGCATAGTAATGATAAAACCACAATCTGAAAGTTTCATGGAGAACGTACGTCCAGAAAAAAAGTTATTAAACAATTAAGTTCCCATAGTAAGCCCACACTGCAGCCCATGCGTGCGCGCCTATGGGTGTCTATGTATGTGTGTTTGCGTGTGTATGTATGTGTTTGTGTAAGCAGAGAGACGCTAAAAATGATTGAAATGGCTGTTGCTTGAAGGGTTCAGGGGATCTCGTAGTCGAGCACTCTCGACTAGAGTTTTCTTACTTGTTATATTTGCATTTTTATTATTATACGTGTGTGTGTGCCAATTGTGTCTCGGCTTTGCTCTGCCATCCATATGTAAAAAAAGGGAGTAAACATATGTACATACATATATCCATATGAATGTACCAACAGAGCAGCAACACAATTAACACATAATTAATTAACTTATTAACAAAACACATCTATATTCATAACACTTGCAAAATAATAATAAATACATTTCATTGTTGTTCCGTGTGCAAACGCTAGTGATCGTATTTAGAGAAAAAAATCTTCATATAAATATCGATAGCAACATTCATCGCCAGCCACCACAACTCCGTGGCGATATTTATATTTCTTTAGAGACTATCGTATTGATAGCGATAGTTCAAATAATATATAAAACCAAAAAAAATATTAAATTAAAACAGAGCGGAGGAATAATTAATTAGATAGTAAATACAGATAAAATCGTACATGTTAATAATTTTAATTTTTGAATATTCTGATACATATATATTTTTACTATTTTTATACCATGAACCCATTGAAAATGGGAAATCAGGGTATAATGTTTTTGTTGAAATGTATGTAACAGGCAGAAAGAGGCGTGGCAGACCCCATAAAGTATATATATTCTTGATCAGGGCGACGAACTGAGTCGATTTAGCCCTGTCCGTCTGTCTGTCCGTCTGTCCGTCCGTCCGTCTGTCCGTCTGTCCGTCTGTCCGTATGTTTGAACGCGTCGATTTCAGAAGATATAGAAGCTTCAACTTTTTTTTAAAAATGCTCGTATATAGCACGCGGATATCGAGTTTATCACTAAAAATCGATAACTCATCCCGTTATTTTTTTATCGATCAAAAACCTTATCGAAATGCAGTTATAAAATTATATCTCCTACATCTTTAGAGCTAGAATATCCAAATTTTAAATGTAGATTGATATGTACGTTATCGAATTTCGATTTTTGTTCAATCTCACCCCCACCCTTATATCCACCCCCTCACCGATAAGTTTGTAAAAGGCGTATTTCAAATACTAGAGACTTGAGCTTTGGCAATTATACGCATAGTAATGATAAAACCACAATCTGAAAAAGTTATTAAACAATTAAGTTCCCATAGTAAGCCCACACTGCAGCCCATGCGTGCGCGCTTATGTGTGTCTATGTATGTGTGTTTGCGTGTGTATGTGTGTGTTTGTATAAGCAGAGAGACGCTAAAAATGATTGAAATGGCTGTTGCTTGAAGGGTTCAGGGGATCTCGTAGTCGAGCACTCTCGACTAGAGTTTTCATACTTGTTTATACCCTGAACCCATTGAAAATGGGAAATCAGGGTATAATGTTTTTGTTGAAATGTATGTAACAGGCAGAAGGAGGCGTGGCAGACCCCATAAAGTATATATATTCTTGATCAGGGCGACGAACTGAGTCGATTTAGCCCTGTCCGTCTGTCCGTCTGTCCGTCCGTCCGTCTGTCCGTCTGTCCGTATGCTTGAACGCGTCGATTTCAGAAGATATAGAAGCTAGAGACTTCAACTTTTTTTAAAAATGCTCGTATATAGCACGTGGATATCGTTATTTTTTTATCGATCAAAAACCTTATCGAAATGCAGTTATAAAATTATATCTCCTACATCTTTAGAGCTTGAGTATCCAAATTTTAAATGTAGATTGATATATACGTTATAGAATTTCGATTTTTGTTCAATTTCACCCACACCCTTATATCCACCCCCCTCACCCATAAGTTTGTAAAAGGCGTATTTCAAATACTAGAGACTTGAGCTTTGGCAATTATACGCATAGTAATGATAAAACCACAATCTGAAAGTTTCATGGAGAACGTACGTCCAGAAAAAAGTTATTAAACAATTAAGTTCCCATAGTAAGCCCACACTGCAGCCCATGCGTGCGCGCCTATAGGTGTCTATGTATGTGTGTTTGCGTGTGTATGTGTGTGTTTGTGTAAGCAGAGAGACGCTAAAAATGATTGAAATGGCTGTTGCTTGAAGGGTTCAGGGGATCTCGTAGTCGAGCACTCTCGACTAGAGTTTTCTTTACTTGTTATTTATTATTTTTCCCAAATAAAACGTTTTTTTTTGGTCTGATAAATTTCGATTAGCTGATAAAACTCAACAAAAAAGCTAATAAACTTAATTTATTCTAATTAAGTAACTCGAGCTTAATTTATTCTAATTAGCTCAAGCAAATTATTCTTTTTGCTTATTTTCGATTTCAAATCAAGCTTAATCCAACTTAATTTATCTAATTAAGTTGATTCTCATTTTCTTCAAACTTAATTTATTCTAATTAAGTAACTCGAGCTTAATTTATTCTAATTAGCTCAAGCAAATTATTCTTTTTTGCTTATTTTCGGTTTCAAATCAAGCTACATCCAACTTAATTTATCCTAATTAAGTTGATTCTCTTTTTTCTTCGAACTTAATTCATTCTAATTAAGTAACTCGAGTTTAATTCATTCCAATTAATTCAACCAACTTGAATTATTCTGAATTGCTTACAGTTTCTTTGAATCGACTGGTGTACAGGCCAGTTCCGCTGATATCATTGATACTTTTCATCCTCGTTCGCTCGGAAACTTCTCTCTAGTAGGGAGTTCTGTCAACCAATCCTCCGCACTTCCATGTCCGATCGTTCAAGCCGAGCGCAGTTGAGTGTACCTGCTTCCCGTCTGATCAAGCGCAGTGCTTCCGCATCTCCCATTCCGTCCGGGGAAACCACAGACCACCAGCACTTTCAAGCGCAGTGCGGTCGTTACACGGTCCAGTCCGAAGCCCGCCGATAATATGTCTCTGTCCGACTTCATCGCGGCTGCGGATAGGCTCATCAAATTCGAAGCCCGCATCGACGGTCCTGGAGATTCCAACGCCACTCTCAGGCGCCTCAGCTCCGGGCCTTCGAAATCCGCCGAGATCGTGTCAAGGCATTATGGGATGATGCTGAGCAGCAGTATAAGGTCTGTGCCAGAGCGTTGAGCCAAGGGGCGAGCAGTGGCGAAGTTGAAGCCATGGAGGCTAAATTCGATAACTGTTATACTGTGTATGAGCGGTTGTACGACCCATCTGGGTGTACAGATCGATGCACTTTCCGCATCAAGTACACCGCCCGCTCCTATGTCCGCTCCTTTCGCCTCGTCTGGAGGCTGTCGTCTTCCACCCGTTGATACGGAAGTGTTCCATGGCGACTACTTGCGCTGGCCAACATTCCGTGACCTCTTCACCGCAATTTACATTCCAGAGATCCACGCCTAACTCCGGTGGAAAAGTTATTCCACCTCCAATTCAAAAGACAGCAGGTGATGCAAATGCCTTAGTCGCCGAGTGCCCGCTCACGAACGACGGCTTTGCATCAGCTTAGGTTCAGCCTGCTGTGTGACCGGGACGAGAACAAGCGACTGTTAGTGAACAGTCAGCTCAAGATTCTTCTCAATCCGAAAGTCCCAGGTGCATATCCGAAATCCACGGTCAGCACCTCTCATAAAAAGGGTCCATGCCTTCGAGTCACAAGTCCACTCCAAATCCAAAAGTGCGATTTGTGTGCTAAATAGAACCATCCGGTTCGTCTGTGTCCTCGCTTCATCCAAATGTCCTTGGCAGCGCGCGAGACATACATAAATCGAAGGCAACTTTGCCTGAACTGCTTTGCTCAAGGCCACCAACTACGCGACTGCACTAGCATTCACAATTGCGCCAAGTGCAAGGGGAGGCACAGTACACTGCTTCACCGTGAAGGCTCCACAGCATCCAGCTCCTCGTCCGGAGCCGCGGTGACTCCAGGTACGTCCGAAGTACCTCGTAATGTGCAGTCGTATTTCACGGCCGATACTCCAGGGGTCCTGCTTGGTACGGCCGTAATTGATGTGTGTCACTTGGGGGTCACATATCCAGCCAGGGCTCTAATCGATTCGGGGTCCGAGGCAACGTTCATTTCCGAACGATTGACTCCGTCTGATGAAGCTACCATTCCCGATCCGTGCAAACGCAGGTATCCGGTCTAGGCCACTCTGTGGCAGCAAAATCCCCGACGAAGCTTTGTGATTTCCACATCGGCACTCCTCTGAGACCTCGACTTCGAATTGAGGCCTCAGCTTTAGTCATCCCACGGCTCTCCGGCAATCTGCCATCGTACCCCATTCCGCAGCATCTCTTAAACAATCTGCCCCACATCCCATTAGCTGATCCACTTTTCTTCAAGAGCGCTCAAATTGACGTTCTTTTAGGCGCGGATATCCTTCCGTCGATCGTTCAGGGGGGCTTCCGCCCTAACCTCTGCGGATCACTTATGGGCCAAGAGACAATCTTTGGCTGGATTCTTACGGGTCCAGTCACAAAGAAGCCTCAAGAGTCGATTTCTGCGTTTCACGACTAGAGTTACCGTTCTCCATGACGAAAAACTCCGACCACCTCATCACCAAATTTTGGGAGGTGGAGAATCTCCCCAAGGTAGCCAGTGAGCCGGACTCTGCGTGTGAAGATAATTTTGTCCGAACCACACGGAGAGACAAGTCTGGCTCCTACGTCGTGACTCTTCCGTTCAAAAATCCGGATCACCCTGACTTAGGTCATTCGCGATCCATCGCTCTGGGGCAGTTTCTCAAAAATGAGAGCAGATTGTCCAAGAATCCGACACTCAAGGCCGAATACGAAGCTATCCTGCAAGAGTATCTCGACTTAGGTCATATGAGGCCAGTGTTTTCACATTGCAATCCTGCAATGAGCAACTTTTACCTGCCTCACCATGCCGTCTTTAAGCCCGACAGCACCCCCACCAAAGTGAGGGTGGTGTTCAATGCATCGTGTCCATCTTCCAATGGGAAGAGCCTGAATGATATCCTTCATCCAGGCCCGGTCCTTCAGTCCGATCTCACGATGCAAATCCTTCAATGGCGATACTATCGCTACGTGTTCAATGCTGACATCACGAAAATGTATCGCCAAATTCGTGTGGATTCAAAACACACCCCCTTCCAACGGATCCTTTTCCGTAAGCCAGACGGCAACATCGGAGACTTCGAACTAAGCACCGTCACCTTTGGAGTAAACTGTGCCCCTTTCCTGGCCCGAGAGTTCTCAAACAGCTCGCAATTGACGTGAGATTCCGTTTACCTCTCGCCAGTAAGGTCATTTCCGAGTGCATGTACGTCGATGACGTACTTGCAGGAGCACACTCCAAAGAAAAGGTGATCGCAACCTATCGCCGAACTCACAGAAGCTCTGCAGAGTGCGGGTTTTCCCTTAAGGAAGTGGACATCCAATTCCATGGACTGTTTGAAGGCTATCCCAAAGAGTCATCGGCTGTGTGAGGACTTCTTAGAGCTTGAAAGATTCCAGCACCTTAGGAAAGACCCTAGGCCTACGTTGGCAAGCGCAAGCCGATCTTTTCTTTTTTTCGCCCCCTGATATTCCTCTCCAGGAGTCCTACACAAAGGTCGGTCCTTTCACAGATCGCCAAGTTGTTCGATCCTGCAGGGTGGCTGGCACCCTTCGTCATCCGTGCAAAGATATTTATGCAAGCGCTCTGGCTACGCGGTTTAGATTGGGACCAACCTCTGCCTGCTGATCTCCTCACCCAATGGCAAGAGTTTTCCTCAACTCCTCCAGCCTTCGGGATATCCGTGTGCCTCGATGGCTACACTTCCAGCCTCAAGCTACCATCCAATTTCATGGGTTTTGTGACGCATCTGAGCGTGCTTACGGCTGTCTATCTCCGTGTAGAACTTGGCAACCAGATCTTCGTTAATCTGCTCTCCCGCCAAAACGAGAGTCGCTCCGATCAAATCCCTTTCCATACCCCGTTGGGAGCTTTGCGGTGCTGTCCTTCTGACCGACTTTCAGTTTTTCAGTCTTTTTACTTAGCCTGGCTAAACAAGCCTGCGCGCAACTGGACAACCTTCGTCGCAAATCGGATCAGTAAAATAACTGAGCTCACCAATCCTGGTGACTGGCATCATGTCCGCTCAGAACATAATCCTGCGGACCTAGCTAGCAGGGGAGCTCATCCACGGGGCTTCTCTCAAATCCGCTGTGGTTCCATGGCCCAGACTGGCTTCGACTTTCCCAGTCTCACTGGCCACTCGTTCCCGCTCTTAGCTTGGAGACTGCTCTGGAGCAAAAATCAGCTAAAAGTCATGCTGCCACCTTGACTCCTCCAGCTGAATTCATAAGCAGGTTTTCAGAACTTCATCGAGCCCTCCGTGTCACCGCTTGGATGTTCCGTTTCATCAACCGGTGCAGGAGATCCGCTCCCCCTTCCATCGCAAGAGCTTAGTGCTGATGAATTGCACTTTATTCAGTCCAGGTTCATCTCCTTGTGCCAAAAAAGAGTCTACTCAAAAGAGATCAGTTGCTTACGTGCACAGCAACAACTTCCGGCCTCAAGTCCACTCCGCAATCTTAATCCTTTCCTGGATAGTAAAGGTATCTTAAGAGCATGCGGACGCATAAGAACATCCGCATCCTTAAGCTATGACGAGCGCCACCCCATCATCCTTCCTTCCTCGTGCTCTTTCACAAAGCTGCTGGTCCGCTTCACCCATCGCATATCCTTGCATGGCGGGAACCAATTAATTGTGAGACTCATCCGTTCACAATTCTGGATCCCTAAGCTGAAGGTCCTCATCAAATCGGTGATAAACTCATGCAAGTCCTGCATAGTTTATCGCGTAAGCGTCTCCTAACGCGAATGATGGGCGACCTGCCAGCTGATCGCACAACCTTCACCAGGCCCTTCACCGTCGCACAGTAGGGCCTCTGCCGGCAAAACGTGGCAAAAATAAGTAAAGTCATAATCACCGATTTCGGATTTTTTTTGATGCCATTCGATTGGAAATTAACCATAAGGACAGATTCCAAAAGATTTTTGAAAATAGGTGAATTTTAAGAAGGGGTAGTTATGACCCCTCAAAGTTGGGCAAATTTGCAAACTGAACCAAAACATCGAAATTTTGTAAAAAAATTTTGCACTTTGCGACCGAACTGAGGCAAATATAATGTACGGATTGTTGATTTCTTGGTATCGTTGGAAAGATTGGTTTATTCCCAACAAACTAAAAGAATGATGTCATTCTGTTTATTAGTTTACAAGATACATTCATTCTAGGTAACGTCCAAATTTTGCCCTTTTTTTACCTAAAGTGGATTAAATATATTCGATTGCCGGCGATTTCCGAACTTCGCTTTATATACACATGTTAAGAAATATATAATCTACCAGATTCATAAAAAATTGGCTGCTGGAATTTGCAACTTTGTTTTTTTTAGGCAAAAAACTAACCAAAAATCGGCATAAAAACGCACAAAATGTACTAAAAAGGTCAAATTTGCATGCAGCTGTATGCAGTAGGTAGAAATGCCGACGGCAAAACATTTGTTGAATGGGGTTGGGTTTTTATAAATTGTTGTAAAAATGTCCGTTGCTGTCCCTTTTTGTTTCTACCTAATGTAAAATATTGTCAACAAACACGTGTTATTGGTCCCTTTTTGTTTCTACCTATTGTCAATGAACACTTGTTATTGAAAAATAGTATATGATGAGATCAAGGAGTTAAGAAAAGATTAAAATTAAAAGTTAAAAAAATATTAGCGAATTTTTAATAAATTATTCTAAAACTAGTCATATTTCAGAAGCATAATAAATTAAAAATTACTGTAAATCAAAAAGTTCACTTTTTCATACAGATATATGCTTCATTTTTGACTATAATCACATTTTTCATTTTTGAGGTAAAACTGTGAAGCCACCTGTTACGTCAGCACCTTGTGGTTAGATTCATTTTAAAGATTAAAGAATTCTCTGTCGAATGCTTTTTAAATTTTTGAAATATCTTGCTTGGTTCAAAAGCAAAGGTTTTTGCAACGCAAAATGAGCAAAGGCCCCACTGTGCGTCGTAGGCGTCGACTTTGCAGGCCCCTTCGATGTGAAGAATTACGCCGGACGTGCCTGCCTCATCACAAAGGGGTACGTCTGTGTGTTTGTGTGTTTTAGCACCAAGGCTATCCATCTCGAGGCCACGTCCGACTTAACCACTGAAAAATTCTTAGCGGCGTTCTCCCGCTTGGTGGCTCGGCGTGGATGTCCGCAGAAGATCTACTCCGACAACGGGAAAACGTTTGTTGGAGCCACAAAGACCTTATCGCGAGACTTTGTGGAATCACTCCGATCCGAGGTGCTTGCAAAGCACTCTCTCCATGGCCTATCCTGGCATTTCAACCCACCGAGCGCACCACACATGGGCGGCTTGTGGGAATCAGGGTGAAGAGCTTCAGGCCCTATTCTACAGATCCACTGCCACGTCGAAATATACTTTCGAAGAGCTTTCGACCCTCCTGGCAAGAATAGAAGCCTGCCTCAACTCGAGACCGTTAGCACCCATGTCCGAGGATTCCACCGATCTACAAGCCCTTACTCCCCGGACACTTTCTAGTCGGTGGGCCTCTTATAACTATTACTGAGCCCAGAATTACGCAAGATGCCATGTCTATCCTGAATCGCTGGCAGCGACTTAAGGCTCTTCACCAACAATTCTGTTTCCGTTGGAAAGAAGAGTATCTTAAGGAGCTGCATAAACGTAATAAGTGGCAATTCGCACAACGTGACTTGAAGGTCGGCGACATGGTCATCGTGAAAGATGACAATGTCGCCATCAACGAGTGGCGGCTCGGCCGTGTCCAACTCACGCACCCAGGAGATGATGGGAAGGTCCGAGTGACGGACGTTCTCACCTCCCGGGGCATCGTCCGTAGACCCGTCCATAAGTTGGTTATCCTACCAACGGACGATAACACTCATGTGATGTCCAACTAACCCTGTATGTGCATCCAATACCATCTTACCACCCGGCACATCTCTCCTTTCCAGCTATGCCATCAGCTGTTCGATCCATGGAGACACTTGGCATCAACTCCTTCCGGTGCCGCGTGTGTAGAGGGGTCCACGCTCTGCGGAAGTGCAGGCGTTTCCTGGGCCTTCCGGCTGAAAAACGTCTTCGCGCCGTACTCATCAACAAGTACTGCGCGAATTGTCTGGCGCACCAGCACTCCGGGCAATCCTGCCGAAGCAAAGCCAAATGCAAGACGTGCGGCCAGAGCCATCACACGCTGCTGCATCTGCCTGGGCCTCGCCGCCGACAGCGACGTCTGTCCCGCTGCAGCCCCTACCAGCGGGCCCACCTCCTCCGCCTTTGCCGGGACACCTGCACCCCAAAAAGGATCCCGCAAATGTGATTATAGTCAAAAATGACATATATCTGTATGAAAAAGTGAACTTTTGGATTGAAAATAATTTTTAATTTATTATACTTCTGAAATATGACTAGTTTTAGAATAATTTATTAAAAATTCGCTAATATTTTTTTAACTTTTAATTTAATCTTTTCTTAACTCCTTGACCTCATCATATACTATTTTTCAATAACAAGTGTTCATTGACAATAGGTAGAAACAAAAAGGGACCAATAAGATATCTTTATTGAAGACAATATTTTACATATTAGGTAATAACAAAAAGGGACAGCAACGGACATTTTTACAACAATTTATAAAAACCCAACCTCATTCAACAAAATGTTTTGCCGTTATCATTTTCACCTACTGCATACAGTTGCATGCAAATTTGACCTTTTTTAAAAGATTTTAAAAGTTTTCATGCCGATTTTTGGATCAGTTTTTTGCTAAAAAGAAACAAAGTTGCAAATTCTAGCAGCCAATTTTTTATGAATCTGGTAGATTATATATTACTTTTTAACATGTGTATATAAAGCGAAGTTCGGAAATCGCCGGCAATCGAATATATTTAATCCACTTTAGGTAAAAAAAGGGCAAAATTTGGACGTTACCTAGAATGGGTCGCATCTCTCAAATCCACGTGTCAGAATTATCATCACGTCTTTTAGTTTGTTGGGAATAAACCAATCTTTCCAACGATACCAAGAAATCAACAATCCGTACATTATAGTTTCCGGCTCTGTTCGGTCACAAAAAAAAAAACTTTTTCACAAAATTTCGATGCCTAAAAACCGCTCTCAAAATCGCTCCAACTTTGAGGGGTCATAACTAACTTTAAAATTCACCTATTTTCAAAAAAATTTTGGAATCTGTCCTTATGGTTAATTTCCAATCGAATGGCATCAAAAAATCCGAAATCGGTGATTATGACAAAACTTATTTTCGCCACGCTCTGTCGCAGCGAGCGTCTCTACTGGTCGACGGTGAAGGGCCTGGTGAAGGTTGCGCAGATCAGCTGGCAAATCGCCCATCATTTGCGTTAGGAGACGCTTACGATAAACTACGCAGGACTTGCATGAGTTTATCACCGATTTGATGAGGACCTTCAGCTTAGGGATCCAGAATTGTGAACGGATGAGTCTCACAATTAATTGGTTCCCGCCATGCAAGGATATGCGATGGGTGAAGCGGACCAGCAGCTTTGTGAAGGAGCACGAGGAAGGAAGGATGATGGGGTGGCGCTCGTCATAGCTTAAGGATGTGATGTTCTTATGCGTCCGCATGCTCTTAAGATACCTTTACTATCCAGGAAAGGATTAAGACTGCGGAGTGGACATGAGGTCGGAAGTTGTTGCTGTGCACGTAAGCAACTGACCTCTTTTGAGTAGACTCTTTTTGGGCACAAGAAGATGAACCCGGACTGAATAAAGTGCAATTCATCAGCACTAAGCTCTTGCGATGGAGGGGGGAGCGGATCTCCTGCACCGGTTGATGAAACGGGAATATCCAAGCGGTGACACGGAGGGCTCGATGAAGTTCTGAAAACCTGCTTGTGAATTCAGCTGGAGGTGTCAATGTGGCAGCATGACTTTTAGCTGATTTTTGCTAAAGAGCAGTCTCCAAGCTAAGAGCGGGAACGAGTGGCCAGTGAGACTAGGAAAGTCGAAGCCAGTCTGGGCCATGGAACCACAGCGGATTTGAGAGAAGGTCCTGTGGATGAGCTCCCCTGCTATATTGTGTCCGCAGGATTATGTTCTGAGCGGACATGATGCCAGTCACCAGGATTGGTGAGCACAGTTATTTTACTGATCCGATTTGCGACGAAGGCTGTCCAGTTGCGCGCAGGCTTGTTTAGCCAGGCTAAGACAATAGTCGAATCGGTCCAGTAAAAAGACTGAAAACTGGCTGCTGGGGATGCTGGCAGCAGTACTGAGCATAAGTCGGTCAGAAGGACAGCACTGCAAAGCTCCAAACGGGGTATGGAAAGGGATTTGATCGGAGCGACTCTCGTTTTGGCGGAGAGCAGATTAACGAAGATCTGGTTGCCAAGTTCTACACGGAGATAGACAGCCGCTCCGTAAGCACGCTCAGATGCGTCACAAAACCCATGAAATTGGATGGTAGCTTGAGGCTGGAAGTGTAGCCATCGAGGCACACGGATATCCCGAAGGCTGGAGGAGTTGAGGATAAACTCTTGCCATTGGGTGAGGAGATCAGCAGGCAGAGGTTGGTCCCAATCTAAACCGCGTAGCCAGAGCGCTTGCATAAATATCTTTGCACGGATGACGAAGGGTGCCAGCCACCCTGCAGGGTCGAACAACTTGGCGATCTGTGAAAGGACCGACCTTTTTGTGTAGGACTCCTGGAGAGGAATATCAGGGGGCGAAAAAAAGAAAAGATCGGCTTGCGCTTGCCAACGTAGGCCTAGGGTCTTTGCTGTGCTGGAATCTTCAAGCTCTAAGAAGTCCTCGCACAGCCGATGACTCTTTGGGATAGCCTTCAAACAGTCCATGGAATTGGATGTCCACTTCCTTAAGGGAAAACCCGCACTCTGCAGAGCTTCTGTGAGTTCGGCGATAGTTGCGATCACCTTTTCTTTGGAGTGTGCGTGTGTGTGTCAATTGCGAGCTGTTTGAGAACTCTCAAAGCCAGGAAAGGGGCACAGTTTACTCCAAAGGTGACGGTGCTTAGTTCGAAGTCTCCGATGTTGCCGTCTGGCTTACGGAAAAGGATCCGTTGGAAGGGGGTGTGTTTTGAATCCACACGAATTTGGCGATACATTTTCGTGATGTCAGCATTGAACACGTAGCGATAGTATCGCCATTGAAGGATTTGCATCGTGAGATCGGACTGAAGGACCGGGCCTGGATGAAGGATATCATTCAGGCTCTTCCCATTGGAAGATGGGCACGATGCATTGAACACCACCCTCACTTTGGTGGTGGTGCTGTCGGGCTTAAAGACGGCATGGTGAGGCAGGTAAAAGTTGCTCATTGCAGGATTGCAATGTGAAAACACTGGCCTCATATGACCCAAGTCGAGATACTCTTGCAGGATAGCTTCGTATTCGGCCTTGAGTGTCGGATTCTTGGACAATCTGCTCTCATTTTTGAGAAACTGCCCCAGAGCGATGGATCGCGAATGACCTAAGTCAGGGTGATCCGGATTTTTGAACGGAAGAGTCACGACGTAGGAGCCAGACTTGTCTCTCCGTGTGGTTCGGACAAAATTATCTTCACACGCAGAGTCCGGCTCACTGGCTACCTTGGGGAGATTCTCCACCTCCCAAAATTTGGTGATGAGGTGGTCGAGTTTTTCGTCATGGAGAACGGTAACTCTTGCTGTTAATAGCATAACCGCTTGCTCTCAGTACTTGGCCTTCCGCCAAGTACTCCTTTATTACTACTACTCCTATCATACTGTGAATGTACGACATCGCCATTTTGCGCGACCCATATTGAAAGTTTAATAAAGTAGGTTTTAAAACAACCCACCACATGTCCTTATCTGACGACTCCACACTACAACAATAATAATATAATAGTATAAGAATATATATATAAAAAAAATGTTTAAATCATATTTGTAGGTGTTTGGGGGATATTACTGAATATAGTCGTAATTCATAGTTTTTATTTCATAGTTTTTAGTTCATAGTTTGCCTTTCATTCTTTATTCAAAAATTTTTCTTTTTATTTATTTAGTTTTTTTTTTCAACTTTTGCTATTTTTTTTATACCCTGAACCCATTGAAAATGGGAAATCAGGGTATAATGTTTTTGTTGAAATGTATGTAACAGGCAGAAGGAGGCGTGGCAGACCCCATAAAGTATATATATTCTTGATCAGGGCGACGAACTGAGTCGATTTAGCCCTGTCCGTCTGTCCGTCTGTCCGTATGTTTGAACGCGTCGATTTCCGAAGATATAGAAGCTAGAGACTTCAACTTTTTTTTAAAATGCTCGTATATAGCACGCGGATATCGAGTTTATCACTAAAAATCGATAACTCATCTCGTTATTTTTTTATCGATCAAAAACCTTATCGAAATGCAGTTATAAAATTATATCTCCTACATCTTTAGAGCTAGAGTATCCAAATTTTAAATGTAGATTGATATGTACGTTATAGAATTTCGATTTTTGTTCAATTTCACCCCCCACCCTTATATCCACCCCCTCACCCATAAGTTTGTAAAAGGCGTATTTCAAATACTAGAGACTTGAGCTTTGGCAATTATACGCATAGTAATGATAAAACCACAATCTGAAAGTTTCATGGAGAACGTACGTCCAGAAAAAAAGTTATTAAACAATTATTTTCCCATAGTAAGCCCACACTGCAGCCCATGCGTGCGCGCCTATGGGTGTCTATGTATGTGTGTTTGCGTGTGTATGTGTGTGTTTGTGTAAGCAGAGAGACGCTAAAAATGATTGAAATTGCTGTTGCTTGAAGGGTTCAGGGGATCTCGTAGTCGAGCACTCTCGACTAGAGTTTTCTTACTTGTTTTTTTAAACTTTTTTCTTCAAAATCTTTTTTTCTTTTTTTTTCTTAACCTTTTTTTCACTCCTATATATATATATATATTTATATAAATATTTCTGTAAGATCAGAAGCGTTTTTCTGTCTAGCATGAGTTCAGAGTATGGGGGTGCTGTTCTAACTAAACAAATGAGCCGTATATGAAATTCAGCACATCGTAGGTGCAACGTTTATTCGTGGAGTTCTTGATATACACTAAAAGTACAAACGTATGAGCAAGCGCAGCTTGCTTAGAGCTAGGCGAATTAATGCAAGTAATGAGAGTTTACAACGCAAGAGAGGAGAGTAATTAGGGTGAACCCAAATGTAAAAATATAGGTATAAAATTCAAGTTAAACAAGAAGATAAGTGAATTTGGCCCAACATCCCGGCCCCATTGAATGACACAGTCTTTCAAGAGACAGGAAGGATTGCTATTTTGTGAACTGGTCTCCGGATTATGCCCTTGGCAGTGCGAACATCTACCACTCGTACTCGTTGATCTCGTCCAGGAATTGTAGCTGTAATGCGACCCATTATCCACTTCTGAGAAGGTACGTTGTCTTCATGTATGAGAACCATGTCCCCGATAGAGATGCTGGGTGATGGTTTGGTCCACTTGTAGCGCACGTTCAGCTCATTGAAGTAGTCTGTCAACCAGCGTCGCCAAAAATATTGTTTGATACCAGTTATCAAACGCCAGCGATCCAAAGATTTCAACTGTTCATCCTCTATATTTTGTTCAGGCAACGCTCGCAGGGAGTCTCCAACTAGAAAGTGACCAGGTGTCAGAGCACCCAAGTCGCTTGGATCTGATGATAGTGGGGTGAGCGGACGTGAGTTGAGGATGGCTTCTACTTCCGCTGTGATTGTGGCCAATTCCTCAAACGTGCAGCGGGCATTCATAAGGCTGCGCGTCATGAGTCCCTTGGCGCTTTTAACTGCCGCTTCCCAGAGGCCGCCAAAGTGTGGTGCTCTGGGTGGGATGAAACGAAAGTTTATGAATTCATTTGTGCAAAAACTAATAATTGATTGTTGATTTTCTTGCTTGAAGAGGTAGGTTCGTAGTTCCTTTAATTGATTGCTTGCTCCAGTGAAATTCGTGGCATTGTCAAAATATATCCACAGGCAATCCTCGTCGTGCAATCATGCGCCTCAACGCGGCTAAGAAAGCATCCGTTGAAAGGTCAGATACCACTTCGATATGCACAGCCTTTGTGGCGAAGCATACAAATATGGCAATGTAGGCCTTTCGAGGAGGCTTGCCCTGAATGCGGAGATAGACGTTGACTGGTCCACAAAAGTCAACTCCACAGTGAGCGAAAGGTCTCGATGGCGTCAATCGCTCTACGGGTAGATTTCCCATGAGTTGCTGTTGCAACTTTGGCTTGTAGCGCACACAGTGCACGCACTTTCTGACAATAGAGCGAGCCAGGTCTCGAGCATTTACGATCCAGAATTGAAGACGAATTAGTGCAACAAGTGCCTTTGAGCCAGCATGGTAGTGCTGCACATGAAGAAACTGCACGTAGTGACGAACGAAATCATCTTTACTGGGAAGTACGATTGGATGTTTCTGAGCCTCTGGTGCATTTGCCAATTCGAGACGGCCGCCAACCTTCAACAGTAGATATCCGTCTGTAATCTGTAAAAATGGATTTAGAAATTTTATGTGACTTGATATTTGCCTATTTTTGTTCAAAGCGTGAATTTCATCTGCGAAGTGTTGCTGCTGCAGATTCCAAATAATGCAATTAAATGCACGCTGTAGCTCTTGAGCCGATGGCGAGGGCGTAGACAGCTCAACGGGTTTCCGAAGCGCGTGTATAAAGCGCAGCATCCAAGCAACAATTCGCAAACAACGACGATGGGAACTTATGTTTCTGAGTGTGTCGAGTAGATAGTTGATATCTGTCGTAATCTTGAACGCTGACTTGCGCATCTCAAGTGTTACAACCTCAGGATCTGGTTCATGATGTTTGTCCTTTGGCCAAGCGTTTGAGCTCTGCTTCAGATACGCCGGCCCCATAAACCAGATTGATTCGTTCAATTCGATGGGTGTACACCCCCTCGAGACCAGATCGGCGGGATTCAATTGAGTTGGGACGTGTCTCCAATGACAGTCCGGTGTAGCTTCTTGTATGTCAGAAACGCGGTTTCCAACAAAGGTTGATAGTGTCGCCGAATGTTGCTTTATCCAATGAAGAACTATCGACGAGTCGCTCCACAGGTAGGTTTGTTTCGGTGTGAAAATCCCCTTGATTTTCACGTAGAGTTGGGCCAGTAGGTGAGAAGCAGCGAGTTCCAGTTTTGGTAGCGATAACTTACGAGTTGGTGCTACTCTGCACTTTGACGTGATCAGGTGAACTTGAACTCTGCCGTCCGCTGCAACTGTGCGTGCGTAAATGCAGCATCCATATGCACGTATGGAAGCGTCACAGAATCCATGCAACTGCAACTCCTTGGTGTTCGGCTGCATACAGAATCGAGGTATTTTCAGCGACTCCAGTGAAGTAAGCGATGCGGCAAACGATTTCCAAGCTAGGTAAAGTTTTTGCGGCACAGACTCATCCCATTGTAATTTGAATATCCACAACTCCTGTAGGATGATCTTTGCTGTCACAATGACTGGCGCTACCAATCCCAATGGATCAAAAAGTGAAGATGCCACAGATAAGATTGTCCTCTTGGTGATTGCATCAACGGAGCATTTGGGTCGAAAGGCAAATAGCAACACGTCCAGACGTTGATTCCAAGCTAAGCCCAATGTGCTTGTAACTGAGCCATCTTCTAGATTCAAATCTTTGATCGTGCTGTCGTCGACAAAGTCCGGATGGTTCGAATGCCACTTTGCTAATTCAAATTTGCCCTTGCCAAGTACTTCGATGACCTCTGCCTTGAGTTGTTGCAGGCCTTCTGCTGTGTCGTGCCCACAAAGAAAGTCATCCACGTAGAATGATGAATTTATAGCTTGTGATCCCAATTTGTGAGTTTGCATATGTAGATCAGCCAAATATTTCATACTGCGTATGGCGAGATATGGTGCTGAGGCAGTACCATATGTGACTGTGTTTAGTGCATATGTCCGTAGTGGTTTGTCTGTCGAATCTCTCCAAAGAATGTATTGAAACTTGCGGTCCCGATAGTCCACCATTACTTGCCTGAACATTTTCACAACATCTGCAGTCAGTGCATATTTGTACGTTCGAAAGCGTAGCAGAAGCGTATATAGATCGGTCTGAATAGTCGGTCCAACCATTAGCAAATCATTGAGTGATTGTTGCGATGAAGTTCGATTTGAGGCATCGAAGACAACTCTGAGCTTCGTTGAAGTGCTATTTGGTTTGAAGACGCAGTGATGTGGTATGTAATTATGTGGTTCGTCAAGCCTTGGTGAGTGTACCAAACTCATATGATTCAAATCTTCATATTCGCGCAGAAATGCTATGTATTCTGCCTTTAACTCAGGATTGCGATTTAAGCGCCGTTCCAGTGACTCGAATCTCAGCTTAGCAGACTCGTATGAAGATCCTAAATGTCTTGGGTCATCCTTGAATGGTAGCCGAACAATAATTCTACCATCTGCTTGTTGGCATACAGAGCGAGTAAACATTTGTTCGCACTGCAGTTGCTCAGGTGTGAACTTGTCGATTGGTTTACTCAAATCTTCGATACGCCAGAGTCGTTCCAAATTGTTGTTTATTGACTCCTCCTGTGAGAGCGAGTAGCAATGCGCCTGTCGCTGTCCTCCTTTATAGCGTCCAGACACAATCCATCCAAGTAACGTTTTCTGAAGCATAGGAAGGTTTGGACCCAATTTGATTTGTCCCACCGCAAGAATTTCAAAAAATGTTTCAGTGCCAATAAGTAAGTCGATATGACGAGTTTTGTGAAACTCCTCATCAGCTAAAGGTGTGTTCTTCGGTATGTTCCATGATGAAGTGTCGATGTCCGAATCCGGCTGATACGCAATGTGTGACGTCACGCAGAAATCAATGGGCATCTTGAAATCCTCCAAGCGTGACTTGATTGTGGCCGAAGTGCCAAACTTGATGTATGTGTGCGACTCACCAACACTAGAGATTCGCATATGCCGTTTGACCTTTGGCAAGCGTAGTGCTTGTGCGAAATGTTCTGAGATGAAGTTCACCTGTGAGCAAGAATCCAATAGAGCACGACCGATCCTGTAGTTTCCAGATGCATCCATGACCTCGACGATGGCCGTTGCTAGAATGACTTGGTCTGTTCGATTGGTGTGTGTATGTGTCACAACATCATTTGAATTCGAGCCGCTGGGCAACATAACTGTCGATCTATTCACAGCTGCCTCTCGATGTAGTAAGCTGTGATGAAGTCTCGAGCAACATCGACATCTTTGAGTAGAGGGACACTTGGATGCCTGGTGGCCTTTGCCAAGACAGTTTAGGCACAGACCATGTCGTTTTGCTGCTTCATAGCGCTCTGCAACCGACATCTCTTGAAGTCGACTGCAACGTGACACTCGATGCTCTGAGCTAAGACAAAGAGGACATGAGTGAGTTGAACAATTAAAAGACAAACCATGTCGCGTGGTTGTCTGACTTCGTGGTTTGCTAGCAGTCGCAGTACGGGCTTGGTTCGATTCGGACTTACCGCATGATTCCAAATATTGGCAATGCCTCTCAACTACCTGTACACACAAATCCCACGTAGGCAACTTGGAATAATCCAATGATTCGTTCCATTTGCGCTTAGTTTCCATGTCCATCTTATCCATAACAATGGCTATTAACATTGCCTGTGCGATTTGTGCCTCGTTGCCTAATGATTTTAGCGAGTTGTACAATGCTGTAGAGTTGTCAATCAAACTTCGAATTTCATAGCTGTTTGACTTTGATACACTCTTGAGCATAAATAAGGACGAGATATTGTCCAAGAACACTAATGTTGGATTGTCGTAGCGTTGATTCAAACGATCAAGTGCCTTTCGGTAATTTTCAGGTGTGATCTGAAATGCCCTTACCGTTTCTAATGCTGGTCCCTTTAAGCAGCTGATCAGTTGATTAAACTTCTCGATGTTTGATAAGCTGTTCTGTTGATCCACCATTTGATTGAATAGTGCGCTAAAATTCTTGTAGTCCGCATATTTGCCATCAAATGTAGGTAACGCAAGTCTGGGCAGCTTGGCCGACGATAAGAATGTGGGCCCAGATACCGCAGCGAACGTTGATTCGTGTATATCCTCCGTGAGTTGCTCTGTAATGCAAACCTTTACTTCTACATACAGTTCCTCCAATTCGGTGCGTCCTGTATCGGTCGAACATTCCTTTTCAATTTGAGTCTGCAATACCATTGCTTGCTTAAAGTAAGCTTCCAAAATTTCCAAGCGACACTTTAATTCAGCTTGAACTGGTGCAGATTTCCCTTCTCTTAGTTTGGGATCGACAACATTACGAATGCGGCTAATATTCCGGCGAGTATTCGCACGCTGTGTTTTAAGGCTCTCTAGAGACATGATTCGATCCACAACAACTTTAGGGTTTATTTGAATAAACGATGATCAAATTTGCTGCCAGAGGTAAACCCAAATTACGCAAATATTTATTTGCCCGAAGAAAAAATGTAAGAGACAAATTTCACTCAACTGAGCACTTAATGCTGCGTGTAGAATATAAGAGCGACGAACAATGTATGAGACGAATTCCACTCAAATGCTTGCAGAATATTTGACGATGAGTTTCACTCAACTGAGCGCATACAATATCAAGCGAGAAGAAGAGTAATTCCAGCGACGACTCTCAGTACAGTTGGTGCGTATGTATATAAGTGCATTTGTGATTAACTGCACTTATGTATTTCTAATTTGACGAATATGATAGCAAGCGCACTGCCGATAACTTGCTGCTGTGATCGCGGGGGGATCGTAGGGACAGCGAAGTGACGAAGATTGCGAAGCAGAAGCTGCTGTTGCTGCGAGAGATTGACGAAACGAAGAAGATGACTCGGTGATGCGACGGCGGGGGTCGCAGAGCGACAGCGAAGTCAACCAAAGCGAATGACCGGTGCGAATCACGCGGTTCACACAATTGCTTTATGCTGATATATGTATCCCACTTATGCACAGATGTATGTATGCAGAATATGTCTGTACATAAGTCAAATGATAACTCCAAATGCGTTACACGAAACTTGAACAGCAGGGCCCCACGTTGGGCGCCAAAATGTAAGATCAGAAGCGTTTTTCTGTCTAGCATGAGTTCAGAGTATGGGGGTGCTGTTCTAACTAAACAAATGAGCCGTATATAAATCAGCACATCGTAGGTGCAACGTTTATTCGTGGAGTTCTTGATATACACTAAAAGTACAAACGTATGAGCAAGCGCAGTTATGCTTAGAGCTAGGAAATAATGCAAGTAATGAGACTTTACAACGCAAGAGAGGAGAGTAATTAGGGTGAACCCAAATGTAAAAATATAGGTATAAAATTCAAGTTAAACAAGAAGATAAGTGAATTTGGCCCAACAGTTGTTTGTAAGATAGCTATAAGTAGTTGATAAGTAGATAGAGATGTCATAGCGATTAACTCTAGACAGTAAGCGAAATTCAATTAGTGGGCGGGCACGCGATCAGCAATGCAACCGTGCGGCTTGAAAGCTCGCGGCGGTGGATCGCATTGCTGGTCGCGTGGTGAAATCTGCAGAGCGGGAGGACAAGCTTAAAGCTGCATGCAGATTTTAGTCAGTTTTGAGCTCTCGGTATGAGCAGACGTGTAAAAAGCGGAAGAGAAAATAGAGATTACGTAGAAAGGGTATAAGGTAGAAGTAGTATATTAAATAAAGTAAGAAATGCATGAAGAGACACTTGTGTATTCATTTGTAGTTCATTGCAATAATAACTTACTAATAATTATAACAATACTAACAGGTAGTTAGAACGAGGGTACATCCCGTTCGTCAGAAGGTCAAAACTCTGGCATGTAAAAATCGCGTGGTCTTGAGTGAACACTGGCGACAACGCTGGTGTTCCTCGATCCGCGGTCTACCAATTGTAGTAGCCCCATTAATCCCCGCCTTTGCAGCCACGACCCTAGCAATCTAGAGTGCGCGTGATCGCGCCACTCGATCGCTGCAGCCTTCCCACGTGCAAACGTGTGGCCGTGGTCGGCGAGTTCGGGCCGCGTGGTCGCAACATATAATACCTCCCCACCCTCTCCCATTTCTCTAACTACATACAGTCCCGTATTAACTTACAAATGTCTTGTAGTTATGGCCCTGGGCAGACTGAGACTCTGACCCCGGCTGGAATAAAATAACTTTATAAGTGGCGCCCGAGCAGGGACTGCGGGGCTAGAGAGAGTGTGGTATACGGGCGGTGTAAAATCCCGCCGGCATACCCAAATAGAGGTGGTTGTTAAAGTTGGTGGCGGTTATTTTGAACCAGGTAGTGTGCATGGAAAAGTGAAGAAAACCGAGAACATTCGTGAAAAGTGTGAAAAATTTAAAAGCGAATATACCCCACGACGGCCACGGGGTCGAGGGTAGAAATTTCGAGAAGCGTCGAGCGAAAAATGGGATCAGAAAACCGTTACGGTGCCGAAAAGTACAGTGTGCGCGAAAATATTACGCAGAAGCGTAAGCGGAAGACGCATATGCATAAGTATATGCACGCGCGGGGGCAACGTAACGGACATCGCCGAAATATAGCAAAGAGGAATGGTAAGAGCAGAGCGGGTATATGCGCCCACTCCGAGAGGTAGTACAAAAAAATGGAAAATCTAAAAGTGGTTTAAAATGTGCACAATGAAAATATCATCGAGAGATATAACTGCAGCGAGAAATTAATAATGGAATTTGAAAGTGAGTGCGAGTGAATATACCCGGTGGTAGAAAAGTGAGTTTGTGAAGGGTATATTCATGCACTCATAGGCAAGCGTGCATATATGTATGTATGTATATATGTGCATGTAAAATTGGCAGAGAAAGAGCAAATAGCGAAGAACATTCGAGCGCATATACATATGT
The DNA here is from genome assembly GCA_035047565.1 of Drosophila mulleri. NCBI lineage: Eukaryota > Metazoa > Arthropoda > Insecta > Diptera > Drosophilidae > Drosophila > Drosophila mulleri. Next base: position 221,552 of record JAWNPK010000150.1, on the reverse strand, counting down.
ATATGTGTGCGTGAGAACAGATCGAGAGACAGAGAGAGTAATTGGTCAAGCGCATGCGTGAGATTATGCGCATATGACACCAGGTGAATTTTTGTATATATGATCGCGTATGCGGGGTGAATATACGAGTGATTGTGCGCATAGGACACTAGGTGAATTTGCATATTGATAGCACAGTGGGCCGAGGCCGGTATGTGAGCGAGTGAAATTGGAAATGTTATTGGGCGAATATGAGCGTACAACGTACAGTGGGCTGAGGCCAATATATGAGCAAGTGAAAATAGGAATCATATTGTGCGGGTTTTGAGCGTGAGAATGCACAGTGGTCCGAAGTCGGCATAAAACCGAATGAAAATAAACAGTTAATAGACAATAAATAATTAATAAATAATTAGTGAATAAATTATAAACAAATAAAAATTATAATTAAATAAAAATTTATAAATAAATAAAAATTATAAATAAATAAAAATGTATGAATAAATAAACAATTATAAATAAATAAACAATTATAAATAAATAAAAATTATAAATAAATAAAAATTATAAAAAAAAAAATTATAAAAAAAAATAATAATAATAAATAAAAATAAAAATTATAAATAAATAAAAATTATAAACAAATAAAAATTATAAATAAATAAAAATTTATAAATAAATAAAAATTTATAAATAAATAAACAATTATAAATAAATAAAAATTTATAAATAAATAAAAATTATAAAAAAAATAATAATAATAATAATAACAAATAAAAATAAAATTTATAAATACAAATTAATAATAATTAATAACAAATAAGTAAATAAACAAATAACAAATTGTTGAGCTATCGAGATTTTTCGAATAGCTTTAAATTATTAAACGATTGAATTCACTTAATGATTAGTTTATTAGCGATTATTAGAGTTTACAGAGTTTATGTGATAGACGCGAGCAAGCGACTAGGCTGTCGTGCTGTCCGCTACTATGTTTGTAATAGTCAATCTAACACTGCATCTGCTCTAAACACGAGTTAATTGCATACTAAGTACAATGTACGCGAGCCGGCGGATTAAGCTGAGCCGGTGCGTGGGTGAAAGACACAACGCAAAAGGGAGAGCGTGATCTCCGTTACAAATTCTCTTAATTATAATGAAGCGATGATTGCTGAGCCCAACACAAATAATTAAATGAAATAAATAAATAAAATACGGTTAGAGTGCATGACAATAAGATCGGTTAGAAGTGAAACAATGAGGAACAAAACCCAGCGGAGTTAAATAAAAGTTGTGAAATGAAAGGAATAAAAGTCAGTGAACTAGAGGTGGAGCCAGGTAAAATTAGCGCAGAAAAGGTAGAATAAAATAAGCCAGATACGAAATTGAAGACGAATGAAAGTAGCAAGGGGAAAATAAATAAAGGTAACGAAGAGAGATGCAAATGAAGGTAAGGGAGATACGGTAACGTAAGTTAAACCAAAGGGAGATGAAAAAAAAAAAAAAAAAAAAAAAAAAAAAAAAAGAAATAAAGCAAATTGAGAAGAATATAGGAAACAAAATAAAAGAAAGTATATTAAGAAGAATAAGACAAAAGAGAACAAAATAGATTAAGACGAATAAAGAAAAGTAAAGCAAAACTAGAATAAGCGTATAAAGGCAAAGAAGAGAATAAAGAAGTAGAATAAGATAGATTAAGACGAGAAAATTAAGATAAGAAAATTTGGAAAAAAAAATATATAATAATAACGAGAGAGTAAAAAAAAAGAATAAAATAAAATAAAATAAATAAATAAATAAATAAATAAATAAGATAAATAAGAAAAAAAAAAAAAGAGAAAAGAAAAGTTAAACGACTAGAGAATTAGTATAAGTAACCAAGGACGCAGAGCATCCGGGCATCAAGGATGGAAGGAGCGCCATCCCACAGTTCGGGACTATGCGTCGGCTGGGTTTACCAGCGCTGCAAAGAAGAATTGATAGCGTTAGCACGGGATCTCGGCCTTGACGACGAAGGCCGAGTGGAGGATCTAAGAAAGAGATTGTCGTCCTACATCCAGGGCGGCAACTATTCGGTGGAAATCAAAGGACGACTGGCCGAATGGGAGACACGGTTCTCTTCGGGAGGCGCGACGTCGAGCATGGGCAGCCGCACGTATCAGAAATCGGAGCCCGACTTGCGGAAGATCCAGGAGAGTGGTGCTATTTCGACGGCGCCGCTGAGGCTTAGCGTGCCAACGGCGAGCAGCGTAGCTGGGAGCCTGAGAGACGAAAGGTCAGATGAGGATTGAGCGTCAGTCTCCGGCGCTCTCGTCGCCGCCGGAGAGTCACCCGCCTTGGAATATCGCCGAGCAAGTCAGGAAGTGGGGGATGAAATACGACGGTCGGTCGGATCCCCCTCGGCTTCATCGAAATCTTGGAGGAGCGAGCCATAACTTATGGGATCGAGCTGGACAGGATGCCGAGGGCGCTGAGCGAGGTGTTGGTAGGCAAGGCGGCCAAGTGGTTCCTGACCAGCGGGCTAAGAGATGTACCCTGGTTGGAATTTAAGAGAGAGTTCTTGGACTTCTTCTTACCTCCCCAAAACCACGAGCGTTTGGAGGACCAGATCCGAGCGCGCCGGCAGCGGGAGGGCGAACTCTTCAAGGACTACTTGATCGAGCTGCGTCTATTGATGCGTCAGGCTAGATACAGCCCGGCCCAAGAATTGAATAGGGCCTACGAAAACGCATCCCCGGAATACAGGTTGTACGTACGGAGGCACGATTTTTCATCTCTGACACAGCTGACACAGATGGCCGCAGAGTTCGAGAACGTGAGGAGTCAACAAAGAGAAAAAGGAAGGAAGGCTACGGTAGAGACCACCTGGCCCAAGCAAGTGGAGGTGCGGCAGAATAATCCCTTCCGCACGAAGATATCTGATCCCCGGCCTGGTGGACAGAGGGGGCGAGGGGCAGAAAGAGACGCCGGCGGCGACACAATCGTCGGAGGCAACTAGCCGGATGATGGCTCAGGACGCTGGATCCAGGCCGAGTCGAGTTTGTTATCGATGCGCACAACCCGGACACTTCGCACGAGAGTGCCGTAACGCACCGGTGTTGTTTTGCCGACACTGCGGACAGCGAGGCCGGACCATGTCATCCTCGGCATGGACTTCCTATGCGCTATCGGCACTACGGTGCGTTGCGGCAACGCGGAGCTCGAGATGAGGATGGTGGACGACGTGGGAGAAGGAGCATCGCCACCAAGTGAACAGCGAGTGGAGAAAGGCAGCAGCAGTCTTAGAAAGCAAGGCCAGCTCGTTGAAGGAGTGAAGGGGTCGGGCTCGGAGGTGTTGCACGAGGCCGCGACGCCAAAAGAGGATCCAAAGTCGGCAATCGCGGTGTCGACAATCGGCGTCCAGCTAGCGTCGAGCCAAGGCACGCCGCCCGACGAGAAGGGAGGTGAGAGGAAATGGAGGAAGGAAAACGGAGACAAGAGGAAAAGGGAACGCCGGAGGAGAGACTTAGAGAGAATCTTCCAGCGACAAGGAGAGATAAAAAGAAAAGAGGCAGGATAATGGATTACAAAGGGGGAGCTGGGCCTCCCGCGAGAGCTGTGAAGCAAACCGAGGACTTGAGGGGCGGACCCGAGGAGCGGCCGCCGGAGTTTAAATCAGTCGAGTTGGAAAAGGAAGGTGAGCCCGGAGGCGGCCCACCGACGAGAAAAACATCAGAAAGCGAATACGGAGGACGTGAACGATCCGCGCCCAGTAGCAAGGAGTGGCCGGATGATCTGGAGGAAGAACTGCAAGAGTTCCTAGAAGCAGAGCTAGCATTGTTTGAGGGCCTCGCAGGCGTGACGCACATCGCTGAGCATAGCATCCGGATGAAGGACGACAAGCCTTTGAGGCAAAGGTACTACCCTAAGAATCCGGCTATGCAGAAAGTGATCGATGAACAGGTGGACGAGCTGCTTCAAGCTGGGGCGATCGAACCGTCGATGAGCCCACACAGCGCACCCATAGTCTTGGTCAAGAAAAAGACTGGGGATTGGCGCATGTGCGTAGATAATCGACAGCTCAACGCCCACTCAGTCCCGGATGCGTACCCTGTTCCGCGGATCCTTCACATTTTGGAGAAGTTACGACACGCACGATTCATATCCACGCTGGATCTAAAGAGCGGTTACTGGCAGATTCCGATGGCGGCGGATAGTAGGGAATACACGGCGTTCACTGTACCAGGCAGAGGACTCTTCCAATGGCGGGTGATGCCATTCGGTTTGCATTGGGCGGGGGCGACATTCCAGAGGGCATTGGATACGGTCATCGGGCCCGACATGGAGCCTCACGCGTTTGCGTATCTAGACGATATAAAGGTCATCGGAGCGACGAAGGAGCAACACGTGGCCAACCTGAAGGAAGTTTTCCGGCGGTTGCGAGAGGCCAATCTAAGACTCAACAGAAAGAAATGTAGCTTCTTTCGAGAGAAGTTGGCGTACCTTGGCCATGTGATAAGCGGAGAGGGGATTTGCATTGATCCCGCGAAGGTCGAGGCGATCCAGAGTCTCCTTCGAATCTCAAGGAGTTGCGGCAGTGCCTAGGAATGGCGTCGTGGTATCGACGCTTTGTGCCAAACTTCGCGTCACTGGTGCAACCGATGACGAAGCTGCTAAAGAAGGGCCAGAAGTGGATCTGGAGCGAGGAGCAGGAGGAGACGTTGCAGAAACTCAAGGAGAACTTGACAACCGCGCCTATTCTGGCCTGTCCCGACTTCTCGGCCAAATTCGTGCTGCAGACCGACGCCAGCGACTACGGCCTCGGCGCAGTGCTGACGCAAGAAGTCGAGGGGCAGGAGCGAGTGATAGCATACGCCAGCCGGAAGTTACTGAAGGCGGAGCTAAACTACTCGGCCACGAAGAAGGAGTGCCTCGCGATCGTCTGGGCGAAAGATGCGATGTTACCTGGAGGGTTACAGATTCGACGTGGTCACGGATCACCTGGCGTTGAAATGGCTCAACTCCATAGAGAGTCCCACGAGCAGGATCGCTCGGTGGGCGCTAGAGTTGCAGCAATACCAGTTCGACATACGTTATCGTCGAGGAAGCTTGAACGTAGTGGCTGACGCATTGTCCCGGTAGCCCATAGACAGTTGCGAGCAGGCCGTGGAAGAAAATCCCCCTTGCGGGTGGATAAAAAGGATGCGTGAAAGGATCATAAAGGAGCCCGAGAAGTTCCAGGATTACGTGGAGGAGAACGGGCAGTTATATCGGAATTTAGGCAATCGGATAGACGAGGAGGATTTTATCCCATGGAAGCTCTGCGTCCCTAGCAGTTTGAGGGGCAGAGTAATGAGGGAGTGTCACGACGCTCCCACGGCCGGACATCAAGGTGTGAGAAAAACAGCGGCACGACTTGCGCAAAGGTACTATTGGCCGGGCATGTTTCGAGATTCGACGTGGTCACGGATCACCTGGCGCTGAAATGGCTCAACTCCATAGAGAGTCCCACGAGCAGGATCGCTCGGTGGGCGCTAGAGTTGCAGCAATACCAGTTCGACATACGTTATCGTCGAGGAAGCTTGAACGTAGTGGCTGACGCATTGTCCCGGTAGCCCATAGACAGTTGCGAGCAGGCCGTGGAAGAAAATCCCCCTTGCGGGTGGATAAAAAGGATGCGTGAAAGGATCATAAAGGAGCCCGAGAAGTTCCAGGATTACGTGGAGGAGAACGGGCAGTTATATCGGAATTTAGGCCATCGGATAGACGAGGAGGATGGCACGACTTGCGCAAAGGTACTATTGGCCGGGCATGTTTCGAGATGCCGCCAAGTACGTGAGGTGTTGTGAAACGTGCCAATGGTTCAAATGCGTGCAACAAAAGCCGGCCGGGAATATGATCACCAGGCAGGTGGCGGAGCCAATGGCGGTCTTGTGCGCAGACTTCGTGGGACCTTTGCCTCGTTCCATGCGTGGGAACACAATGTTGTTGGTGCTCCACGACGCTATCGCTAAATGGGTGGAGCTAGTGCCATTGAGGAGAGCCACTACCGCTCTGCTACAACTGGCGTTCCGGGAACGTATACTCAGCAGATTTGGAGTACCCAGGACATTCGTTTGCGACAACGGTGTACAATTTGCAAGCAGAAGTTTCAAGGCGTTCATGGAGTCCCTGGGAGTGACACTCCAGTACACAGCGCCTTATTCACCACAGGAGAACCCGACGGAGAGAACGAATCGCACGGTGAAGACAATGATAGCCCAATATATCGAAGGCCACCAGAGCTCGTGGGACGAGCTGTTGCCGGAGATAACGCTGGCGGTCAATTCGAGCGTGGCCGACTCCACGGGCTTCACTCCAGCGTTTCTGATGTTAGGGCGGGAACCACTCCTACCCGTCGCCTTGTACGATGAAGTTACTCCCGGTTCGGCGACTAGAGGGACGCAGCCCGAGGCCAAAGAAGTCAAAATTAAAGAAATAACTTGCAGCGAGCATCGAAAGACCAAGGCAGACACTACAACCTGAGACGGCGCGACTGGAGACCAGTGTTGGGTTCGGCGGTTCTGTTGCGACAACATCAACTGTCGAACGCAGTGGAAGGATTCGCGGCGAAACTGGCGCCCAAATTCGACGGCCCCTACAAGGTCGTTAAATTCCTATCCACCAACGTGGTGCGCCTGACGAAGGAGGGCGAACGCAAGAGATGGGTGGCCAACATTGCGCAGTTGAAGCCATTCCATCAAGGAAACCGAGACCGGCGAAACGGGGAACGAGGAGCAAACCCCGCTGTCCCCGGCGAAGACGACAAAAGGTCCTATACGGTGACCGTCAACTCGTCGGGGGAGTGACAGTTGCCTTGTCGTAGTAAGGTGTGGGGGGGGGGGGGGTAAGGTGGCCTTTTCCCCACCTTACATGTTGGTAGTAAGTAAGAGAACATTGAAGTGAGTGTTAGTTTGTAAGATAGCTATAAGTAGTTGATAAGTAGATAGAGATGTCATAGCGATTAACTCTAGACAGTAAGCGAAATTCAAATTAGTGGGCGGGCACGCGATCAGCAATGCAACCGTGCGGCTTGAAAGCTCGCGGCGGTGGATCGCATTGCTGGTCGCGTGGTGAAATCTGCAGAGCGGGAGGACAAGCTTAAAGCTGCATGCAGATTTTAGTCAGTTTTGAGCTCTCGGTATGAGCAGACGTGTAAAAAGCGTGAAGAGAAAATAGAGATTACGTAGAAAGGGTATAAGGTATGAAGTAGTATATTAAATAAAGTAAGAAATGCATGAAGAGACACTTGTGTATTCATTTGTAGTTCATTTGCTAATAATAACTTACTAATAATTATAACAATACTAACAGGTAGTTAGAACGAGGGTACATCCCGTTCGTCAGAAGGTCAAAACTCTGGCATGTAAAAATCGCGTGGTCTTGAGTGAACACTGGCGACAACGCTGGTGTTCCTCGATCCGCGGTCTACCAATTGTAGTAGCCCCATTAATCCCCGCCTTTGCAGCCACGACCCTAGCAATCTAGAGTGCGCGTGATCGCGCCACTCGATCGCTGCAGCCTTCCCACGTGCAAACGTGTGGGCGTGGTCGGCGAGTTCGGGCCGCGTGGTCGCTTAACATATAATACCTCCCCACCCTCTCCCATTTCTCTAACTACATACAGTCCCGTATTAATTTACAAATGTCTTGTAAGTTATGGCTCTGGGCAGACTGAGACTCTGACCCCGGCTGAAATAAAATAACTTTACAATAGATATGTTAAAGGCCTGTGATCCGTTTCCCATTAATATATGGTCGAAAATGTGTTATTGCCCAATGTATTGCTGCTAGTTCTTGTTCTGTAGTACTTTTATTGCTTTCACCTTTAGTGAATGTTCTTGATGCATATGCAACTGGGATCTGATGTACATTATAGTTTTGAGTTAAAACTGCACCACATGCTTGTTTGCTTGCATCTGTGATTATGCAAAATTCTTTGCTAAAATCAGGTTACTGTAGTAGATTTGGTTGAAGAAGTTTATTTTTCAGATATTGGAATGTTTTTTCACACTCCGTTGTCCATTCAAATGGGATATTCTTTTTACATAATCTTGTTATGTGCCGTGAATGTTCGGCGAAGTTTTGTATAAAACGTCTATAATAATTGCAAAATGCAATAAATCTTCTAGCGCTATCTGCGTCCGTAGGGACAGGATAATTATTAATGACGTCAAATTTGTTGTCATCTGGTAAGATTCCTTTATCTGTGCATCTATGACCTAAGAATGTCACCTCGTGTATGAAAAATGAGCATTTTTCTGGATGTAGTTTCAGATGTTTTCTGCAAACATTGAAAACATCTGTTAAGTTTTTAATTATATGTTGTTCAGAACAACCAATGACGATTAAATCATCCATGTAAAGGAAAGCTTGTGTGGCCTCTAGACCTGAGAATGCTATTGTCATCATTCTCTGAAAAGAATTAGGCGCTATTTTTAGACCAAATGGTAATCGCGTAAAGCGATACGAACCATTGTTGATCGAGGATATCATCAATTCTGGGGAGTGGAAATTTATCGGACAACAATTTTTTATTTATTTGGCGATAGTCAATTACTAATCGCCATTTTTTTTTCTTCAGTGCCCGGAAGGGCTTTTTTTGGAACTAATAAAAGTGGGCTATTATAGGATGAAACAGACGGTTCAACAATATTCTGTTCAATTAACTTACCAACTTGGCGCTGGATTTCCTCTATTTGGCTATGCGGATATCGATAATTTTTCACGTATACTGGTTCATCGTCTTTAAGTCTCAATTTTTGTTTATAAGAGTTATTGTGATTGGTTCGGTTTCAAGTCCGAAAACATCACTATATTGGGTGCATATTTTCTAAAGTTTTTCTTTAAATAAGGGTGGAAAATTCTTTTTTAATTTGTTAAGTACGGACTCTGTTCTATTATCTTTGGAATTTTGAACTACATTGTAGTTCGAAAGTGATTCAAATTTCAATTTATCTATGTTTACTATTTGATATGTTCTGGTTGTATTTAAGATTCGGACAAACGCATTCTGGGCTGTTGTAATTGTATTTGCAACATAGACACCCGGTTTAATTTCCTGATTGGGAATTAAAATATTTTCTTCGGATGAAGATAATTCTATTTTGCGTATCACCTGGGATCTGGCTGGTAGAAGGGTTGAGTTAGTACCAAAATTAAATGGTATTGGAACATAAATGGGATATGTAAGATCAGAAGCGTTTTTCTGAGTTCAGAGTATGGGGGTGCTGTTCTGTTGATCCACCATTTGGTTGAATAGTGCGCTAAAATTCTTGTAGTCCGCATATTTGCCATCAAATGTAGGTAACGCAAGTCTGGGCAGCTTGGCCGACGATAAGAATGTGGGCCCAGATACCGCAGCGAACGTTGATTCGTGTATATCCTCCGTGAGTTGCTCTGTAATGCAAACCTTTACTTCTACATACAGTTCCTCCAATTCGGTGCGTCCTGTATCGGTCGAACATTCCTTTTCAATTTGAGTCTGCAATACCATTGCTTGCTTAAAGTAAGCTTCCAAAATTTCCAAGCGACACTTTAATTCAGCTTGATTTGGTGCAGATTTCCCTTCTCTTAGTTTGGGATCGACAACATTACGAATGCGGCTAATATTCCGGCGAGTATTCGCGCGCTGTGTTTTAAGGCTCTCTAGAGACATGATTCGATCAACAACAACTTTAGGGTTTATTTGAATAAACGATGATCAAATTTGCTGCCAGAGGTAAACCCAAATTACACAAATATTTATTTGCTCGAAGAAAAATGTAAGAGACAAATTTCACTCAACTGAGCACTTAATGCTGCGTGTAGAATATTAGAACGACGAACAATGCATGAGACGAATTCCACTCAAATGCTTGCAGAATATTTGACGATGAGTTTCACTAAACTGAGCGCATACAATATCAAGCGAGAAGAAGAGTAATTCCAGCGACGACTCTCAGTACAGTTGGTGCGTATGTATATAAGTGCATTTGTGATTAACTGCACTTATGTATTTCTAATTTGACGAATATGATAGCAAGCGCACTGCCGATAACTTGCTGCTGTGATCGCGGGGGGATCGTAGGGACAGCGAAGTGACGAAGATTGCGAAGCAGAAGCTGCTGTTGCTGCGAGAGATTGACGAAACGAAGATGACTCGGTGATGCGACGGCGGGGGTCGCAGAGCGACAGCGAAATCAACCAAAGCAAATGACCGGTGCGAATAGCAAGGCAAGCGAGTGTATGCACAGCTAATTGCTTGTATGCTGATATATGTATCCCACTTATGCACAGATGTATGTATGCAGAATATGTCTGTACATAAGCCAAATTATAACTCCAAATGCGTTACACGAAACTTGAACAGCAGGGCCCCACGTTGGGCGCCAAAATGTAAGATCAGAAGCGTTTTTCTGTCTAGCATGAGTTCAGAGTATGGGGGTGCTGTTCTAACTAAAAAAATGATCCGTATATGAAATTCGGCACATCGTAGGTGCAACGTTTATTCGTAGAGTTCTTGATATACACTAAAGTACAAACGTATGAGCAAGCGCAGCTTGCTTAGAGCTAGGCGAATTAATGCAAGTAATGAGAGTTTACAACGCAAGAGAGGAGAGTAATTAGGGTGAACCCAAATGTAAAAATATAGGTATAAAATTCAAGTTAAACAAGAAGATAAGTGAATTTGGCCCAACAGGATACGTTAGGTTTTGTGGTCTAATTATAAACCAATCCTCTGAGCTATTATAATCTAATCTGCAATTAAATCTTTTAATGAAGTCTAGTCCTATTATTCCATCGCATGGGATTGCGAAGTCTGATCGAAGTATGTGAAATTTGTATGGAATAATAAAGTTGCCTGTTTGTAGTTCAATTGAGGCTAGTCCCTTGGAATTTATTATTCCTTCACCTATGCCTCGAATGTTTATGATTTTATTGGTTTGGATGTCATGAAAAACATCCGAATTTTCTTTAACAATTGAGATATCTGCACCTGTGTCAATCAAAAATGTTATTTTTTATTTGTTGCAACATTTTTAAATGACACGAAGTTAAATTGACGGTAAAAATTTTTATACTCATTCACGAAGTGAATTAGTATATTGGTTTTGTGCAATGTCCGTCTTGCTGTCCGTCCGTCCGTCCGTCTGTCCGTATGAACGCAGTTCATTTCGCCGCTATTGAAGCTAGAGACTTGAAATTTGGAACACATACTCATGTATAACTGCGATTTATAAAGTGTTAAAATTTTCCCGATCTGCCCACTAGGGCGTGGCAAATCGGAAAATGCATTTTCCGATATACCAGAAACCATGTTAGTTGAAGAGCTAGAAAGCTGAAATTTGGTATGTAGGTCCGCGTCGACCACTTAAGCCCATCAAGCTATGGCGGATATATCTACGCCCATTGGCAAATCGGATAAAACTTGTATCTCCGGAAATCATAAAGATAAAAAGTTGAAATTTTGCACGTGAGCTAATGTAATGATTCTATAATGACTGATGAAAAAATGTTATGTTTACGCCCACTAGGGGCGTGGCAAACCGCAAAAGCTTATATCTCCTACAGTTTAAGAGCTAGATGCTTCAAATTTGGATATTTGAGTTACTGGTAACATCCTAACATCGATGTCCCAAAAATAATCGTTACGCCTCTTTGGGGGCGTGGTACATCGAAAAATACCCTGTAATTTTCACATTTTAGGAGCGTAAGCATTCAAATTTGGCATGTACGTTACCGTTAGCTCGTTCTAAGAACAGGCCAAAAATGAGGCGTCTACGGCCACTAGGGGCGTAGCAATCCGCATTTGTAGTATCAAATTGCAATATTTATATGCGTGAGCCATCTATGTATGTACATGTATATACAAATAGGCTTAATAGGCATTGATAACACGGAAGTAAACATTTTTATAAAATTAAAAAAATATAAAAGAAGCTAAAAATAACAAAAATTAGCAATTTACAAACAAGAGTTTCCGCGGGATTTGAACTCGCACCCAAGCCAAATAGCATGTTTGTCAAAATAACTAAAACAAATTTAACCGGCGCCTCTGCCGACAGCGCTACCGCCTGCTTTGAACAACAGTAAATAAAACGAAATGATATTCTTGTTATGAAAAGCCAGAGTAGCGGTTGAAAACTTCAAGAACAATGCAAAACCAAATCAGTCGCATTTGAGATTCTTAGAACACGCTAGAGTACGCATTTATGTGTACATACACACACACGTACACACATAAAAGTGAGCGCGTGTATAAGAAGGCTGGAATGCTTGATGCTATGCGTGCATACTTGTGTATCTGTATGTATATATGTATATACATTATATACATACATATATGCGTATATGCTATGAGGGCTATTTAAGAAGAAACAAATTTAAACTTATAAAATTGTTCGATTAAGAAAAAGAAAAGTATTAAGTGCCCTTTATTAAAGCTCGCACCTTCCCAATAAAATATCTTTTGATAACTTGCGTCGCCCACGCTATTGCATTGCTTGACTATATGGTAGCTAAAATGCAATAACCTAATAACAGAGCGTCATCTGACAAAACTACAGTAACAGCTAGAAAATCCAGAAATCAATCGCAATTCTTAGAATATGCAAAAAGGCGCGCTTTTGTCTATACGCATAGAATAAACGATGAGTGTGTGCACATGTATTAGAAAATCGCGCTGATCTGCTGCTAGCTTGGAACTAAATATAAACGGCAATAGCTATCGATGATTTTTTTAATTATAATGGGATCAACGTTTGGGCTGTGAATGAGTATTCAGCAATCGGTATCGCCCGACTGCAACGTTCTTACTTGTTTTCAATTATAATGGGATCAACGTTTGGGCTGTGAATGAGTATTCTGCAATCGGCATCGCCCGACTGCAACGTTCTTACATAAAGAATTATAATATAAATAAAGCAACAAAGTGTTGCTATGTTGTAAGCATGATACTCTTACTTATATTTTGGGCATATGTCAACTTCATATATTGTATACACTACAAAAATGTGAGCATATGCTTATATGGCATACAACATCCTACAATATATTTCTTTATATATATTTTTACGCTTCAAACTAAATCACAAGTGACTAATTATTATTGCAGGGGCTTTGACAAATAAATTTGTTAGGTTGGCTAACAATAGCTTGATTCGTTAGAAGTTCCTTGGTTGACCCACATAACTCCTCTAACTTTGACAGTAAATCATAAATTTCAAATGGATCTACTAGTTTAGTATAATCTTTCAATGATTTGCTTATGCTGGTTAAATCGTCTGTAACGTTTTTATATACAGCGAACAGAGCTTCGACACTCTCCAATGATGACTCGTCCATAGACCGATTCTTTCCTCGCTTGCCAGTCATGATGCTATAAGTGATGCTCAGTTGAGACCAATTTCTATCGAAACAAATAAAAGTCCTTTTTATGTATGGCAACAAGCGAAGATCAACTCAAAAAATATTAACAAATGTGCGCGATCGTAATCAATATCAATATATATTACGCTGGTAGTGTTAAACTATAATTGAGTGGCTGTTACAGACAGTTGTTAACGATATACGAAGACAACAACCAGAATGTTGTTGACTATTAGTGTAAGTGGTCTGAGTAATAATTGACTGTGTAGAGCGATTGAGTCAATGCATTCACACATACACATGCACAAGCGAGAACGCATACACTTGCACATACCTAGTGAGATCGCAATGATATTGGAAGCTAGAACTCAAATGATTAGTGCAGATGATGATGAATCCAAGTGACGAGCGCAAGTAGTGAGCGCAAGTAGTGAGCGCAAAGCGATGTTAGTCGTTAATAATTAATAAAAATACATTGGGAGGATGATGTTACTTGTTAACAATTAATAAAACCCAGCGCTCACTAATAATTATGCTCTCGGCGTCGGCTCTTCTTTTATGCACACGTACCCAAGCATCCACCCTCACGCATAAGCCCGCCCTATGCTAACTGCGCAGTAAGCAGCGACTGCGCTCGGGCTGCGCTGCAGTGTGGGCAATATTATGATAATTTATTTATTGAATAATTTCATTTGTAGACATACATTTCAGAACGTAATCATAATGTGAAAATGTATGTACATTCCAAAGCACAAGTCTCTAGTATTTGAATTACGCCTGTTACAAACTTTTTGGTGAGGGCGGGTAAATTATAATAAAAATCAAATTCTACAAAGTACATATAAGTCTAAATTTATTACTGTTGCTACTCTTGCTAGCAAGTATATATTTTCAACTTCACGAAAATAGAATAACTTTCACTCGTCCTTCGAACATTTCATTTGTTTATTCAAACAACTTAAAACAAACTTAATGCGAACAATAACGAGCAAATTAAAGATTAAATCTAAGTCTAAGCCATTTATTTTTATGTGTTGTGCTGCCGCATTTCGACTCTTTCTGCAATTTACCTAGTGACGTATCGAAGCTTTGAACCAGGGCTGCGACCTATCGATAACTACTAGGGCAACAGAACAAATATTCAAATTATGTATTTAATTCAAATTATGTATTCAATTCCAACAACATCTAGAATAGCTAATTTAGATACGGGACGCTTCAAAATACCCGTTGATGTTTTCACCTCCGCTAAACGTATGATTCCATCCCTCGCTGGAATGGTACTGATTGCAACGCCTTTTTTAAAACTGCCTCTCGGCTGATTGTCCTCACATATGATGACCACATCTCCTATTTGTATAGGCCTTCTTTTGACGTTCCACTTTGTGCGTCTTGTTAGTGTTGGCAAATAAATATGTTGGCAAAATTTGTTTTTCAATTGTTGAGAAATCCGATATTGTTTCTGATGCGGATAGTCGCTAGTATCTCCAGGTGTTTGAGTAGAGTTTGATGTTCCCATTAGAAAATAATTCGGCGTCAGTGGCTGTGGATCGTCGAAATCGACTGCAACATGTGTTAGTGGTCTACTGTTGATGATATTCTCTGCTTCAATGAGTAAACTTCTCAAAGTTTCAACATGTGGTGCCTGTTGCCTTAGAGTTACCGCCAATACGCGTTTCGTTGATTGAACTAAACGTTCCCAGCAGCCACCAGAGCTTGGGTTTGCTGGACAATTGAACTGAAATTGAATCCATTTGTTGGCCAATTCTGACTGAATATTCTCAAAATCAAATATTTCTTTAACCTTTCGTATTTCATTGTCTGCTCCCACGAAGTTCGTTCCCATATCCGACCTTATCCGTACGGGAATACCTCGCCTATTCACGAAGTTTCGTATGCACAATATACATGCGTCAGTAGACAAGTTTTCTGCTAACTCCAGGTGAACTGCTCGTACTGTCAAACATGTGAACAACGCGACCCATCTTTTCTCTCGACGTCGTCCTACAGTCACCATTACTGGACCAAAGTAGTCGAGACCCGTGTATGAAAATGGTCTCACGTATGGCGTCACCCGATCTATGGGCAGTTGCCCCATAAACGTCGCCTCCGGCTTTGCATATGCATTCTTGCAATATTGATAATTTCTCTTTGTTTGTCTGACTAAATTACGTAAACATATGATCCAGAATTTATGTCTGATTTCTGCAATTATCAATTCATTATTTTGATGATGAAAACGCTCGTGATATCGCTGTACAATTAATTTAGTAATCAGATGATCTTTAGGCAAAACTATTGGTTCTCGTACACCTTCTGAGACCACTGTGGCATTGCCAAGTCTGCTATTTAGAATTATGACTCCTTCTTTGTTAAGTGTAGGCGCCAATGAGTGTATATCGCTATTCTTTGATACAGATCCATCTTTCTGCAGGTCATCTATTTCCTGTGCAAAAACCTGTTGTTGTGCCATTTTGCACAATATGACTTCTGCCTTTGTTAATTCCAGTGGTGTCACTTCTTTTACTGAGTTCGTTATTTTCTGTTTACGTAGTTGTTTCATAAATCTTACTATCCAACCTATTCAATCGCATATAATTTGAGAATCGTTGTATATCAATCACAGGAACTGTTGATACCATCAATATATGCTTACGACGTTCCGTTGAGTCCTCGATTACATAACTTATTTTCTGTGCTGGCCAAAGTTTTTCATCTCGTTGCAGAAATGCTGGACCTGTTGTCCACAATCCATTAGGCATATAATTCCGACTCTTCTGTGCCCTCGTAGCTACATCAGCAACATTCATGTTCGTTGGAATCCACCGCCAGCTGTCAATATCAGTTGATTCCAAGATTTCATCTATACGGTGAGCCACAAACGGTTTATATTGTCGTTGATCAGAGCCAATCCATGATAGAACCGTTTCAGAGTCAGTCCACATTACTGATCGCCGCACGCTGATGTCGTGGCATTCCAAAATTGAGCTTCTGAGCTCACTCCAAGTACTGCAGCCTGCAATTCGAGCCGGGGTATCGACAAGTGTTTTAAAGGAGCACATCTCGATTTTCCTTGCCGAAATTTATATAGTATCTTTGTCAAAGGCGGGTTCTCATCTGGTCCTTTTAGCAATTTAGGGTTCAATGACACTCCGTTGACCATTGCAGCCGCATCAAATACCAGCCGTATCTTGTTTGGTTTATTGACATTGTATACGCAGAAGTGTGGTAGGTACCACGTCCTCGGACCAACCTTTTCTGCATCTTCGTTTGACATTTTTATGGCATATCCTTTTCTAACAAATTCCATGAGAGCATCATTATACTCTGTAAACTTTCCATTACGCTCCAATTTGTATTTTACAGCCTTTAATCTTTTTAAAGCTGCATTGTAACTCTCCGGAAAAACTATATCATCTTCAGACCATAACAGACCAGTTTCATAAACCTCTTCAAGCCGCTTTGTAGTTTCCATCAATATTTTCCACGCCCGCTGTACAGATACAGATTCCAAAGGCTTTCCAATAGCTTTTACTCCAAAATTTTCTTTAATATGTGTATGAAATACTACAGACATTAATGGTGACTGGACTTGTTTCTGCGATCCCATTGATCCATAAACAATCCATCCTAACTTCGTTTTCGCTGCCAACAAGTTGCTATCCAGATTGATACTTCTCGATGTAGATCCTAGATGACAATTATTTATCCCGATTAGCATTGTGGGATCTGCATTCTTATATCCGCCCAATGGGATATTTCTTAGCTGTTTGTATTTATTTTTTAATTCCTGCAGATCTACAGATCTACCATCTGCAAAGGTAGCTTCACGTCCGGTACTGTATTTGCTTCAAAACTCATCCATTTTGCGTTCCCTCCTGGGGCTCGAATCCTCAAGTGACAGCTCATCGACTTTACATTAGTCACATGACTACCAATCCAGTTAAGCGTGAGATCAGACCTTTTCTGATTCACGCCCATCTGACAAGCAAGTTTCTCATTTACGAGTGAAGCCGATGATCCATCGTCTAGAAATGCATATGTTTTCATTATTAGGTTATTCGGACCCTTATTTATGGCTGCCTCTGCAGCGCTATTAGTTGACTTATGATGTAACTTTTTACAACCATCCTGACCGCAACAACGTTTCTTCTTGCATGTCGTCAAACTGTGTCCTCGGTTCAAACATCCGAAGCAAACTCCCAATCGTTTCACCATTGACCACCTTTCTTTAGTGTTTGCTTTATTAAATTCGTCGCATTTCTGTATCGAATTATTACCGAATCAGAGAGGCGTGTATGGCGTCTCGTATGGAGCTGGTGCAGGCGTGTATGGCGCCTCATATGGGCTGGTGCAGCTACTCATGGAGCTTATGGTATTGGTCAAAGAAGTGGAGTCTCTTATCCTCCGCTACTCTAACATAACTTGCGTCGCCTTTAGCACCCACGCTATTGCTTTGCTTGACTATATGGTAGCTAAAATACAATAACGTAATAACAAAACTACAGTAACAGCTAGAAAATCCAGAAATCAATCGCAATTCTTAGAATATGCAAAAAGGCGCACTTTTGTCTATACGCATAGAATAAACGATGAGTGTGTGCACATGTATTAGAAAATCGCGCTGATCTGCTGCTAAAATCAAAATTGTATAAAATTGATTTGAAGATCCTAGTTCTAAAGATGTACTAGATATAAACGGCAATAGCTATCGAAGATTTTTTTAAATTATAATGGGATCAACGTTTAAGCTGTGAATGAGTATTCTGCAATCAGTATCGCCCAACTGCAACGTTCTTACTTGTTTTAATTTAGTTTGTAGTAAATATCTATGGGGTATTTATATTTCTTTGTTTTTTCTTTCCCAAAAATAATGTTATCGCATACATCCCATGTCAAATGTTACCATAAATATCCAAGCAGAAAAGACTAAGAAATAGTGTAAACTCTTAATTATTGTATTCACACAAAAAAAATCTGTAATTTAGCAAAGCGTGAAATAAATTGAAAAAAAAAAATAAATAAAACGGCACCACCCATAATTTATGACTAGCCATGTGATCTTTACCTGCATGTTTTGAAAGGTTGGCATCCACATCTTTTGTTGAAGTTCAGTTCTATAGACTCGAGTGAAGCAACCAACATACGAAATGAAACATGAAATAAGAAGTATGTCTCCAGGCAGCTGTTTAATACCCAATGTAATACTAAATTTAAAAAAAAGAGCATTATTACATGTGTTTTCAAAATGTATGTTATATTTCTTACTTTTTTACGGACTCTATCCACCGAACTTTCTCCGTAGCTAATCCTCCTATTAATCGGTTTGCTATATCAATAGTAAAGGCAGTTTTATCTGCTTCATCTTGACACTTTTGTTTTTTTGCCATTGCTTCATCAAATGAAATTTGTAAGATATTTAACTCTTGCTCAAGCTCATTAAGACGTTGATTTAATGCTGTAAGTTTATCTCTAGCATCGTTTAGTTCCTTCTCAGCCTCGACAAGAGCCCGCTCTTTAGGTTCCACCACCAGATAGACATCATAAAAACGGTTTATATTTATCACCCAGGAACACAAACCTGCAGCTGCGGACGATTTTGATATAATCTTTTCTGGATTAAATTCAGGGTCTTGAATATATGGCTGCAATGCCTTTATTACATCTGGGTGGATATGCTTTTTATCGTAATTAATTAAATTGTCTAGGAATTTATCGACATTGCCCATCATAATACGCGCTGCTTTCCAACTACGGTCCTTAGGAATTTTTCCGTTAACAGAAAAAAGCACTAGCACAGCACTGCATACACCGACTACAGCATCTGGTGGTGATCCAAAAGATTTTAATTCTGTCAGGTTATTCTTATTGAGAGTATTGAGGGCTTCCTGCGCAGCAAGAAGAGCCGGCTGAGCTTTACGAAAGTCTTCTTCACAGAGCTTTGCTTTAGCTCCCACATCTTCCTCAATCTGACGCACATTTTTCTCCTCTTTAGTGGCGTATGCACGTTCCTTCGATACTTTTTCATTCTCTGTGCTGACGACAATAATAAGATTATCTGCCTCCTGATTTTTCACTTTTAATTCCACTTCTTGTACTTTAAGAACATCCTGTAGGGCATCAACTTCTTTAGTGCAACTAGCCAGTTTAATTAAACCATTTTCTAGTCGAGTTCGACGATCTAAATTAGCATTAACTTTTTCATATAATAGCTTAGAATAAAGAGAAATAAGCTCAAGAAAAGATTTTGGTGTGGTGTAGTTATATCGTTTTGCGCTAGCCAGATAGAGCTCAGAAATATCATTCACCGTTTTATGGACGTAAGCCATGAACTTCGAAACAGGCGGCGCTAATTCTATTGGCAGTACTGTAATCTCTGAAAGAAAACGCATTGATACAGACTCAAGTGCTTGCTGTGGCCACTCGTGAAACCAATCTATTGTTGTACAGTTAACAAGGGCCGGAAATTTTCTTGATCGTACCCGAAGTGTGGCCCCAACTGGTGAAAAGCAAAGCACAACTTTGAGTAGACTGCGTACCTTTTCAATAAAATACTTCCAGCAATTCTCGCGACTGTCAATAATTCCAAGTTGTTTAACTTCGTTCCGCACAGCTCCTATCACGTTTTCCATTTCGTCATCGGCGAAAAGTTCATGTATATCCCCTGATGCCAGAAGATCGTTAACAAGTACTAAAAACTGCTCACGTGCAACCTCTGAATCAGTCATTAAAAAGCAGCATGCAGTGCTTTTGACTCCAGCCTTTGAATAAAGCCCAGCAATATTTGTTTTCAAATCATTTACGCTATAATCTTTTGTTAGTTGAATTTGAAATACGTCTAATGAGGAAATAAATGCCGCTAAACGAGTAAGGGATTGTTTTCCGGAGCCGCCAACTCCGATTAAAAGCGCATATCCCCTTGAAGATTCTAAAATTCGACTAATCCGACAAACATGAGACATGGCGTCATCAAAAAGAACCAAGTTCATCGCACCTACATAATCATTGTAACGTAGCTGAGCTTCTTCTAGTAAGGCTTTTAAACGATCCCAATTTAATATAGGCATATATTTAATATCCGAAAGACCTTTTGCAAAATGGCAATATATGTGGGGCTGAGCATATATAATATCCTCACTGATACCTTCTATTCCTTTTCGCACTACATCGGCAATAATCTTTTTAAAGTTTCCTATATCAGTTTGGTCTACAAGTTTATCACCATATACACGAAAACATTCATGAGTCCATAATCGAATTAATTGATTGAAATTCGGACACGTTTCATTATTAGCATAGAGCACTCCCTACGTATTTTTAATTTATTGTTAATGAAATAAATAAAACTTTAGAAAACTTACCGTAAATATATTTGCTAAATCCCGTAAATTAAAATTATAATGAAACTTCAATGCTGTGGGAAGAAAGGACCCAACTACCTTTAAGTGTAGGGCAATGGCTGTATTGACAAGAGCTGTACATTCTTTAATAATATTTTTATCAAACTTATGTTGGGGGTTATCTAAATGCTGAGAGAGTATTGAGTTTAGAATATGAAATAGGGCCTCCTGACTAGGTTGACTGTAAATAAAAATATATTTTAATTAGTATATATATAAACAAGTAAGAACTCTCTAGTCGAGAGTGCTCTACTACGAGATCCCCTGAACCCTTAGAGGAACTAATATTTCTATAAATCTTCGCGTCTTACATACTATGAAAAATTAATTTCTTATGGATGGACTATCTTCATAAAACTTTCAGATTGTGATTATAACATTGAAACACGCGTTTTTGCCAAACCACAAGTCTGCAGTATTTGAAATACGCCTTCTACAAATTTAAGGGTGATAGTGTGGACTAAATTATATGAATCTACATTTAAAATTTGGACACTCTGGCTCTAAAGATGTAGCAGTTATAATTTTATTACTGATTTTCGATAAGGTTTTATTTCGTTAACAAGAAAACGCTCTATATAAGGACATTTTGAAGAAGATATCTTCTGAAATCGACGCGTTCATAAATACGTTCAGACGGACAAACGGACGGACTGACGGACCTACCCTTCCGCCTGCTACATACGTTTCAACCAATTGATTATACCTTGATTTCCCATTTTCAATGGGTTCAGGGTATGAAAATAAATAAGGGAACTTACTTCACGGCAAAGGAACAAAAGTGCCTTTGCAATCTTGGATTGATTGTAAAAGATCCTGCTGATGGATTCATGCAAGAAACAATGTTGCACTTATGTATATCCTTAAGAGTCATTTTTGCTCGATCATACCAATGGTGATAATCCATAAATTGTCGAATGAGTGTGTGTGGTTGAACGGTAAAATACTTATCAACTTCCGGCATATTCATATCATCCACAAAATAAATCATTTTTTTGTTGCCTATTGGACCATAATTTCTACCTGCTTTTTTTTCTAGAGGTTTTTCTAATATACGTTGCAACATTTCCGATGTTGTATAAAAATTAAATGGTACATTAGTAACTGCAAATTTGTCGGTCGGTAAGGTGCTTAATTTAGCATTCATTAATATTGTCTTGCCAGATCCAGATGGTCCAATAAGCATTAGCGGGTGGTCTTCTTCAATAAGAGTATCCATAAAAAAACGAAGGCGAGTTGTCTCGGCGGAATTAACTAAATTTGACTGGAGGGGTAAATCAGGATCAAGTTCGAAGTCTGGTACAAGATTAGTCCAAGGTAAGAATTTCTTGGTTTCATTATGTATATAGTAAGAGAATATATTGCCTGATGGTGGAAATTTGACAGCCCTATATTCGTTCTGAAACCATTTACTGAACTCATTACGCCAGTCAATAATCTGATCTTGAAAAAGTGATGATCCAAATCCCCAAATAACACTAAAAACAAAATAAATCTCATACCAATCTTTAGGACAATCATGAGGAACATTCTGGGGAGTTAAGGTACTATCTAATAAGAAACATGTCATTTGCAACCTAGCGATATCCGAAATAGGAGTGATGCTTTTTAGTCGTCCTCGAAACAGCTCAAGTAATGGTGGTACGTATTTATCGAAAAGTACATTAAGCGTTGCTACTTCACTGGCGTTCGTTCGTGTACCCAACCAGGACTGTATAAAAGGGGTCCAGCCTAAATCTTGTGGATTGATGTATAGAATTCCTGCTCGAGAGACTGTTGCTGGAGTTGCAGTGCGTAGGGATGCAATCTCAAAAAGTAAACGCATTTCTTTGGTTAGCGCGATTCGTTCATTGCTAGCTAAAGTTAAAACCTTATTATCATCCATTACAGTATTTAGACTTTCGATCCACATAGGATCAATGTCTCCATCAAGTACAATCCACTTTGGACCAGTTCCACCCAAATTAGCTTGATCACGCATTAAAATAGAAAATAATCCGTCTTTCCATTCGCGTGTCGATGGATTTACAATTCCAAACAATTCATCATTTGTTACCGCCTTTGGATTTAAATCGTTATAATGTGGCTTCCGCTTTTGGTTATGATATGTTTTATTCAGAGTTTTCCATACTTCTGATTTTCCAGTTCCAGCAAAACCTATTATAAACACAGAGTGACGCACTGCAAATAGTTCTTCCAGTTGTACAATTTTTAAAATAAAACCATCTTCAGGTTGTAGTTTTAGGTCGATCGCCGATCGTTTAATAACAGCTTCAAATTCAGGATTCCGCTTTCGAGGTACATCTAATGCGGGAAACAGATCGCCGATAAGACCCATGAAAACGGGAAGATCATCAGTTACAATTTTAGGAATATTAAAATCTCGTAATGCACGCATCAGTACTTGATCCTCTGGCCGCTGGCGATCATCACGCTAAACAAATATATAAATTATTTTTTATCAACATATAACAATGATAGGTTATTATCCGATGATAATTAAAACTTTATAGTCGGGGTGCCGGACTATGAAATAGCAAGAGACCATCGAAGAGCTCATATTATACTTTGATCCCAAAATTAATTAGATATGACGGAATATGGGAAGTTATAAAAAGTAAAAGTTTATATCTACAACATGTTTATAAGTAGTCAGAAAACTCTAGTCGAGACTGCTCAGTTGAGCAGTAGTTACGAGATCCACTGAAGCTTTCGAGTAACAGCTATTTCAATCATTTTTCGCGTCTTTCTGCTTACACAAGTAACACATCGTAAGACATAATATCGATTATTAAACGAATTCGCTTAAATACTAAAGATGCTCATGTAGCCATCAAAATGTAAAATGTATTTGAATTGAAGTGTATTCTATAAAATACATATGAGATAAAATTTTACATACAGTTCAACAAAACCATTATACCCTGATTTTCCATTATCAATAGGTTCAGGGAATAAAAAGAGAAAAAACAAGTAAGAAAGCTCTAGTCGGGATTGCTCGACTACGAGATCCCCTGAACCCTTCGAGCAACAGAAATTTCAATAATTTTTAGGGTCTTTCTGCTTATACAAACACAAACATACACACGCAAACACACATACATAGACCCACATAGGCGAACACGCATGGGCTGCAGTGTGGGCTTACTATGGGAAGTTAATTGTTTAATAACTTTTTTTGTGGACGTACGTTCTTCATGAAACTTTTAGATTGTATTTATATCATTAATATGCGTATATGTACCGTAGCTCAAGTCTCTAGTATTTGAAATACACATTTTACAAACTTATGGGTGAGGGGGTGGATAAAGAGGTGGGGGTGAAATTAAACAAAACTAGAAATTCTATAACGTACATATCAATCTACATTTAAAATTTGGATACTCGAGCTGTAAAGATGTATCAGATATAATTTTATAACTGTCTTTCGATAAGGTTTTTTATCGATAAAAACATAACTAGACGAGTTATCGATTTTTGGTGACTCGATATCCGCGCTGTATTTACGGTCATTTTAAAAAAAGTTCAAGTCTCTAGCTCTTATATCTTCTGAAATCGACGCGTTCAAACATACGGACAGACGGACATACAGACAGACGGACAGGGCTAAATCGACTCAGCTCGTCGCCCTGATCAAGAATATATATACATTATGGGGTCTGCCACGCCTCCTTCTGCCTGTTACATATATTTCAACAAAAACATTATACCCTGATTTCCCATTTTCAATGGGTTCAGGGTATAAAAAGCACATTTGGCCACCCGCAGAATGTTCAGGCATGAACATATGAATATACGAAGATCGTATACATGCCTCCGACGCACTCAACAACTTGCTAGTTGTTGTTGGTAGTGCGATGGGAACGGACTCTATAAATAGACAGATCACCAAACCTTGCAGCCCCAGAGTAAGATTACGTACGCCTTACAACCTCAACGATAGGATAAGGATAGCTAATAGACCAACGCGGAGCCTTACAAAGTCTGCGATAAGTTAAGAATATGTAATAGACCAATGCTAAGCCTTAAACACTCAGCAATAGACGCACTGGTTGAAAATAGGTATGAATCTGGGTATATAAACCCATGCTCAGAAGAATTAAGATCAATACGAAACTAAACACCATCATAGTCAAGTGTATTTGTTCATGATCCTTCGAGCCGGATCCATAAGACTACTAAATACCAAAGTTGTGATAATTGTATATTAAATAAGATAAGTAGTTTCTTCTTTGGCTTACCAATATACGCTATGAATAGAGGAACAGCAAGATTAACAAGGCGATCAAAACAAAAACACCCCCAACGGGTTAATCCAAAGAAAAGATCAACAATAAATACACAAAAACTACAACAACCCCAACAAGATGCTGTCAGACAAGGCTATTGATATGCTAGAGAAGCAATCAGACCTATATGACACCATTCTAAAGGGCATAGCTGATAAGGATGCGTTAGCAGTTTTTACTCAGAAAATATATGATAGATTAATGGAAAAAATCAGGATCTACAAAGAGGCCCTGGTGAAGGTCGAAGCTGCCGACTGAAGTACCAGCAAACTCAACAGAAAGTACTGTGCGCAAAAGGTGGTTCGACTTCAATGGATTATCTGGTAGAACTTGTGGATAAAAAAGCTCTAGTGTTAAAGCGGTGCATACCAATCTAGAGCTCAACAACCAGGAAACTTTAGATAACAAGGAAACGCTAAAGCTCCTCTGGAATAAACTCCAGTCTAATATTATATACCAGCCTACGAAATCGATGACGCATTGGAACTTAAATTCCACACAGAAGACGTTCCAGAGCTACCAAAATCGGATCTTCCCCTATTTAATGGAAGTCCCAAAGAGTGGCCAACGTTTTTTAATTTGTTCTCCGACATGATTAAAAAAACGAAGGAAATCAGCGAGACAAGAAAGCTGAAATAACTGAAATCATGCCTCAAAGGAGATGACCAAATGGCAGTGAGCCATTTGTTAAGTGGATCAGCTGCTAGCTACAATTCGGCATGGGAACTTAGATGCAAGCGTTACGAGAATAAGCGCAAGATATATTTGCAAACGCCGTTAACCAGCTAGTGGACATGGAACTACTGGAAAACAATGATGAAGGCAGGATCCACAATTTCTTGGACACAGCAAATGATTGTATTCACATCGCCAAAGAAGTAGGACACTTTGATAAGGATGCTGATGTATTAATCGTTCAGATTTTCCTACGAAGATTTTTGACGGAAGTCCTACAACTTTACGAGCAACATGTAAAGAGGGCCAGAGAAATTCAATCCTTGAAAAATATACTACATCCAGACGGTTGTTGCAGCAAAGACGAGCTACAAAAGACGCCATTTTTGTAACCTGGATAGCCACGAAATTACCAGGTGTTTAAAATTTAAAGCAGAGCCGGTTAAAAAGCGCAAGGAGTTTGCAGATAAAAATGCTCTATGTTTTAAATGCCTAGGTTCACATTGCATGCAAGAGTGCCAAAAGGATCGGTCATGCAAGTATTATACCAAATCACACAACAATTTGCTTCACGAAAAATCGAGACATCGAGACCCTCAGCAACGGACAAGATACGTTGCTGGCAACTGCGCTCATTCCGATCAAAGTGGGAATGGAAGGAAATTCACAAAATGTCGAAATTCTAAAAAACAGCGTTTGCTTGACAATCAAACCAAGGAACTTGTTATATCAAAACTGCAAAGAGCTCTACCGAGCGAGAAAATTGATATGGATATCAATAATATCAATACATTTCAACGAACCCAGCAGAATCGATATTGTCATTGAACATCAAACAATAAGGTGATCAGCTCAACCACGACGATATGCCTGGATAACCTCGAACGCTTCTGGAAGCTTGAAAATAACTCAAGCGATTCAAAAGAGATTAACAAGTGGGATGACGAAGGACGGCTAGTAGTTACGAAACCACTTAAAAAGAATTAGAGGTAGGAAAAGCGCGCAAGCACGACATGACACGATTACTGCATATGGAAAACGTATTCAGGAGGCATCTACAAATATTTTCGGAATATACAGATTTCACTTGGCATGGGAACCGCCACCTGAGCAAAAGACTAGAATAATGGTGGGACACTCAGCATATTATTAAGATTTCCACAGACAGCAATTCTGAATGTCATACTTTGGCCCCGCAGAATGTTTATGGACATACATGAACATAGAAATATGATAAGTATGGGAACATATGCTCTATGTACTCAACGGCATAAAATAGATAACATATGCTTCAAGTCTGAACTGTCAAACTGGACATAAAATATGACCCTGATCTTTAACGACAGGAACACGTAAGAGCCGACCGCGGAACCTTACAACCTCAGCGATAGGATAAGAATAGCTAATAGACCAACGCGGAGCCTTACAAACTCTGTGATAAGATAAGAATATGTAATAGACCAATGCTGAGCCTTACACACTCAGCAATAGACGCACTAAATTTCTCCATATTTTTGATTTGTTTGTAAAGTGGCTCACCTGCGACCCACCTTACATTGGAAATGCGTGTGTGTGTTTGTATAAGCAGAAAGACGCTAAGAATTATTGAAATGGCTGTTGTTCGAAGAGTTCAGGAGATCTCGTAGTCGAGCAGTCTCGAGTAGAGCTTTCTTACTTGTTATTCTTTGCTTATTTTTTTCTTCGCATATTCTGTTTTTATACCCTAAACCCATTGAAAATGGGAAATCAGGGTATAATGGTTTTGTTAAAAGTATTTAACAGGGAGAAGGACGCGTGGTAGACCCCACAAAGCATATATATTCTGGATCAGGGCGACGAACTGAGTCGATTTAGCCCTGTCCGTCTGTCCGTCCGTCCGTCCGTCCGTATGTATGAACCTTTGCTGGACTTTATTCTTCTTTATTTCACCTTTACTTTATTTTTATTCAATTTACTTTGTACTTCGTTCAGTTTTCTTGAGTTTATTTTACTTTAACTTTGCCCTATTCTCTTTTCCATGTATTTTATTTCATTTTGTTTTATTTTATTTAATACTTCGCACCTAATACACATATGTCGCATACGCATACGCATTTCGGATATGCCCTAGGTAGGATGTTGGAGTGGTGGCGTCTTCAATAAGTGCAAAAGACCAGGTTGTATACTTCCTAATCTTTATTGGTATAGAAAGCTAAGTCGCTGGTATAAAAAGTGCGTAAAGAAGTACCGTGTCAGTCCCAGGAAAGGCAAGTGTCTGGCGGTGCTCTAAGTACAAAGAACCTCTAGGAGAACTGGGATCTGGCATTAACATACTCCCACCCTTTCAAGGATTGCAAATTAAGACGTCGCGTTCGAAGCTGGAGAGGCCTTCAGCGGAGCTGTGACCACCTCTTTAATAGTCGAGGCGGAGAGAGGTGCTGATCCGTAGAGATGCAGGAGCCACACGTTTTGCAACGTCTCTTGTTGCGGCAGGTCGTTCAGTACTTATGTATAAGTACCGCATTCATCCGTTTCTCCTCTGAAAGGCCCAGAAAACGCGGCTGAAACGCCGCGTGGATTTCTGCTTTCTGAAGACGGCATCTTTATCTGGAAGATCGAATGAGTTTGAGGTTGAATTGCTGCTCATTAAAATATAACATGCAGGTTAGTTTTACAGCACAAGGAGGACGAGGATCGGGTTGGAAAGATAAGCCTGAATGAAGAATATCATTCAGACTCTTATTGAAATCGACCCCCACTTTTGTAGTGGTGTTGTCGGGAACTCGGGTTGGAAGAGTTAGGCTAGATGGAACCTTAAGTTTCACCTCATCCGGAACGGAAACTTGGGTTGTGAAAAAGGAGACCATTTCCGGTGAAGTTCGTGAAAGTGGGCCAGTCAGTACCCAACTGAAAACAATCTCTCGAGATTGATCCACATATATTCGGATGGTACCGAATGATAGTCAAAAGGATATCCGCGCCTAGGGACACGATATCGAATGCAAAGTATCGATCATGTACGCATAAAAAGTATCGTACTCATAAAATATCGAGACAAAAGCATCGATGTTGCAAGGAATCGGGTATTTATATTTATACTCGATACATATATATGTATACATATATGTATGTATGCATTAACCTTCAAGTCCGTTGTCAAGTACGATATATTAACGTATGTACATATATATATTTTGCCATAAATATATGTATGCATATATGTATCTTATTCCGATCTTTCCGTTTTGCTGAAATACAATACATAATATCCTTTGTGTCTTGTCGCAAATCATCACCGCAGTCATAATAGTCCGATTATACACATTTAATTGCGATTTCAAAGCAACTTCATTTACGCTCCTTCCACATACGTACATACAAAACTCCCACTGCATATACATATATACATATGCACATATTTATTTATTTATTTCTTAAGGATAATTGACAAACCTAGAGTCAATTTAAAATTAAAAAAAGCCTAAACAAAGTACAGAGAATAAATATCACTAGTAGCACCGACCCGATGGGGATGTTTTATTTGCCAGTCCGGCCAGCTATGCCCACGTTTCACAGCCAAATATGGTTAGTGCTACTAACCATTTGCATTGGAGTATGGAAGGCAAAGTTTGACATCATCAGCATACATAAATATAGTAGAATATGAGATACAGCTGGGAAGGTCATTTATGAAAAGAGAAAAAAGCAATGGACCCAAATGGCTACCCTGAGGTACACCAGACGATACAAAGATAACTTAAGACATAGCTGTTCTCAGCAAGACTCTGGGTTCTACCCATTAAATAGGATGAAATCCAAGACACAAGTCTAGGTGAAAATCCTTAGCGTTCAAGCTTAAGAATTAGTATGTGATGATGTACACAGTCAAATGAAGTAAGTAAGTATAAATAACATCAGTTTGCATTTTTTTACCAAAGCTGTCATTAACGAGCTAAGTAAACTAGAGGATGATGATCTATTTTGAACAAAACCATGTTGAGATGGTTGAATAATCGATTTGCAAAAATGCTATGTTATTATTTTCTCAAATAACTTCGGAATAGCAGATAATTTCGCTATGCCTCTATAATTGGAAATATCAGATCTTCCACCTTTTTTATATAAGGGAATGATAAAAGATTCTTTCCAAATTGACGGGAACACAGAAGTATCCAAGGACAAGTTAAACAATTTTAGTAATTGTGACTGAAGAGAAACACTGCACTCTTCAATCGCACAACTAGGAATATTATCGGCACCAGGAGAGAAAGATGATTTCAATGTCCTAATGGCTGCAGCCAGAGAGGATGCAGTAACTTCAGGAGTATTTATAGACCCAAATTCAGGAAGTGAATATGGATATGAGTTGCTGTAGAGATCAGCAGAAGAATAAGTGGATTGAAAAAATCAGCAAATAGATCAGAGGAATCCTGGTCATTGCAAGTTTTTACACCACCAAGGACAAATGAGGACGGCAAACCAGAAGATTTACGCTTCGAATTAACAAATGAGTAAAATTGTTTGGTATCTCGAGCAAACTGACGTTTGCAAAGTATAAGATAATTCTCATAACAACTAGAATTTAAGAAATTGAAATTTGTACAATACGCACTATATATATTAAAATAAATAAAGATAAAACAAAATAAGAAGACTCTAGTCGAGACTGCTCGACTAGGAGATACCCTGAACCCTCCATACTAATTTTCCAATCATTCTGCACACATACGCATGCATCCACCCTAACTGCGCAGTAAGCAGCGACTGCGCTTGGGCTGCGCTGCGGTATGGACAATATTATGAGAATTTATTTGTTGAATAACTTTGTAGACGTACAATCTTAATGAAGCCTTCTGAATGTAATCATAATGTGTATATGTATGTACATTCCAAAGCACAAGTCTCTAGTACTTGATATACGCTTTTTACAAATTGTGGGCGAAGGGGGCGTGGTATCCAAAATCTGTAAATTACAAATTGTGTGTATCCATCAAATGTATATACACAGTAAATCTGAAGTCTCTAGGTCTAATAGTGTTCAAATACGGCTGAAAAAACAATATGAATTTATCGATTATCCTCGATAAAAAAGATATCGTATGGTATACAGGAGTATGCATACAAAATTTCAGCTCTCTAGCTCTTGTAACTTCTGAGATCGACGCACTCATACGGACGGACGGACGGACAGACGGACAGGGCTATATCGACTCAGTTCGTCGCCCTGATCCAGAATATATACTTTGTGGGGTCTACCACGCCTCCTTCTCCCTGTTAAATACTTTTAACAAAACCATTATACCCTGATTTTCCATTTTCAATGGGTTTAGGGTATAAAAACAGAATATGCCAAGAAAAAAAATAAGCAAAGAATAACAAGTAAGAAAGCTCTAGTCGAGACTGCTCGACTACGAGATCTCCTAAACCCTTCGAACAACAGCCATTTCAATAATTCTTAGCGTCTTTCTGCTTATACAAACACACACACGCAAACAGACACACATAGGCGCGCACGCATAAACACGCATGGGCTGCAGTGTGGGCTTAATAACTTTTTTTGTGGACGTACATTCTTCATTAAACTTTTAGATTGTGTTTATATCATTAATATGCGTGTATGTGCCGTAGCTCAAGTCTCTAGTATTTGAAATACGCCTTTTAAAAACTTATGGGTGAGGAGGTGAATATAGAGGTGCGGGGTGAATTATATTAAAAATCGAAAATCTATAAACAGACGGACAGGGCTAAATCGACTCAGCCCGTCACCCTGATCAAGAATATATACTTTGTAAGGTCTGCCACGCCTCCTTCTACATACATTTCAACAAAACCATTATACCCTGATTTCCCATTTTCAATGGGTTCAGGGTATAAAAAGGGTAAAAATAGACCAGAAGAAAAGAAAACAAAAAAAAAAAAAAACGCAAACACACATACATAGTCAAGAATCATTCTTAACACGGGGGGACCTAAACAGCAACGACGTCTCCTCCTAATGAGCGTCATTAGGTCTGTCGTCCTCTATGCTGCGCCAATATGGGCAAGAGCGATGGAAACGCCGAGCTACAGCCGGGGTATTTGCTCGATCTACCGACTGAGCGCAACCAGATTCAGCTGCGCTTTTAGGACTGTCTCCGATGACGCGGCGCTCGTCATAGCCGGCATGGTGCCACTGGAGGACTTGGTCGCCGAAGCCGTGGAGCGGAATTCGCACGCGCCTGTGCGACTGTCAGGGTGAACAGCATTGCACGATGGCAAAGAAAGTGGAATAGCTCAGCCAAAGCGCGGTGGACGCACAAGCTCATCCCCGAGAGCTCGAACCATGGGTAAACCGCAAACACGGCGAGGTTACGCAGATCCTCTTGGGACATGGGTGCTTTCGGAGCTATTTGAAGCGATTTGGCCACGAGGAATCTGACGAGTGCCCCTGGTGCGGGCGAAGAGGCATTGAGCCGCTCCATCAGAGCTGTCCCAGGCTAAGGTAGCGCATAGTGCTTGCGAAGCAATGCTTTACGGCCGTCCCGCAAGCATCGCGCGCTATCCTAGCCACCACACAACTTGCAAATTGTAATAATAAGAATGTCAATAAACGAAGCTCAAGTCTCCAGTATTTGAAATACGCCTTTTACAAATTTAGGGGTGAGGGGGTGGGGGGTGAAATTCAACAAAAGTCGAAATTCTATAACGTACACATTAATCTACATTTAAAATTTGGAGACTCTAGCTCTAAGGATGTAGCAGATATAATTTTATAACTGACTTTCGATAACGTTTTTATCGATAAAAAATAACGGGATGAGTTATCGATTTTTATTGATAAACTTGATATGCACGCTGTATATACGGTCATTTTAAAAAAAAGTTCAAGTCTCTAGCTTCTATATCTTCTGCCACGCCTCCTTCTGCCTGTTAGATACATTTCAACAAAACCATTATACCCTGATTTCCCATTTTCAATTGGTTCAGGGTATAAAAAGAAAAAAACAAGTAAGAAAGCTCTAGACGAGACTGCTCGACTAGGATATCCCCTGAACCCTTCGGAGAACTGATATTTCAATAATTCTTCGCGTCTTTCTGCTTACAAAAGAAACACACACTCACACATGCACACGCGGACACACATACATAGACATTCATAGGCACGCACGCATAAGCACGCATGGGCTTCAGTGTGGGCTTACCATGGGAACTTAATTGTTCAATAACTTTTTTGTGGACGTACGTTCTTTATGAAACTTTTAGATTGTGTTTATATCATTAATATGCGTGTATTTGCCGAAGCTTAAGTCTCTAGTATTTGAAATACGCATTTTACAAACTTAGGGTTGAGGGGGTGAAATTGAACAAAAATCGAAATTCTATAACGTACATATCAATCTACATTTAAAATTTGGATACTCCAGCCCTGGCTGGATATGTGACCTCCGAGTGACACACATCAATTACGGCCGTACCGAGCAGGACCCCTTGAGTATTGGCCGTAAAATACGACTGGACACTAAGAGGTGCTTCACAGCGGCTCCGGACGAGGAGCTGTTTGCTGTGGAGCCTTCATGGTTAAGCAGTGTATAATGCCTCCCGTTGCACTTAGCGCAATTATGGATGCTAGTGCAGTCGCGAAGCTGATGACCTTGCGCAAAGCAATTCAGACAGAGTTGCTTTCGCTTTATGTAAGTCTCGCGTGCTACAAGGGATATCTGGAGAAAGCGAGGACATAATCGAACCGGATGGTTCTCTTTAGAGCACAAATCGCACTTTTTGGACTTGGAGTGGACTTGTGTCTCGAAGGCATGGACTT
Organism: Drosophila mulleri; assembly: GCA_035047565.1. Taxonomy (NCBI): domain Eukaryota; kingdom Metazoa; phylum Arthropoda; class Insecta; order Diptera; family Drosophilidae; genus Drosophila; species Drosophila mulleri. Next base: position 188,065 of record JAWNPK010000150.1, on the reverse strand, counting down.
TTTTATTAGGACTGTTACACAAGGCGTCGTACCGGTCACAAAAGGCGTCCCACGCCGATGCAAAGCCGTCGTTCGTGAGCGGGCACTCGGCGACTAAGGCATTTGTATCACCTGCTGTTTTTGAGTTGAGGTGGAATAACCTTTCCACCAGAGTTAGGTGCGGACTCTGAATATAAATTGCAATAAAAAGATCACGGAATGTTGGCCAGCACAAGTAGTCGCCGTGGAACACTTCCGTATCAACGGGTGGAAAGCGACAGCCTCCAGACGAGGCGAAAAGAGCTGACATAGGAGCAGGCGGTGTACTCGGTGCGGAGAGTGCATCGATTTGCACCCCCAGGTGCGCCGTACACCGCTCTTATACAGAATAGCAGTGATCGAATTTGGCCTCCATGGCTTCAACTTCGCCACGGCTCGCCCCTTGGCTTAGCGCTCTAGCACAGACCTTATACTGCTGCTCAGCATCATCCCATAATGCCTTGACCCGATCTCGGCGGAGGTGAGCCGCATGGGTGGCTTTAGAATCTCCGGGACCGTTGATGCGCGCTTCAAATTTAATAAGCCTATCCGCAGCCGCGATAAAATCGGACAGAGACATATTGACTGTACTTGCGGGCTTCGGACTGGACCGGGTAACGACCGGCATGAGCTTAAAAGTACTGGTGGTCTGTGGTTTCCCGGACGGAATGGGAGATACGGAAGCACTGCGCTTGATCAGACGGGAAGCAGGTACACTCAGCTGCGAGACTGCTCGACTAAGAGATCCCCTGAACCCTTCGGGCAATAGTTATTTCAAAAAATTTTAGCGTCTCTCTGCTTATACAAACACACACATAAACACGCAAATACACATGCATAGACACACATAGGCGCGCACGTATAAACACGCATGGGCTGCAGTATGGGCTTACTATGGGAAGTTAATTTTTTAACTTTTTTTGTCGACGTACGTTTTTCATGAAACTTTTAGAGTGTGTTTATATCATTAATAATGCGTGTGTATGCCGAAGCTCTAGTTTTTAGTATTTGAAATACGCCTTTTAGAAACTTAGGGGTGATGGGTGGAGATAGGGGTGCGGGGTGAAATTCAACAAAAATCGAAATTCTATAACGTACTTATGAATCTACATTTTAAATTTGGATACTCTAGCTCTAAAGATGTAGGATATATAATTTTATAACTGACTTTCGATAAGGGTTTTTATCGAAAAAAAAAAAATAACGGGATGAGGTATCGATTTTTAGTGATAAACTTGTATATACGGTCATTTTAAAAAAAAGTTCACGTCTCTAGCTCTTATATCTTCTGAAATCGACGCGTTCATACATTCTGACAGACGGACGGACAGACAGACAGACGGACAGGGCTAAATCGACTAAGCTCGTCGCCCTGATCAAGAATATTTTTACTTTGTGGGGTCTGCCACGCCTCCTTCTGCCTGTTATATACATTTCAACAAAACCATTATACCCTGATTTCCCATTTACAATGGGTTCAGGGTATAAAAAGGGAAAGAAAAGAGCACAAAGCTAGAATAAGTGAATAAAATAGAATAACATAGAACGAAATAAAGTAAAAGAAAACGAAATAGAATAAGATGGAATGTGAGAATGTAAACTGTTTGTAGTGTAGCGTCCAGATAAAAAATAACGAACACCTTGATATATATTTCCAACTATTTATTGTATGTCCGGAAAAATGTCGGGCCACGCACAGAGCCATACGGTTATGCTATTAACATAATTGTGTTAATACAATAGTCGGGCTATGTGGGGGTGGAGCAGACCATGTTAATGAGATTTGGCATTAACTGCCCTCGTCGGAATCGGGGCGGGCGACGTGTTGAGGCCCGACGGTTTCGGCGAGCTGCAGGAAGATTCAGCAGCTTTTGATGCTTTTGGCCGCACGCTTTGCGCCCTCCGTTGCTGCGACAGGACTGCCCCGAATGTTGGTGTGCCAAGCAGTTCGCGCAGTACTTATTGATAAGCACTGCGCGCAGACGTTTTTCGGCCGGAAGGTTCAGATTTTCCCATCATTTTCTGGGTGGGTGAGCTGGACACAGCTAAGCCACCATTCGTTTATGGTGACGTTGTCATCTTTGACAACGACCATGTCACCGACCTTCAAGTTACGCTGGGCGAACTGCCATTTATTAGGTTTATGCAACTCCTTAAGATACAATTCCATCGCCGTAAGGGGACTCCTCGTCTTGTCGTCACTGTCTAGGCGGCGCCACCCCGCTCTTGCGGAGGGTGCCCCGGTCTGCTTCCCGCGTTGCTCTGATTGCAATTCTCCTCTGTGCTCCTGACTCGTCGTCATCAGCGTTGACAGCAGATCACTCGCGCGTCGCGTTGCCGCTGACGACGTCGCTACATGATCCGCGGCCTGCCCTTCAAACCAGGAGTCCTGTGCCTTTGTGCCGGACGGCTTGCCCTGCCTGCCCCTCCTGCCCTTCGTCGGCCTCGACCAGGCAGTCTTCGCCGCAATCCTCTCTTCCTGCTCTCTCCGTTGCCCTTGCACCTTTTCGTATTCCGCCGCCATTTGCGTAAGCTGCGTCAGTGTGGCGAAGTCGTGACGCCTTACGTATAGCCGGTAGTCCGGGGCAGCGTTCTCGTAAGCTCGGTACAACTCCTGTGCCGTGCAGTATTTTGCCCGACGCATCAACAGCCTGAGTTCAATCAGGTAGTCCCTGAAGCTCTCTCCTTCTCTTTGATGGCGTGCCCTTATATGGTCTTCTAAACGTTCGAAATACTGGAGGGGGAGGAAGAAGTCCAAGAATTCTCTTCTGAAATCAGTCGACGACGAGTCCCTCAGCCTGCTGGTCAAGAACTATTTCGCTGCCTTGTCTACGAATACCACACTCATCGCTCGAGGCATCCGATCCAATTCGATGCCGTAAGTAATCGCTCGCTGCTCCATTGTCTCCACGAAAATTCTTTCTTTGTTTTCTTCTCTCTTTTCTTTTCTTTTCGACTTATCTTATACAATTTCGCTTACAATTACCATCTTATTCTATTTCATTTCATTTCCTTTTACTTTCTTACTTCGTTTTAGTTTATTTCTCTTTATTTCGTCTCTAATTATATTTTGTTTAACTTACTTTATTTTATCTTCATTGCTACTTTTACTTTTATTGATTTATTTTCTTTCGTTACCTTTGCTTTATTTTCTTCGTTCTCTTTACTTCGCCTTCCCACATCTTGAATTCATATTACTTCAACTCGCTTTATTCCGATCCGCTCCGCCTTGTTAATTTGTTATATATTATTTTTAATTTATATTGTTTTCATTGGATTATTATTTTTATTTATTTACAATTTTGTTATTTATTTAAATTTTTTTTTTAAATTTATAATTTTTATTTATTTTGTTTTATTTTATTTTCTTTTATTTTCGATATCCACTGCATTCGACCCACTGTGCTTTCTCATACAACTATGTTCGTCCCACTGTGCATTCAGATTTTATGGATTTTATATATATATATATATATATATATATATATATATATATATATGATTGCGTACATATATACATAAATGCGCAGCCGCCTACTTTCATCTACATATATATATACGCATATGCGCGTTCATTTGATCGTTTTCTATTCTCTCTTCTTTTCGCCAATCCGCTAATCCGCTATTCCGCCGATACATAATTACGCGCCGGCCGTTACAACGGTGCCGGCTAAAACACGCTATAATTTCGGCGCGCTTTTGGTACAGCATGCGCCAAAAAGTTAGAACTCGCGGACTCTGGAATGTTCGCGATTTCTCGACTAGGCTGCGGGGGAGGGGTTTTATATATTATAATTTCGTAATTTTCGCTCGCTAATTGCCGGCAATAAGATGCACCGCGCACCGCCCTGTGTCATTGCTCGGGCGCCACTTGTAAAGTAGTAAATTTACAGCTGGGATAGACTCAGTCTACCCAGGGTATACTCACAAGAAAATTTATTTGAAATTTTAGACACCAGGGGGGGGGGGGGGGTGTTTTAGTAATTGGGTCGTGAATAAGAGGGAAAGGGGAAGATGTGTACCGTTTTACCACCGTTTAACCTTGAGTCCGCCACCGTCTTTCATCGATCCTCCAGACATGTAGGCGGGCGTCCACTTAACACAGTTTTCCGCGTTCTTCGCCTTTTATTCCACTTTCACAAACCAAATTAAAGACTTATATGCTACATTACAATCGCTTGGTGGCCACTCGTTCACCTTAAGAGACACTTAAACTTGACCGCTCTGCCCGGCGGTCACTCATCAACTCTCTTTACTCATTTTCTTCGCTCGCCCAAAACGTTCAACGTCGGCGACGCAACTCTCCACTCAAGAACTCTCCACTCAGGGTGCACCACCGATCGCCGATAGTTCGTCTGCGCTTTGGGCGGCCTTTTCAAATCCAGCTACAACTTATCGCTATCTTAATTTTAACTTATTGCTAATCTCGAATTCAAAACAATATTCCTTACTCATTCCATCTTATAACTATCTTAACTTTAACTTACTACTAATTTGAAAGCGGCGATCGGCGAGCCGCCTTACAAGATCGCCCATCATTTGCGTTTGGAGACGCTTTCGATGGATTGCATCGATTAAGGAATCGGAAGATCCATTCAGTAAGAGTAGAGCTCTGTTGAATTCTGAGAACCTACTCAGGAATTGAACTGGTGGCGACGAAATTGCCGCGTTAAAGTTGGACCGGGAAAATCGAAGCCAATCTGGACTATGGAACCATAGCGGATTTGCGACGAAGGTTGTCCAATTGCCAGCACGCTTGTTTAGCCAGGCTACGACATTAGTCGAATCGGTCAAGTAAAATGATTGAAAACTGACTGCCGAGGATGCCGGGCAGAAGGACAGCACCGCAAAGATCCAGGCGGGGTATAGAAAGGGATTTGATCGGAGTGACTCTCGTTTTGCCGGAGAGCAGATTGACGAAGATATGATTGCCAAGTTCTACACGGAGATAAACAGCCGCTCCGTAAGCACGCTCAGATGCGTCACAAAACCCGTGAAATTGGATACTGGCTCGAGGTTGGAAATGTACCCATCGAGGCACACGAATCTCCCGAAGGCTAGAGAAACTGAGGAGAAACTCGTGCCATTGGGTGAGGAGATCACCAGGCAGAGGTTGGTCTCAATCTAAACCTCGTAGCTAGAGCTCTTGGAACGGAAAACAAAGGGTGCCAGCCACCCGGCCGGGTCGAACAATTTGTCAATTTGGGAAAGAACCGACCTTTTCGTATAGACCTCCAGGAGAGGAATTTCAGGTGGCGAAAAGGGAAAATTGTCGGCTTGCGCTTGCCAACGGAAGGCCTAAAGTCTTTGCTGTGCTGGAATCTTCTAGCTCTAAGAAGTCCTCGCACAGCCGATGACTCTTTGGGATAGCCTTCAAACAATCCATGGAATTGGATGTCCACTTCCTTAAGGGAAAACCCGCACTCTCCAGAGCTTCTATGAGTTCGGCGATAGTTGCGATCACCTTTCTCTCTCACGGAAAAGGATCCGTAGGAATGTGGTGTGTTTTGGATCAACACGAATTTGGTGATACATTTTAGTGATGTCAGCATTGAACACGTATCGATAGTATCGCCATTGAAGGATTTGCATCGTGAGGTCGGACTGAAGGACCGGGCCTGGATGAAGATTATCATTCAGGCTCTTTCCATTGGAAGATGGGCACTCACTGGCTACCTTGGGAAGATTCTCCACCTCCCAAAATTTGGTTATGAGGTGGTCGAGTTTTTCGTCATGGAGAACGGTAACTCTAGTCGTGAAAGCGGAAATCGACTCTTGAGGCTTCTTTGTGACTGGACCCGTAAGAATCCAGCCAAAGATTGTGATCCGCAGAGGTTAGGGCGAAAGCCCCCCTGAACGATCGACGGAAAAGAACGTCAATTTGAGCGCTCTTGAAGAAGAGTGGATCAGCTAATGGGATGTCGGGTAGATTGTTTAGGATCTGTTACGGAATGGGGTACGATGGCAGATTGCCAGAGAGCCGTGGGATGACCAAGGCTGAGGCCTCAATTCGAAGTCGAGGTTTCAGTGGAGTGCCGATGTGCAAGTCACAAAGCTTCGTTGATTTTGCTGCCACAAAGCTACCGGAATGGTAGCTTCATCAGACGGAATAATCGTTCGGAAATGAACGTTGCCTCGGACCCCAAGTCGATTAGAGCCCTGGCTGGATATGTGACCCCCAAGTGACACACATCAATTACGGCCGTACCGAGCAGCACCCCTTGAGTATTGGCCGTAAAATACGACTGGACACTAAGAAGTGCTTCAAAGCGGCTCCGGACGAGGAGCTGTTTGCTGTGGAGCCTTCATGGTTAAGCAGTGTATAATGCCTCCCGTTGCAATTAGCGCAATTATGGATGCTAGTGCTCGACTAGGAGATATCCTGAACCCTCCATGCTGATGGTCCAATCATTCTGCAGTTCTTTTAAGCACACACACATACACATGCATCCACACGCACGCATAGACCCGCGCTCTGCTAACTGCGCAGTAAGCAGCGACTGCGCTTGGGCAATATTATGAGAATTTATTTGTTGAATAATTTCGTTTGTAGACGTGCAATCTTAATGAAACTTTCAGAACGTAATCATAAGGGCTTGATATCCAAAATCTGTAAATTACAAAATGTGTGTATCCATCAAATGTATATACACAGTAAATTTGAAGTCTCCAGGTTTAATAGTGTTCAAATAAGGCGGAAAAAACAATATCAATTTATCGATTATCCTCGATAAAAAGATATCGGATGAGTTATCAAAAAAAGACAGACGGACAGGGCTATATCGACTCAGTTCTCGCCCTGATCAAGAACATACATACCTTATGGGGTCTGCGATGATTCCTTCTGCCTGTTACATACTTTTCACAAAACCATTATACCCTGATTTCTCACTTTCAATGAGAGTAAAGATAGTCAAAAAGGAAAAGTGAAAGTTACAATGAAAGTGAATGCCAACGCGAGAGGTAGGTCGGACATTGCAACGACTATCACAGGATAAGAGGCAATCAGGATCGACAGCGGGCACCAAAGGGGACGTTGGGGCGGACAAGAACACACCAGCAGCACCACCGTGCGTAAGAGAAGTGCCTTTTGAGTGGAATGAAGCTAGTGTGCTGTCAGCGAGTCGAAAAGTAGGAGTGGCCTGTACACCGCCGGAGTTTACAGATCCAGGTCCTGGCGCTTTCTGAATCTGTTAGCAACACTCTCCCAGCCGGAATACGCTGAGCCTGCACTCGGCATCCTGAGGCAGGCGTGCCTTGCGAAAGAAAATCATCATAAGTGTAAAATTTATAAACTTATTCAAACCAATATACTTTAGGTTCAAAATGTAAACCATTAGTGACTAATTATTATCGCAGGGGCATCAACAAATAAATTTGTTGGCACGAACTCACTGTCAGCTAAAACTAGCCCAGCTTAGACTCGGGATAAACCGAAGGTTCGTTTCAAGCTCTAATCGACACTGCCTTACTATAAGGTCCCCTGAACCCTTCGCGCCTTTCTGCTTGCACAAGATATACAAAAACGCACAAACACACGCACAAACACACACACAGGCACCTACTAAGAGATCGACGCGTTCATACATACGGACAGATGCACGGACAGGGCTAAATCGACTCAGCTCGTCACCCTGATCAGGAATATATATACTTTGTGGGGTCTGTCACGCCTCATTCTGCCTGTTACATACATTTCAACAAAATTTGTATACCCTGATTTCCCATTTTCATTGCATCATGGGTATAACAAATAAGAACTTTGCAGTCGGGCGTTACCGGATGCGGAATACACATTCACATCCCATCTGCACTTTCGAAGCTAAGTTTACCTCTAATAGTGTAGAAAATGCAGTTTTTGGCGATTTGCCACGACCTTTTTAGGCATAGACACTTCATTTTTGGCCAGTTCTTAGAAGAAGCTAAAGGTAACCTAACTGAAAAATTTGGATGCTTACGCTCCAAAAATGTTAAAATTACAGGGCATTTCTCGATATGCCGCGCCCCAACTATCCAAATTTGAAGCTTCTAGCTCTTATACTTATACTCTTGCCATGCTCCTTTGTGCGGAGATATATCCACCATAACTCGTTGAATTTAGGTGAATTATACTCGCGTATATATATTATATTATTATTTTTTAGCTTTCAAACTCTAGGAGATACAGTGCTGGAGTGATGGCGTCAACAACAAGTAAAAATACCATGTTGTAATTACCTAATTTGTATGATGGTGATTTGTATGATGGTAGCTCTGGGCATGCTCGTCAGAATACGACATGGAAGTTAGTTGGACAGCACGATTCCCGAGTTGGTCAGTTGCTGGTCACCTCGGACGCGCCCCCTGGCTCCCAACACGCAACCAAGCCAGTCGTTGCTACAATTCAGCTTGGGCGTATAACGCTCCGAGCTAGATTGTGCAACTCCCACTGAGTTGCGGCGGTCTCTCACGTCAGGCCATGGCGTATGACGCGCGTGATTGCAAGACATCCTCGTCCTCGACCCACAGCCAAACGGGTCGTTGCTCCAATTCCAGCTCTAGCGTATAACGCTTAGAGCCAGATTGTGCAACTCCTGCCAGGTCCGCGTCGACCACCCAAGTCCATCAAGCTATGGCGGATATATCTACGCCCAAAGCAGCGTGGCAAACCGCAAAAGCTTATATCTCCTACATTTTAAGAGGTAGATGCTTCAAATTTGGATAGTTGAGTTACTGGTAACATCCTCTATCGATGTCCCAAAAATAATCGTTACGCCTCTTTGGGGGCGTGGCAAATCGAAAAATACCCTGTAATTTTCACATTTATCAAATTGCGATATTTATATGCGTTAGCCATCTATGTATGTACATGTATATACAAATAGGCTTAATAGGCATTGATAACACGGAAGTAAACATTTTTATAAAATTAAATAAATTATTAAATAAAATTAAATAAATAAAAATTAAATAAATATAAAAGAAGCTAAAATAACAAAAATTACTTTTCCGCGGGATTTGAACTCGCACCCAAGCCAAATAGCATGTTTGTCAAAATAACTAAAACGAATTAAAGCCGCGCCTCTGCCGACAGAGCTACCGCGTGCTTTCAACAACAGTAAATAAAACGAAATGACATTCTTGTTATGAAAAGCCAGAGTAGCGGTTGAAAACTTCAAGATCAATGCAAAAAAAAAATCAGTCGCATTTGAGATTCTTAGAACACGCTAGAGTACGCATTTATGTGTACATACATACACATATAAACACATGTATAAGAAGGTTGCAATGCTTGTTGCTATGCGTTCAGACTTATGTGTAAATGTATGTATATATGTATATACATTATATACATACATATATGCGTATATGTTCTGCGTGCTATTTAAGAAGAAACAAATTTAAGCTTATAAAATTGTTCGATTAAGAAAAAGAAAAGTATTAAGTGCCCTTTATTAAAGCTCGCACCTTCTCAATAAAATATCTATTTTATAATAAAAACAAAATATGTATGTATGAAAAAAAAAAAAAAACATAACATTGAAGGCTTGGAACCTCTGCTACTCTAACATAACTTGTGTCGCCTTTAGCACCCACGCTATAGCTTTGCTTGACCATTTGGTAGCTAAAATACAATAACGTAATAACAGAGCGTCATCTGACAAAACTGCAGTAACAACTAGAAAATCCAGAAATCACAATCGCAATTCTTGGAATATGCAAAAAGGCGCGCTTTTGTCTGTACGCATAGAATAAACGATGAGTGTGTGCACGTGCCTGTATTAGAAAATCGCGCTGATCTGCTGCTAGCTTGGAACCGGTATCCAAAATATACGAAAATCAAAATTGTATAAAATTGATTTGAAGATCCTAGTTCTATAGATGTACTAGATATAAACGGCAATAGCTATCGATGAGTTTTTTAATTATAATGGGATCAACGTTTGGGCTGTGAATGAGTATTCTGCAATCGGTATCGCCCGACTGCAACGTTCTTAATTGTTTCAAACTTAATTTATTCTAATTGTTCAGTCATGAACATATGAATATACAAAGATCATATACATGCCTCCTACGCACTCAACAACTAGCAGGTAGTGCGATGGGAAAAAATAAGGGTCACATGTACGGACTCTATAAATAGACAGATGATCACCAACCATTGCAACCCCTGAGTAAGATTACGTAAGAGACGAACGCTGAGCCTTACAACCCCAGCAATAGGGTAAGATTAGCTAATAGACCAACGCGGAGCCTTACAAATTCTGCGATAAGATAAGAATATGTAATACACCAATGCTGAGCCTTACACACTCAGCAATATACGCACTAGATTTAAGGGTTGAAAATATACATGAGTCTGGGTAAATAAACCCAGGCTCAGAATAATAAAGATCAATACGAAACTAAACACCATCATAGTCAAGTGTATTCGTTCACTTATTAAGTCAGCTTGAGCTTAATTTATTTAAATAACTCAACCAAATTGATTATTCTTGTCTTTTATTTATTTGCTTAAGCAAATTTAAGTGACCCGCAATTTATTTTGAATTGCTAACAGTTTCTTTGAATCGATTGGCGTCCAGGCCAGATCCGCTGATATCATTGAAATTTTTCATCCTCGTTCGTTTATAAACTTCTCTCTAGTAGGGAGTTCTGTCAACCAATCCTTCGCACCTCCATGTCCGATCGTTCTAGCCGAGCGCAGCTAAGTGTACCCGCTTCGCGATTGGTCAAGCGCAGTGCTTCCGCTTCTCCAATTCCGTCCGTGAAACCACATTCCACAAGCACATTCAAGCGCAGTCCGATCGCAACGTGATCCACATCAAAACCCGCAAGTCCGTACCGTATGTCACTGTCTGATTTCATTTCTTCCGCGGATAGGCTCATCAAATTTGAGTCCCGCATTGACTATGCTGAGGATGTCGGCTCCACTCCGGCAGTCCAACTCGAAGCCTTAGCAATCCGACGGGATCGGGTCAAGGTCCTTTGGGAGAAAGCAGAGCAGCAGTAGACCTGTGTTCCAAAGCGCTCGGCCAACGGGTAGGTAATGGCGGAGTTGAGGCAATGGAATCAAAATTCGACCACTGCTACACGCTCCGTTCGCCTCGTCTGGAGGCTGTCGCCTTCCACCGGTGGACACGGAGGTGTTCTACGGCGACTACTTGCGCTGGCCAACCTTCCGTGACCTTTTTACAGTCATTTATATCCAAAACCCGCGCTTGACTGCGGTGGACCACCTGAACTCTAAAACGGCAGGTGATGCAAACGGATTTATGCGCCGAGTTTCCACTCACGAACGACGGCTTTGCATCGGCTTTGGCCTCTTTGTGTGATCGGTTCGAAAATAAGCGGCTGTTAGTCAACAACCAAGATCATCAAAGAGTCATGCTCGGCTCTCAGGGGCAACGCAAGTGGACACAATCGACACAAGGTGCGATCTGTGTTCAAGAGAGAAGCATCCAATCCGATTCTGCACTCAGTTTCCCTATCCACTATCCATTCATGAACGATAAAATTAGATAAAATCAAAGAAGCTTTGCCCAAACTGTTTCGCTAAAGGTCTCCAGTTACTGGTACACACCAGTGCTCAACTGTTTCAAGTGCAATGGTCGCGCCCGTCCAAAATACAAATTTTTGAACCCTTCGGAGAACTGATATTTCTATAATTCTTCGCGTCTTTCTGATTACAAAAAAAAAAAAAAAAAAAAAAAAAACACAAACATGCATAGACACATACACATAGACACACATAGGCACGCACGCATAAACACGCATGGGCTGCAGTGTGGGCTTACCATGGGAACTTTATTGTTTAATAATTTGTCTTCTGGATGTACATTCTTCGTGAAACATTCAGATTGTTGTTATATCATTACTATATGTGTATTTGCCGAAGCTCTGGTTAACAGCCAGCTTAAAATCCTGTTCAACCTATCCAAAGTCACCATGGAATCTGGTTCAGCCCTTAGAGAATTGCATGGCACAATCCTTCGGTGTGTCACTGCTATCGAGCATGCTCAAATCTGTACGGAGAGTTGGGATTGTATCCTCGTATTCATCTGTACTTCCAAGCTGCCGGAAAAGACGCGGTCTCTTTGAGAACATTCTCTGGCAAGACGTTAGTCATTTCGGAAGCACGTCGCAATGTTCAGTCGTATTTCACAGCTAATACGCAAGGAGTCCTGCTCGGTACGGCAGTAATTGATGTGAGTTCTTTGGGGATCACTTATCCAGCTGGAGCTCTAATCGACTCTGGGTCCGAGGCAACGTTCATGTCCGAACGATTGTTTCGCCTGATGAAATTACCCTATACACCAGTGCAAACACAGGTGTCCGGTCCAGGCCCCTCTGTGGCAGTCAAGTCGCAAAAGCTTTGCGACTTCCATATCGGCACCCCACTTAAACAGTGACTCCGGATTGACGCCTCCGTCAGCTCTGGTCATTCCGCGACTCCCCGGCAATCTGCCGTCATGCCCCATTCCGCAACAGCTCTTGGACAATCTTCCCGACATTCCATTAGCTGACCCCCTGTTCTTCCAGAGCGCTCAAATTGATGTTCTCTTAGGCGCGGATATTCTGCCGTCGTTCAGGGGGTCTCCGACCTAACATCTGCGGATCTCTTATGGGGCAAGGGACTATCTTTGGCTGGATACTTACGGGCCCAGTCACACAAAAGCCTCAAGAGTCGATTTCAGCCTTCACGACGAGGGTTACACTTTTCGATGAACAAAAACTCGACCATTTCATCTCTAAATTCTGGGAGGTGGAGAATCTCCCCAAGGTAGCCAGTGAGCCAGACAACTTTGTCCGAAATACACGGAGAGACGACTATGGCTCCTACGTCGTGACCCTTCCCTTCAAAGATCCCGATCAGAATGAGTGCTCCCTGTGCTCCCTTTCTGGCTTTGAGAGTTCTCAAACAGCTCGCAAGTGACGTGAGATCCCGTTTGCTTCTCGCCAGCAAGGTCATCTCCGAGTGCATGTACGTCGATGACGTACTTGCAGGAGCACACTCCAAAGAAAAGGTGATCGCAACTATCGCCGAACTTATAGAAGCTCTGAAGAGTTGGGGATTCCTTTAAGGAAGTAGACGTCCAATTCCATGGATTGTTTGAAAGCTATCCTAAAGAGTCTTCGGCTGTGCGAGGACTTCTTAGAGCTAGAAGATTCCAGTACAGCAAAGACTCTAGGCCTACCTTGGCAACGCAATCCGATCTTGCCTTTTTTCGCCACCTGACATTCCTCTCCAGGAGTCCTACACAAAAAGGTCGGTCCTTTCACAGATCGCCCAATGGCAAGAGTTTCTCCTCAGTTTCTCCAGCCTTCGGGAGATTCGTGTGCCTCGGTGGGTATACTTCCAACCCCAAGCCAAAATCCATTATTATGGGTTTTGTGATGTGCCGGCATCCCCGGCAGCCAGCTACCAGTCGTTTTACTGGTCCGATTCGACGATTGTCTTGGCTTGGCTGAACAAGCCTTCACTCAGTTGGACAACTTTCGTTGCTAATCGGATCAGCAAAATAGTCGAACTCACCAATCCTGGTGCCTGGCATCACGTGCAATCAGAGCACAATCCGGCAGACCTAGCTAGTAGTGGAGCTCATCCACACGAACTCCTCTCAAATCCGCTATGGTTTCATGGTCCAGACTGGCTTCGACTTTCCCAGTCCCTCTGGCACGTCTTTCCCGCTCCCGACATGGAGACTGATCTGGAGCAGAAACCATGTAAATGTCTCGCCGCAACTCTGCCGCATCCAATTGAATTTATGAGCAGGTTCTCAGAATTCAACAGAGCTCTACGCGTGACAGCATGGATACTCCGTTTGTTTAAGCGATGCAAGAAACTACCCCCTCCTCCATCATTAGAGCTCAGCGCCGATGTGTTAAATCAAACTCAAACCCGTCTCGTTATCATGAGCAAGATGAAATACGTTAAATAGATCAACTGTCTTCTTAACAAGCACCAATTTCCAGTCTCTAGCTCAATCCGCAACCTCAATCCTTTCTTGGATAAAGAGGGAGTTCTGAGAGCATGCGGGCGTTTTTGGATCCCCAAACTGAAAGGACTGGTGAAGTCAGTCATAAATGCGTGCAAGGCCTGCCTGATCCATCGAAAGCGTCTCCAAACGCAAATGATGGGCGACCTACCAGGCCATTCAAGGCCATTCAACCATTGCAGGTCCTTTCAACTTGAAGAATTATACGGGACACGCTTGCCTGATTACGAAGGGGTATGTTTGTGTTTTTTTGTGCTTCAGCACCAAGGCGATCCACATCGAGGCCACATCCGATCTGACCACGGAAAAATTCCTAGCGGCATTCTCGGCGTGGATGCCCTCGAAGGCTATTCTGATAATGGGAAGACTTTTGTCGGCGCATTTCATTCCTCCAGGCGCACCCCATATGGGTGGTTTGTGGGAATCTGGCGTCAAGAGTTTTAAGCACTGTTCTATAAATCCACCACCACGATGAAATACACTTTCGAGGAGCTTTCGACACTCTTGGCACGGATCGAAACTTGCCTTAACTCGAGGCCGCTAGCACCCATGTCCGAAGATTCTACCGACCTGCTAGCGCTCACTCCAGGCCACTTCCTAATCGGTGGGCCTCTTCCATCCATAGCGAAGCCAAAAATTACAGAAAAGGCGATGTCTATCCTGAATCGCTGGCAGCGACTTAAAGCTCTTCACCAACAGTTTTGTTTTCGTAGGATCTTAAGGAGCTGCATAAACGTAATAAATGGCAGTTCGGCCAGCGGAACTTGAAGGTCGGTGACATGATCGTTATCAAAGATGACGTTACCATAAAGGAATGGCGGCTTGGCCGTGTGCACCTCACCTCACATTCTCACTTCCCGGGGCATTATCCGTAGGCCCGTCCATAAATTGGTTATCCTACCAACGGAGGGCAATATCCATGTGCTGTCCAACTAACCCTGTATGTGCATCTATTTCCATCACTCACCGCCCGGCACATCTCTCCTTTTTAGCTATGGCACCAGCTATTCATCCCGTTGAGACACCAGGCATCTACACGCGTATGTAGAGGGGTCCACGTTCTGCGGAAGTGCAGTCGTTTCCTGGGCCTTCCGGCCGAAAAACATCTTCGCGCAGCACTGATAAACAAATAGTGCGCGAATCGTCTGGCGCACCAGCACTCCGGACAATCCTGCCGCAGCAAGGATGGATGCAAGACGTATGGTCAGAGCCACCACACTCTGCTGCACCTGCCCAAAGCTCGTCCCCTCCAATTATGTAATCGGAGCGGGGCTGGAACAAGATTCCCGTCTGTCCGTCCGTCCGTCTGTCCGTATGTTTGAACGCGTCGATTTCAGAAGATATAAGAGCTAGAGACTTCAACTTTTTTTTAAAATGACCGCATATACAGCGTGGATATCGAGTTTATCACTAAAAATCGATACCTCGGCCCGATATTTTTTTATCGGTAAAAAACCTTATCGAAAGTCAGTTATAAAATTATAACTCCTGCATCTTTAGAGCTAGAGTCTCCAAATTTTAAATGTAGACTCGTATGCATTTCATAGAATATCGATTTTTGTTATAATTCACCCCCCACCCTAATATCCACCCCCTTACCCTCATCTTTGTAAAAGGCGTATTTCAAATACTAGAGACTTGAGCTTCGGCAAATACACGCATAGTAATGATATAATCACAATCTAAAAGTTTCGTGAAGAACGTACATCCACAAGAAAAGTTATTAAACAATTAAGTTCCCATATTAAGCCCACACTGCAGCCAATGCCTGTTAATGCGTGCGTGCCAATGGGTGTCTATGTGTGTGTGTCTATGCATGTATGCTTTTCTTTTGTAAGCAGAAAGACGCGAAGAATGATTGAAATATCAGTTCTCCGAAGGGTTCAGGGGATTTCCTAGTCGAGCAGTCTCGACTAGAGCTTTCTTACTTATTATTATTATGGTAATATTAGTTTTGGTTGTTGCCTCGGTTGGAATTATACCTTCCTCGGTTGTAACCTCTACCTCTACCATTGTTTCTAGTATTATTGTTGTTATTATTATTGTAACTATTAGAGTTGCTGTTACCGCGGCCATTGCCCTTTGGTATCGGTAACTACCTCCTCTATTATTGCGGCTTCGCTGGAATAATATTGTGCTGGCACTTCCAGTCATTTCGGTGCTGCAATGGATATATTTACCCATTACATCATTGAAAGTGACAAAGTTACCTGCTCCTAATATTATACGAAGCTTGTCATGCTCGCAATTTTTCGTCATGGCAGAGATTGATTCTTTAGTAGAGAATTTCTCTGCATTATCAGGGTCAAGTCCATCATCAATATACGCTGCTTCCAATTGCTTCCGCAAATTGTCCATTTCAGCTGTATATTGTGATGCTGTTTATACCCTGAACCCATTGAAAATGGGAAATCAGGATATAATGGTTTTGTTAAATGTATATAACAGGCAGAAGGAAGCGTGGCAGACCCCACAAAGTATATATATTCTTGATCAGGGCGACGGTTCGATTATAAACGACTTGAGCAAATATTTAAAAATAGGCAACACAACGTCATCAAAAATCAATGTATGTATGTATGGGTGTGTTTGTATTTCTTTTGTAAGCAGAAAGACGCGAACAATTATTGAAACATCAGTTCCCTGAAGGGCTCGAGCAGTTTCGACTAGTACTTTTATATTTATTTATACAGCATTGATGAACCAGTTTCTCATTGTCGGAAAAAATAAGCTTCAAGATTGTATGTTATCGTCAATTTAAAATCGTCACTTACCCTTAGAGCGCCAGCGACAACTAGAACTGACTTGATAGCACGTAACCCCCAATCATAATGGTCTTGTTTCGAGAGAAGTTCTTTGCATAATGTGTAAAGTGTAATAAATTTTCTCGCCAGCAAACGTGCTTCCTGAAATCCCTCCGCCACCAACATAATTTCACTAATAAGGGCAAAGTCAGGTACAACCATAGCACAGGGCCGATAAAGTGCTTTAAGGTTTTCCGGCAGCTCTGCTCGACCAGCGTATCCAGGATTCATTGTTATAAATACACCAACTGTTGCTCGTAATGCAATGTATTCACCTAAAAAGCTAAAAGTAGTTTTTTTTGCTTTTATTGCGTCCTGCATACATTTAACTTGAACAGCAACAACAGATAATACTTCAACTGATATGCGATTGAATTCATCGAAGCAACCCCAAGCTCCGGTTTGAGCAAGACCTTTATGGATATTACCAATTGATTGATAGTCCATTTGCTCAGAGCAATTAAAGACGTATACCATCATACCTAACGCACGCCCTAAATCCTTAGTTGTTTCGGTTTTGCCTGTGCCAGCTGGACCAGCAGGAGCACCGCCCATTACAAGATGTAAAGACTGTGTGAGCGTTATATAACAACGATCTGTAAGTGGAGTAATTACAAGACGAGGAGTATTTCCAAGATATTCATAGTCATATCGAAATTGGGCATCACAAATGTTAGCAAAACAATCATCAATTTTGCTATCCCACCGGTGACGCAATTGACTTTGCCACTGAAATGCTGTCTGTACTTCAATTTTCTTTGTTATAATGCTACCCACTACGTCACGACTGTGGACATCTATGGTACAAACAGTCATGACCTTTTGACGCTCTGCGGCTGTAAGATCACCCAATAAAAGTATAATCAGGTTGTTTAGTTGATTTACTTGTTTTCTATTATAATCCTTAAGAGCATTTTCATATCGCAACTGTACTTTAGCAAACGCATCATTAGTCTCAGCTGTCCACATAATTTGTGTGCCGACCAATGCAGGCTGCGCTGGCCATTCAAAAATCCAAACGTGACGAGGCTTATGATCATATTGAGTTAACGAACGTCTCAGTTGATCTCGAAGGGTTTCTCTCATTTTATCGGTTACGCGATTAAGCCAAACTTCTACTTTGCCACTGCAATCGCAGTTTTGAAGAAATGGGACATATTCTTCAAGCTCCTTAGCCACCATCCCCCCAGCTTGTCTTGTTCCAGCTATAAGATTGAGTTTACCCACGGAATCATATAATTTGGTCAAATGACGAGATACCATTGCCGGACTATTACCGTTTGACAAAATATCCAACAAATCTGCTGATGAAACAAAATAGAACCGAGGATAACATAGACGTTTAGTCTCCAAATAGTCATTAAGGGCTTTTTCGCATAAAAGAAGCATTTTAAGCAAGGTTTCCAGATGCTCATTAAGTTTACTGCCCGAACGATTTGTAGATCGGACAACGTTCCGATCAGAGTTCATTTGAGCCAAAAGAGCTCTAAACTCTTTATCAATAAAATCAAAACGCTTTGAATCATCAGGCAGCTGTGATCGTATATCCTCAGAACCAATAAAAATACTTTCTAGATATTGCCATTTTCGTTGTACTTCAAACCAAGAACCAATAATTTGATCAGCATTTGATAGTTTCTGTTGCCAAGTTGAAACTTCATGAAGGAAAAATGTTACATATTTCGATGAGATCATATTTTGTATTTGAGCTTGATGATCCTCGAGCGTTTCAATCATTTCTTCCGAGGCTTTCAATAATTTAATACCTGTACGTTCATGAATTTCTATGCCAAATTCCATAACAGCCCAAGCTGCTGCTATATCACGAAGTTGCTTCTCCATGTTCATTTCCTTTACAGATTTATCAACAATATTTTTAACTTCTTCTTCGTATTCGTGTAGATTCAGATCGATAAGATACTTTAGGGTTGTTGAATCGTCCATGCTAAATTTTACCTGCGTAGTTTGCATTAGTTCAACCCAATGACGGTCTCTTATCGCCGGATTTTGAAGTTCAGTAACTGCTCTCAATGATGTCATTAAGTTTTTTAAGGAAGCTTCCATAAATATAAATGGCTCCCAGGTACGCATACTAGGATCTAATCCTCTTAATTCTCTACCAAACTTTTTACATTCCTGATCCATCCCTTCAATATCAATTTTCTTCCATGGTGTTTTTTTCCAATCATTTATAGTAGACTCTATTGAAATAGCGAAATCCCACATTATTTTTGAAAGCTTCAAATCATTTCGACAAAGTTCAATTTTAGCAGGATCTGGCCCTTGTAATTCAAACAGAACAGAAGATTCAGTCAGTGCTTGCTGTCGTTGCTCTAATTCAACAATTTCTAAGTCTGTTTCGTCAATAAGTTCATAGCAATTGGGACAAGGAACATTAAAAAATTTCTTCTGCATAAATTTTTTTCTATATGTATTTGCCATATTGTTGCACAGCAAAATGCGTTTCTCAATTTGGTCCACTTGGTAGCTTTGTATTGGTGCAATAACTTGTTTAGTTACCGCTGCTTGTCTTTTAATTTTTTGCCATGCATCAGGAAGCTCATTAAGTTGTAACAGTTCCGTATCCTTGAACTCATATCCATATTTCCTGAGTAAATTTACAATTTCTCTTAAAGGTTCAAACATATTGTCGAAGGTAAATTGCTTTTCGTTAATTTGGTTTAATACAGAAAGTATTTTAACCAAGCCGTCAAAATCATCTCTTTTTAGTTCCAATTTCAACACTACCTTGGCTTCATCAATAAAATCTTGGAGTTCCTGAAAAGAAAATTGTTCATTAGCAAATGGTAAAAATAGTTATATTGCTATTAAACAAGTCAGAAAGCTTTAGTCGAGACTGATCGATTTGGAAATCCCCCGAGTTCAAGTTGCTATTTCGAGGGTTTCCCTGCGAAAGTAGAATGATCTAAAGAAAACGTGTATGCAGGGGCGCGACGTACCCAACGACCTCGAAAACTACCAGAGACTTACTGCGCGGAGGTTCGTGGAGTATCGTAGCGGTAGAATCCAGTGGTGCAAGAGAGGGGGCAATACGGTCATTGTTTTGGCGTCTCTTTCTTTGTTTTCCTCTTTCCCTTTCTTTTTTTAAGCGCGAAAAGATTTGTCACTATAGGCGTCACATTTGTGCAAATAATAAAAAGCAGGTGCATTCACTCTAACAGCTGTTATATTAGTAGCCATTGCCCACTACAGGCTTCACGCCGTGGTAGTTGGAGCAAAAATGGATGCCATGATGGAGGACGAGCTGCAAGCTTTCGCGCGTCGTTCCTCATTGCAGCGATCGACGCAGCAACAATAGAGGGCGCTGCCGCAGCCGTTGACATCCAGGAGCTGGCCGCTCCTCGACCGTTAGCCGAGGTGCGTTGAGGCCGGGTGATAGTAGTGGGCACTTTCACTCGCAGAGCACCAACGGTACTTCGGCCAATGGGAGGCTACAACGTGATTTGGCTGGAAAGTGGCGTGATGCCATATCACGCCACTTTACCGTTTTCATGGCCACGAACAGCATACAGGCCCCGCTCCAGAGCCGAACAGGTCCCGTTACCGCACGAAGCAGTGCCTGTGGCCGGGTTATAAAAGGCGACCGGCAGCTCCATACGTAGTTCTTTCTTTAGAAGTTATACAAGTGTGAAATAAGGCTTGAGATATAAAAGTGAATCATCATATAAGTTATACTCTAAGTGAAGTGTAAAATTTATATAAAACTTATTCAAGAAAATATACTTTACGTTTCTAAACCATAACTCACAAGTGACTAATTAATATCGCAGGGGCCCCTCAACAAATAAATTTGATGGCACGAATCCATTGTTAGCTGACACTAGCCCAGTTTAGACTTGAGATAAACCGAAGGTTCGTTACAATACAAGGGAATATGGCGAATCAGAATTGCCAATGTATGTATGCGTATATATGAATATGTATGTACTATTTTAGGCAAGTATTATTATCTCGACGGCCGATGGAAAGCTGGTGTATAAGTGGACGTCCGTCCACAATAACGCGATGTCTTTTATTTCTATTTTTCTTCTTTAACTGTCTTGAGAGTAAATTATTTATTAACAAGTAAGAGTGCTCTAGTCGAGACTGCTCGACTAGGAGATATCCTGAACCCTCCATGCTGATGGTCCAATCATTCTGCAGTTCTTTTAAGCACACACACATACACATGCATCCACACGCACGCATAGACCCGCGCTCTGCTAACTGCGCAGTAAGCAGCGACTGCGCTTGGGCAATATTATGAGAATTTATTTGTTGAATAATTTCGTTTGTAGACGTGCAATCTTAATGAAACTTTCAGAACGTAATCATAAGGGCTTGGTATCCAAAATCTGTAAATTACAAAATGTGTGTATCCATCAAATGTATATACACAGTAAATTTGAAGTCTCCAGGTTTAATAGTGTTCAAATAAGGCGGAAAAAACAATATCAATTTATCGATTATCCTCGATAAAAAGATATCGGATGAGTTATCAAAAAAAGACAGACGGACAGGGCTATATCGACTCAGTTCTCGCCCTGATCAAGAACATACATACCTTATGGGGTCTGCGATGATTCCTTCTGCCTGTTACATACTTTTCACAAAACCATTATACCCTGATTTCTCACTTTCAATGAGAGTAAAGATAGTCAAAAAAGAAAAGTGAAAGTTACAATGAAAGTGAATGCCAACGCGAGAGGTAGGTCGGACATTGCAACGACTATCACAGGATAAGAGGCAATCAGGATCGACAGCGGGCACCAAAGGGGACGTTGGGGCGGACAAGAACACACCAGCAGCACCACCGTGCGTAAGAGAAGTGCCTTTTGAGTGGAATGAAGCTAGTGTGCTGTCAGCGAGTCGAAAAGTAGGAGTGGCCTGTACACCGCCGGAGTTTACAGATCCAGATCCTGGCGCTTTCTGAATCTGTTAGCAACACTCTCCCAGCCGGAATACGCTGAGCCTGCACTCGGCATCCTGAGGCAGGCGTGCCTTGCGAAAGCAAATCATCATAAGTGTAAAATTTATAAACTTATTCAAACAAATATACTTTAGGTTCAAAATGTAAACCATTAGTGACTAATTATTATCGCAGGGGCATCAACAAATAAATTTGTTGGCACGAACTCACTGTCAGCTAAAACTAGCCCAGCTTAGACTCGGGATAAACCGAAGGTTCGTTTCAAGCTCTAATCGACACTGCCTAACTATAAGGTCCCCTGAACCCTTCGCGCCTTTCTGCTTGCACAAGTAATACAAAAACGCACAAACACACACAGGCACCTACTAAGAGATCGACGCGTTCATACATACGGACAGATGCACGGACAGGGCTAAATCGACTCAGCTCGTCACCCTGATCAGGAATATATATACTTGTGGGGTCTGTCACGCCTCATTCTGCCTGTTACATACATTTCAACAAAATTTGTATACCCTGATTTCCCATTTTCATTGCATCATGGGTATAACAAATAAGAACTTTGCAGTCGGGCGTTACCGGATGCGGAATACACATTCACATCCCATCTGCACTTTCGAAGCTAAGTTTACCTCTAATAGTGTAGAAAATGCAGTTTTTTGCGATTTGCCACGACCTTTTTAGGCATAGACACTTCATTTTTGGCCAGTTCTTAGAACAAGCTAAAGGTAACCTAACTGAAAAATTTGGATGCTTACGCTCCAAAAATGTTAAAATTACAGGGCATTTCTCAATATGCCGCGCCCCAACTATCCAAATTTGAAGCTTCTAGCTCTTATACTTATACTCTTGCCATGCTCCTTTGTGCGGAGATATATTCACCATAACTCGTTGAATTTAGGTGAATTATACTCGCGTATATATATTATATTAATATTTTTTAGCTTTGCTGGTCACCTCGGACGCGCCCCCTGGCTCCCAACACGCAACCAAGCCAGTCGTTGCTACAATTCAGCTTGGGCGTATAACGCTCCGAGCTAGATTGTGCAACTCCCACTGAGTTGCGGCGGTCTCTCACGTCAGGCCATGGCGTATGACGCGCGTGATTGCAAGACATCCTCGTTCTCCACCCACAGCCAAACGGGTCGTTGCTCCAATTCCAGCTCTAGCGTATAACGCTCAGAGCCAGATTGTGCAACTCCTGCCAGGTCCGCGTCGACCACCCAAGTCCATCAAGCTATGGCGGATATATCTACGCCCATTGGGGGCGTGGCAAATCGGATAAAACTATCTCTGGAAGTCATAAAGCTAGAAAGTTGAAATATTGCACGTGAGCTAATGGCATGATTCTATAATGACTGATGAAAAAATTTTGTTTACGCCCACTAGGGGCGTGGCAAATCGGACCTGAAGATATAGTGATTTTTCAAATTTTGCTATATTTTAGGTACTATTGATGCTAGAGACCTTAAATTTGGTATATATAGGCGGGGTGACAACCCAAGTTCAACGAGCTATGGTGGATATATGTCCGCCCAAAGCAGCGTGGCAAACCGCAAAAGCTTATAACTCCTACAGTTTAAGAGGTAGATGCTTCAAATTTGGATAGTTGAGTTACTGGTAACATCCTCTATCGATGTCCCAAAAATAATCGTTACGCCTCTTTGGGGGCGTGGCAAATCGAAAAATACCCTGTAATTTTCACATTTATCAAATTGCGATATTTATATGCGTTAGCCATCTATGTATGTACATGTATATACAAAT
Organism: Drosophila mulleri; assembly: GCA_035047565.1. Taxonomy (NCBI): domain Eukaryota; kingdom Metazoa; phylum Arthropoda; class Insecta; order Diptera; family Drosophilidae; genus Drosophila; species Drosophila mulleri. The sequence continues at coordinate 164,567 of JAWNPK010000150.1, read as the reverse complement.
AGGCTTAATAGGCATTGATAACACGGAAGTAAACATTTTTATAAAATTAAAAAAATATAAAAGAAGCTAAAATAACAAAAATTATTTTTCCGCGGGATTTGAACTCGCACCCAAGCCAAATAGCATGTTTGTCAAAATAACTAAAACGAATTAAAGCCGCGCCTCTGCCGACAGAGCTACCGCGTGCTTTCAACAACAGTAAATAAAACGAAATGACATTCTTGTTATGAAAAGCCAGAGTAGCGGTTGAAAACTTCAAGATCAATGCAAAAAAAAAATCAGTCGCATTTGAGATTCTTTGAACACGCTAGAGTACGCATTTATGTGTACATACATACACATATAAACACATGTATAAGAAGGTTGTAATGCAGAGCACCAACGGTACTTCGGCCAATGGGAGGCTACAACGTGATTTGGCTGGAAAGTGGCGTGATGCCATATCACGCCACTTTACCGTTTTCATGGCCACGAACAGCATACAGGCCCCGCTCCAGAGCCGAACAGGTCCCGTTACCGCACGAAGCAGTGCCTGTGGCCGGGTTATAAAAGGCGACCGGCAGCTCCATACGTAGTTCTTTCTTTAGAAGTTATACAAGTGTGAAATAAGGCTTGAGATATAAAAGTGAATCATCATATAAGTTATACTCTAAGTGAAGTGTAAAATTTATATAAAACTTATTCAAGAAAATATACTTTACGTTTCTAAACCATAACTCACAAGTGACTAATTAATATCGCAGGGGCCCCTCAACAAATAAATTTGATGGCACGAATCCATTGTTAGCTGACACTAGCCCAGTTTAGACTTGAGATAAACCGAAGGTTCGTTACAATACAAGGGAATATGGCGAATCAGAATTGCCAATGTATGTATGCGTATATATGAATATGTATGTACTATTTTAGGCAAGTATTATTATCTCGACGGCCGATGGAAAGCTGGTGTATAAGTGGACGTCCGTCCACAATAACGCGATGTCTTTTATTTCTATTTTTCTTCTTTAACTGTCTTGAGAGTAAATTATTTATTAACAAGTAAGAGTGCTCTAGTCGAGACTGCTCGACTAGGAGATATCCTGAACCCTCCATGCTGATGGTCCAATCATTCTGCAGTTCTTTTAAGCACACACACATACACATGCATCCACACGCACGCATAGACCCGCGCTCTGCTAACTGCGCAGTAAGCAGCGACTGCGCTTGGGCAATATTATGAGAATTTATTTGTTGAATAATTTCGTTTGTAGACGTGCAATCTTAATGAAACTTTCAGAACGTAATCATAAGGGCTTGGTATCCAAAATCTGTAAATTACAAAATGTGTGTATCCATCAAATGTATATACACAGTAAATTTGAAGTCTCCAGGTTTAATAGTGTTCAAATAAGGCGGAAAAAACAATATCAATTTATCGATTATCCTCGATAAAAAGATATCGGATGAGTTATCAAAAAAAGACAGACGGACAGGGCTATATCGACTCAGTTCTCGCCCTGATCAAGAACATACATACCTTATGGGGTCTGCGATGATTCCTTCTGCCTGTTACATACTTTTCACAAAACCATTATACCCTGATTTCTCACTTTCAATGAGAGTAAAGATAGTCAAAAAAGAAAAGTGAAAGTTACAATGAAAGTGAATGCCAACGCGAGAGGTAGGTCGGACATTGCAACGACTATCACAGGATAAGAGGCAATCAGGATCGACAGCGGGCACCAAAGGGGACGTTGGGGCGGACAAGAACACACCAGCAGCACCACCGTGCGTAAGAGAAGTGCCTTTTGAGTGGAATGAAGCTAGTGTGCTGTCAGCGAGTCGAAAAGTAGGAGTGGCCTGTACACCGCCGGAGTTTACAGATCCAGATCCTGGCGCTTTCTGAATCTGTTAGCAACACTCTCCCAGCCGGAATACGCTGAGCCTGCACTCGGCATCCTGAGGCAGGCGTGCCTTGCGAAAGCAAATCATCATAAGTGTAAAATTTATAAACTTATTCAAACAAATATACTTTAGGTTCAAAATGTAAACCATTAGTGACTAATTATTATCGCAGGGGCATCAACAAATAAATTTGTTGGCACGAACTCACTGTCAGCTAAAACTAGCCCAGCTTAGACTCGGGATAAACCGAAGGTTCGTTTCAAGCTCTAATCGACACTGCCTAACTATAAGGTCCCCTGAACCCTTCGCGCCTTTCTGCTTGCACAAGTAATACAAAAACGCACAAACACACACAGGCACCTACTAAGAGATCGACGCGTTCATACATACGGACAGATGCACGGACAGGGCTAAATCGACTCAGCTCGTCACCCTGATCAGGAATATATATACTTGTGGGGTCTGTCACGCCTCATTCTGCCTGTTACATACATTTCAACAAAATTTGTATACCCTGATTTCCCATTTTCATTGCATCATGGGTATAACAAATAAGAACTTTGCAGTCGGGCGTTACCGGATGCGGAATACACATTCACATCCCATCTGCACTTTCGAAGCTAAGTTTACCTCTAATAGTGTAGAAAATGCAGTTTTTTGCGATTTGCCACGACCTTTTTAGGCATAGACACTTCATTTTTGGCCAGTTCTTAGAACAAGCTAAAGGTAACCTAACTGAAAAATTTGGATGCTTACGCTCCAAAAATGTTAAAATTACAGGGCATTTCTCAATATGCCGCGCCCCAACTATCCAAATTTGAAGCTTCTAGCTCTTATACTTATACTCTTGCCATGCTCCTTTGTGCGGAGATATATTCACCATAACTCGTTGAATTTAGGTGAATTATACTCGCGTATATATATTATATTAATATTTTTTAGCTTTGCTGGTCACCTCGGACGCGCCCCCTGGCTCCCAACACGCAACCAAGCCAGTCGTTGCTACAATTCAGCTTGGGCGTATAACGCTCCGAGCTAGATTGTGCAACTCCCACTGAGTTGCGGCGGTCTCTCACGTCAGGCCATGGCGTATGACGCGCGTGATTGCAAGACATCCTCGTTCTCCACCCACAGCCAAACGGGTCGTTGCTCCAATTCCAGCTCTAGCGTATAACGCTCAGAGCCAGATTGTGCAACTCCTGCCAGGTCCGCGTCGACCACCCAAGTCCATCAAGCTATGGCGGATATATCTACGCCCATTGGGGGCGTGGCAAATCGGATAAAACTATCTCTGGAAGTCATAAAGCTAGAAAGTTGAAATATTGCACGTGAGCTAATGGCATGATTCTATAATGACTGATGAAAAAATTTTGTTTACGCCCACTAGGGGCGTGGCAAATCGGACCTGAAGATATAGTGATTTTTCAAATTTTGCTATATTTTAGGTACTATTGATGCTAGAGACCTTAAATTTGGTATATATAGGCGGGGTGACAACCCAAGTTCAACGAGCTATGGTGGATATATGTCCGCCCAAAGCAGCGTGGCAAACCGCAAAAGCTTATAACTCCTACAGTTTAAGAGGTAGATGCTTCAAATTTGGATAGTTGAGTTACTGGTAACATCCTCTATCGATGTCCCAAAAATAATCGTTACGCCTCTTTGGGGGCGTGGCAAATCGAAAAATACCCTGTAATTTTCACATTTATCAAATTGCGATATTTATATGCGTTAGCCATCTATGTATGTACATGTATATACAAATAGGCTTAATAGGCATTGATAACACGGAAGTAAACATTTTTATAAAATTAAAAAAATATAAAAGAAGCTAAAATAACAAAAATTATTTTTCCGCGGGATTTGAACTCGCACCCAAGCCAAATAGCATGTTTGTCAAAATAACTAAAACGAATTAAAGCCGCGCCTCTGCCGACAGAGCTACCGCGTGCTTTCAACAACAGTAAATAAAACGAAATGACATTCTTGTTATGAAAAGCCAGAGTAGCGGTTGAAAACTTCAAGATCAATGCAAAAAAAAAATCAGTCGCATTTGAGATTCTTTGAACACGCTAGAGTACGCATTTATGTGTACATACATACACATATAAACACATGTATAAGAAGGTTGTAATGCTTGTTGCTATGCGTTCAGACTTATGTGTAAATGTATGTATATATGTATATACATTATATACATACATATATGCGTATATGTTATGAGTGCTATTTAAGAAGAAACAAATTTAAGCTTATAAAATTGTTCGATTAAGAAAAAGAAAAGTATTAAGTACCCTTTATTAAAGCTCGCACCTTCTCAATAAAATATCTATTTTATAATAAAACAAGTAAGAAAGCTCTAGTCGAGACTGCTCGACTACGAGATACCCTGAACCCTCCGAGCAACAGCCATTTCAATAATTTTTAGTGTCTATGTATGTGTGTATGTGTGTGTTTGTGTAAGCAGAGAGACGCTAAAAATGATTGATATGGCTGTTAATTGAAGGGTTCAGGGGATCTCGTAGTCGAGCACTCTCGACTAGAGTTTTCTTACTTGTTTTTTTTTTTACATTGGTGCCCCTATCTGACACGAATTTAATGTTGTTTATGTTTTCGACATTAAATTGTGTAAAAATATATTTCAATTATTTAAAAATATTTTCGCCTGTCGACTTTTTAAAATTATCGATTTTAGGCCCAAAATTATTTCATTTAGTTTAAAATCTTTTAAATAATGCAGAGTGACACCTAAAAAATTTCTATTTACATATTGGTTAGGCCACATATCAATGGTAGCCAATGCTGCATTATTATCCACTGCTTCTTTAACGTTTGCTCCATAAGTAGCACCGATTTTCACTGCTGCGAAAACCAATCCCGCTCACTGCAGAAAAGGGCCGACAATCTTGAACCACCCATTCCAGACACTTCTTTGTTGCCGTGATTTTGTCCAAGTTTGAAACTTTTTTTGCTTCAGTTGGCTGTCGTAATGTGGGCAACATTTGTGCCGCGACAAATTTGATGTTTGGTTGGCAACAAATTTTAAGACTTTTCCGCATTTGTTGCATAAAACCCAACCTTCGAGGACGCTTTCATCTTCATTATATATGTCATACAAAATTGACAAAATTATGCTTTTGCCTTTATGTTTTGCGGCTATTTTATATACACCACGATTAATTTTATTTTTGACTTCCTCAGCTGTCTTTGTGATGCCAAAATTAATCACGAAATAAGCTAGGAAACTAAGAAAGGAGCTAGTGCAAAATCAAAACAACCGTTACTTTGACACACACACCATGAGCCTGTAAAACACTTGGGTGTCATACATGTGTTTTGTCTACTTGTGTTTGTTACTCATTGCTCTTTTCACACTCACCCTTTTTTTCTACGTGGGGATGTTTTAATCCTAATATTAGTAAAAATATGGGGTCTTTACCTAATGCCTGCGCTTAACCTGATACCTTGTACCTTTGCCTAACCTGATGCCTAGCTCGTGGAACTCCTTTAGGTCGGCTACTTTGGCCGTCCTCCGTTGTCGGTGTGCCTGATCGTTGCAATCTTACGATGTTTGTCGAGATGAAGCTGATGACCTTGAACGGCCCATCATGTCATGGGCCTAACTTAGCGGCGAACCCCTCCGCGGCCTTGCTGAGGAAGTGGGTGCGCACCATCACTAGTGACCCCAGGGTGGGGCGCCAGTCCCTTTTCCGCATGTGGTAGTGCCGGCCCTGCTCCACAGCGGCGTTCCTTGCGTTTGCTTGGGCGATCTTAAATACTTCTTGCAGTTGTTTGGCTCTTTCCTCTGCCGTCGGGGTCGCTCTGCCCGTTTCTGGTGTGACCTCATATAGGGCTCCCGGCAACCTTGGTTCCCGCCTCTGTACGAGGAAGGCTGGACTGTATCCCGTCGTGTCCGAGACGCTGGTGTTGATGGCTAGACTGAACTCGGGCAGCAGGGTGTCCCACTCGTTTTGGCGTGTCCCTAGGTATTGCGCGCTCATTGTCTTGACTGTCCTGTTCGCGCGCTCCGTTGGATTCTGGTTTGGACTGTAGGGTGCGGTATGTTGTAGTTCAATGCCTGCCCGCCGTGTGTAGTCTCTGAATGTTTTGCTGGTAAGCTGTGTCCCGTTGTTGCATACCATGACCTTCTCTTAGGGCCTGTTCCAATATGAAGGAGGTTGCTCTGCGTAACGGAACAAGTTCAATCCATTTACTGAAGTGGTCGAATAGAACCAATAGCATCGTATTCCCGGATTTGGAACGTGGAAGGGATCCCACGAAGTCTGCGCACACCGTGTGGAATGGTTCCATTACTTGGCGGTTCAGCATCTTACCTGCCGTCTGACGTTGGCTGACCTTGTACGCTCCGCTACTCTCTTTCTTATCCATCCTCCTCTTTCGTCAATACGGCTCCCAAGCCGTGGTCGCTAGCGTTCGTTTGCAGGGTGAAGCCCTTCTGAAGTCTGGGCATGCTAGCACGGGCGCTTCTGTCAATTTGTTTCAAGTCCTCGAAAGCGGCCTGTTGAGTGGTGCCCCATTCCCACTTACGCCCCTTCTTTAGGAGTGCGGTCATTGGCTGTACGACATCGGCAAAGTTTGGTACGAACTGCCGGTACCACGATGCTAGTCCGACGCACTGTCGGAGCTCTTTCACGGTAGTGGGTGGCTTCAGGTTCTGCACGGCTACGATTTTGTCTGGGTCGGTGCGGATTCCCCGGTCGCTTATTACGTGTCCCAGGTAGGTAATACTTTTCTTGAAGAACGGAATACTTCCCGCAAGACTTGCATGTGTTCCTCGATAGTCTCTGCTACCACCACGATGTCATCCAGGTAAGTTAAGGCGTAGGGTTCCATTTCGGGCCCGATGATGTTATCCAATGCGCGCTGGAAGGTGGCAGGAGCGGAATGTAAGCCGAACGGCATTACTTTCCAATGGAAAACTGCTCGCCCCGGTACCGTAAACGCCGTACACTCCCTACTCTCCTTGGCCATCGGGGCTTGCCAATAGCCATTTTTCAGATCAAGCGTCGATATGTCCTTAGCATGCCGTAGTTTCTCAAGGATGTTTGTCATTCTGGGGAGTGGATATGCATCGGGGATGGATCGCTCATTTAGCTGCCGATAGTCCACGCACATGCGCCACTTGTTTTTCTTCCGCACTAATACTATCGGCACGCTGTGGGGACTTCGTGAGGGTTCGATGCAGTCCTTTGCCAGCAACTTATCTATCTGCTCGTTGATGATTTTCTGGGTTCTTTGGATAATATCGTTGTTTAATTGGTCGGTCATATTTTATGGTTATTTTATGCTCCGCGAGTTCTCCGAGTGTCTGTTCGCCGCCGGCAGAGATGGGTGGACTTCCCTTTTCCTCACTATCGGAATGCCCGCTTCCTGGCCATCGTCCTCGGGCCCCTCGTTCTGTCTCTTTTGGGTGACTGAGGTTGTCGTAGTGCTGTCGTAGTGCTGTCGAGTTTGTTTCTCGTCGGTGTGGGCCTAACGGAGACTCCCCCGGTGGACCGTCGGTGTTGTCGTCTGGGCCTCTTCTCTAATGATTGCGCGATCTTCCCCGCTCTGCATGGTGGTCTGCATGGCCCCCATATAGTCCATGCCTAAGATTAGCTCGTCTACCAACGTCGGCAAGAGGGCGAAGGCGGGGTTCGTTTCCCGGTGGGGCAATTCTGCAGCAATACTTGGGCCCTTTGGCATTCCCGATGGAAATGTCCTATTTCGCCGCATCGACGACACGCTACGGAAAGGATTCACGTGATCACGTGGTGCGAAAAAGTTATTAAACAATTAAGTTCCCATAGTAAGCCCACACTGCAGCCCATGCATGCGCGCCTATGGGTGTCTATGTATGTGTGTATGTGTGTGTTTGTGTTTGTGTAAGCAGAGAGACGCTAAAAATGATTGAAATGGCTGTTGCTTGAAGGGTTCAGGGGGATCTCGTAGTCGAGCACTCTCGACTAGAGTTTTCTTACTTGTTTTTTTTTACATTGGTGCCCCTATCTGACACGAATTTAATGTTTTTTATGTTTTCGACATTAAATTGTGTAAAAATATATTTCAATTTTTTAAAAATATTTTCGCCTGTCGACTTTTTAAAATTATCGATTTTAGGCCCAAAATTATTTCATTTAGTTTAAAATCTTTTAAATAATGCAGAGTGACACCTAAAAAATTTCTATTTACATATTGGTTAGGCCACATATCAATGGTAGCCAATGCTGCATTATTATCCACTGCTTCTTTAACGTTTGCTCCATAAGTAGCACCGATTTTCACTGCTGCGAAAACCAATCCCGCTCACTGCAGAAAAGGGCCGACAATCTTGAACCACCCATTCCAGACACTTCTTTGTTGCCGTGATTTTGTCCAAGTTTGAAACTTTTTTTGCTTCAGTTGGCTGTCGTAATGTGGGCAACATTTGTGCCGCGACAAATTTGATGTTTGGTTGGCAACAAATTTTAAGACTTTTCCGCATTTGTTGCATAAAACCCAACCTTCGAGGACGCTTTCATCTTCATTATATATGTCATACAAAATTGACAAAATTATGCTTTTGCCTTTATGTTTTGCGGCTATTTTATATACACCACGATTAATTTTATTTTTGACTTCCTCAGCTGTCTTTGTGATGCCAAAATTAATCACGAAATAAGCTAGGAAACTAAGAAAGGAGCTAGTGCAAAATCAAAACAACCGTTACTTTGACACACACACCATGAGCCTGTAAAACACTTGGGTGTCATACATGTGTTTTGTCTACTTGTGTTTGTTACTCATTGCTCTTTTCACACTCACCCTTTTTTTCTACGTGGGGATGTTTTAATCCTAATATTAGTAAAAATATGGGGTCTTTACCTAATGCCTGCGCTTAACCTGATACCTCGTACCTTTGCCTAACCTGATGCCTAGCTCGTGGAACTCCTTTAGGTCGGCTACTTTGGCCGTCCTCCGTTGTCGGTGTGCCTGATCGTTGCAATCTTACGATGTTTGTCGAGATGAAGCTGATGACCTTGAACGGCCCATCATGTCATGGGCCTAACTTAGCGGCGAACCCCTCCGCGGCCTTGCTGAGGAAGTGGGTGCGCACCATCACTAGTGACCCCAGGGTGGGGCGCCAGTCCCTTTTCCGCATGTGGTAGTGCCGGCCCTGCTCCACAGCGGCGTTCCTTGCGTTTGCTTGGGCGATCTTAAATACTTCTTGCAGTTGTTTGGCTCTTTCCTCTGCCGTCGGGGTCGCTCTGCCCGTTTCTGGTGTGACCTCATATAGGGCTCCCGGCAACCTTGGTTCCCGCCTCTGTACGAGGAAGGCTGGACTGTATCCCGTCGTGTCCGAGACGCTGGTGTTGATGGCTAGACTGAACTCGGGCAGCAGGGTGTCCCACTCGTTTTGGCGTGTCCCTAGGTATTGCGCGCTCATTGTCTTGACTGTCCTGTTCGCGCGCTCCGTTGGATTCTGGTTTGGACTGTAGGGTGCGGTATGTTGTAGTTCAATGCCTGCCCGCCGTGTGTAGTCTCTGAATGTTTTGCTGGTAAGCTGTGTCCCGTTGTTGCATACCATGACCTTCGGGGCTTCGAAGTGGCTTATGATTCTTTCTCTTAGGGCCTGTTCCAATATGAAGGAGGTCGCTCTGCGTAACGGAACAAGTTCAATCCATTTACTGAAGTGGTCGAATAGAACCAATAGCATCGTATTCCCGGATTTGGAACGTGGAAGGGATCCCACGAAGTCTGCGCACACCGTGTGGAATGGTTCCATTACTTGGCGGTTCAGCATCTTACCTGCCGTCTGACGTTGGCTGACCTTGTACGCTCCGCTACTCTCTTTCTTATCCATCCTCCTCTTTCGTCAATACGGCTCCCAAGCCGTGGTCGCTAGCGTTCGTTTGCAGGGTGAAGCCCTTCTGAAGTCTGGGCATGCTAGCACGGGCGCTTCTGTCAATTTATGTTTCAAGTCCTCGAAAGCGGCCTGGTGAGTGGTGCCCCATTCCCACTTACGCCCCTTCTTTAGGAGTGCGGTCATTGGCTGTACGACATCGGCAAAGTTTGGTACGAACTGCCGGTACCACGATGCTAGTCCGACGCACTGTCGGAGCTCTTTCACGGTAGTGGGTGGCTTCAGGTTCTGCACGGCTACGATTTTGTCTGGGTCGGTGCGGATTCCCCGGTCGCTTATTACGTGTCCCAGGTAGGTAATACTTTTCTTGAAGAACGCACATTTGTCCGGGTTGAGCCTAAGGCTAGCCGGAGTTGACGGAATACTTCCCGCAAGACTTGCATGTGTTCCTCGATAGTCTCTGCTACCACCACGATGTCATCCAGGTAAGTTAAGGCGTAGGGTTCCATTTCGGGCCCGATGATGTTGTCCAATGCGCGCTGGAAGGTGGCAGGAGCGGAATGTAAGCCGAACGGCATTACTTTCCAATGGAAAACTGCTCGCCCCGGTACCGTAAACGCCGTACACTCCCTACTCTCCTTGGCCATCGGGGCTTGCCAATAGCCATTTTTCAGATCAAGCGTCGTTATGTCCTTAGCATGCCGTAGTTTCTCAAGGATGTTTGTCATTCTGGGGAGTGGATATGCATCGGGGATGGATCGCTCATTTAGCTGCCGATAGTCCACGCACATGCGCCACTTGTTTTTCTTCCGCACTAATACTATCGGCACGCTGTGGGGACTTCGTGAGGGTTCGATGCAGTCCTTTGCCAGCAACTTATCTATCTGCTCGTTGATGATTTTCTGGGTTCTTTGGATAATATCGTTGTTTAATTGGTCGGTCATATTTTATGGTTATTTTATGCTCCGCGAGTTCTCCGAGTGTCTGTTCGCCGCCGGCAGAGATGGGTGGACTTCCCTTTTCCTCACTATCGGAATGCCCGCTTCCTGGCTCTTTTGGGTGACTGAGGTTGTCGTAGTGCTGTCGTAGTGCTGTCGAGTTTGTTTCTCGTCGGTGTGGGCCTAACGGAGACTCCCCGGTGGACCGTCGGTGTTGTCGTCTGGGCCTCTTCTCTAATGATTGCGCGATCTTCCCCGCACTGCATGGTGGTCTGCATGGCCCCCATATAGTCCATCCCTAAGATTAGCTCGTCTACCAACGTCGGCAAGAGGGCAAAGGCGGGGTTCGTTTCCCGGTGGGGCAATTCTGCAGCAATACTTGGGCCCTTTGGCATTCCCGATGGAAATGTCCTATTTCGCCGCATCGACGACACGCTACGGAAAGGATTCACGTGATCACGTGGTGCGAAAAAGTTATTAAACAATTAAGTTCCCATAGTAAGCCCACACTGCAGCCCATGCGTGCGCGCCTATGGGTGTCTATGTATGTGTGTATGTGTGTGTTTGTGTAAGCAGAGAGACGCTAAAAATGATTGAAATGGCTGTTGCTTGAAGGGTTCAGGGGATCTCGTAGTCGAGCACTCTCGACTAGAGTTTTCTTACTTGTTTTTTTTTTTTTTTTTTTTTTTTTAAATATTTAACTATTATTTTGCAGGCGTGTAATATGTCTTTAAGCTCACATGCTTCGTCAAACGATTTTTCTAAAACATTTGAAAATAAATGACTACTACAATTTAATCTAATATTGTTTTCCAAAGATTTTTATACCCTGAACCCATTGAAAATGGGAAATCAGGGTATAATGTTTTTGTTGAAATGTATGTAACAGGCAGAAAGAGGCGTGGCAGACCCCATAAAGTATATATATTCTTGATCAGGGCGACGAACTGAGTCGATTTAGCCCTGTCCGTCTGTCTGTCCGTCTGTCCGTCTGTCCGTCCGTCCGTCTGTCCGTCTGTCCGTCTGTCCGTATGTTTGAACGCGTCGATTTCAGAAGATATAGAAGCTAGAGACTTCAACTTTTTTTTAAAATGCTCGTATATAGCACGCGGATATCGAGTTTATCACTAAAATTCGATAACTCATCCCGTTATTTTTTTATCGATCAAAAACCTTATCGAAATGCAGTTATAAAATTATATCTCCTACATCTTTAGAGCTAGAGTATCAAAATTTTAAATGTAGATTGATATGTACGTTATAGAATTTCGATTTTTGTTCAATTTACCCCCCACCCAGCCTTATATCCACCCCCTCACCCATAAGTTTGTAAAAAGCGTATTTCAATTACTAGAGACTTGAGCTTTGGCAATAATACGCATAGTAATGATAAAACCACAATCTGAAAGTTTCATGGAGAACGTACGTCCAGAAAAAAAAGTTATTAAACAATTAAGTTCCCATAGTAAGCCCACACTGCAGCCCTTGCGTGCGCGCCTATGGGTGTCTATGTATGTGTGTATGTGTGTGTTTGTGTAAGCAAAGAGACGCTAAAAATGATTGATATGGCTGTTGCTTGAAGGGTTCAGGGGATCTCGTAGTCGAGCACTCTCGACTAGAGTTTTCTTACTTGTTTTTTTTTACATTGGTGCCCCTATCTGACACGAATTTAATGTTGTTTATGTTTTCGACATTAAATTGTGTAAAAATATATTTCAATTATTTAAAAATATTTTCGCCTGTCGACTTTTTAAAATTATCGATTTTAGGCCCAAAATTATTTCATTTAGTTTAAAATCTTTTAAATAATGCAGAGTGACACCTAAAAAATTTCTATTTACATATTGGTTAGGCCACATATCAATGGTAGCCAATGCTGCATTATTATCCACTGCTTCTTTAACGTTTGCTCCATAAGTAGCACCGATTTTCACTGCTGCGAAAACCAATCCCGCTCACTGCAGAAAAGGGCCGACAATCTTGAACCACCCATTCCAGACACTTCTTTGTTGCCGTGATTTTGGCCATCGTCCTCGGGCCCCTCGTTCTGCCTCTTTTGGGTGGCTGAGGTTGTCGTAGTGCTTTCGTAGTGCTGTCGAGTTTGTTTCTCGTCGGTGTGGGCCTAACGGAGACTCCCCAGTGGACCGTCGGTGTTGTCGTCTGGGCCTCTTCTCTAATGATTGCGCGATCTTCCCCGCACTGCATGGTGGTCTGCATGGCCCCCATATAGTCCATGCCTAAGATTAGCTCGTCTACCAACGTCGGCAAGAGGGCAATTCTGCAGCAATACTTGGGCCCTTTGGCATTCCCGATGGAAATGTCCTATTTCGCCGCATCGACGACACGCTACGGAAAGGATTCACGTGATCACGTGGTGCGATAGTTGTGGCCTTCGGCTCCCAGACGACTCTCTCTGGCCTTCCAGTTCTCGTAGCTCGTCGTACTTAACCGCTAACCGTATCAGTTCCGTAATTGTCCGGCACTCGTCACGTTTCATGTAGAGTTGGTAAGTGGGCAACATGTTGTCGTATGCCCGATCCAGTTGTTGTCCGTCAGCGCGGCCCTCTGCATCATTACCCGTAGGGCAATGAGGTAATCCTGGAAAGGTTCGCCTACGCGCTTCACCATCCTTGGCCCGTTCAGTCAGTAATTCGGGCATCGCCCGCGGCAAGTGACTGACGTGCACTTGGTAGCCTACCGCTCGTTCGTCCAGTTGTTCGATGAAACGCAACGGGTCGGTGCGATCATTAAATGCCACTCCCCATTTCCTTGGTTGCACCATCTGTCCGGTTGGCGGGTCATCCCCTCTAATTGGACCTGCGCTGTTAGCTAGTGGCGATGCCATGGTTGGTCTCGTCCGAGTGTTTTCCAGACGGGGAATGAGGAGTTACGTAGCCCCACTCAGCCGATCTGACTCGACTTCTGTTTGCTTTTCGTCCTTTGCAAGATTGGGGCTGGGTGGTCACGAGTCCGGGATGTCCGATTGCCGTAGCTCTCGGCCCAGTAGTCCAACCTCTGTTGTACCTCGTCGCTGAGATCATCCTGTTGATATACACGGTTAGCCGGTGACGTATCTCGTCCACGAGACCATACCCCTGACGATAGTCGATCTATCTCAAGACGATAATTGATAATTGAATATCCCACGATAATAACTGATACACCTGACGATAGTTGATTAATCCCTAGACAATAGTTGATATCCCCGACGATAGTTTGAATATCCCACGACGACATTTGATATCCCACGACGATAGTTGATTTCCCACGATGTTAGTTGATATCCCACGACGATAGTTTAAATATCCCACGACGATTGTTGATTTCCCACGATGTTAATACTTTGAATGTCCCACGATGAGAATTCTTTGAATATCCCATGATAATTTGTGGGATGTAAATTGATGATAATTCCTTGAATATCCCACAATGATAACTCTTTGAATATCCCACGATGAGAATTCCTTGAATATCCCACGATGATAACTTATACTCCAGGATGAATTCCTTCGCTGAGATGTGTGCGCGTCGACCGTTCGCTCGCTTCATTTATATGCTTTGGCAACGCTTCGTGGCTGCGAGGCTGCCGTTACCGAGTCCGGTTCGGTGCCGTCACGCAATGTTTCTCTGCTAGGTGTTCGACGAGTTATGATGCCTCGTGGTTGCCACTTCTATTGCTACGCTGTTTCCTACGATTCAACTGCTACCTGGGCTTTAATCCCAGGAAAAAAACATTTCATTAGTCCCGTGTCCCTACTCGGGCGCCACTTGTAAAGAAGTTATTTGTTCGGGCGGGGTACTGTGAGGAGCAATATAGGTATACACGTATTGATGTATATAAACGTATGTATTTGCTGTGCATATACATGTTGTTCCACACAGCGACGCGAATAGTGTAAGAGCGACCCTCGCACTGGAAAAGGGGACAAAGTCCGGTTAGAGGCGGTCTCTTTCGCTCCTACATATTCAGCAAAGGGTTCGCGACGCACACACGACGATCATCGGCGAGTGGCAATCAGGACTCCCAGGACATCGTGGGAACAGCAAGGACATCCAGTGGGAACAGCAAGGACATCCAGTGGGAATCCTTGCAGATCATCAGCAGACGCCGATCAGGACATCGGTGCATATCAGCAACGTAAGCGAGGCCTGCACACCTGGGTGAGTTCGCGTAGCCGTGCGTAAGAGAAGTGCTTGTGAGTGAACGAAGCTAGTGTTGTGCTGTGAGTGAGCGAGATAGTAGGAGAGATCTGCATAGCTGGCACGAGTCGAGACTGAACCTGAACCCTTCGAAAAACTGATATTTATATAATTCTTAGCGTTTTTCTGCTTAAAAACGAAATACACACACGCACGCACACGCGGACACGTATACACATACACACAGGTACGCACGCATAGACACGCATGTGCTGCAGTGTGGGCTTACTAGGAATTTAATTGTTTAATAACTTTTCTTTTGCATGTACGTTCTTCGTGAAACTTTAGATTATGATTATATCATAACTATGCGTGTAATTGTCGAAGCTCAAGTCTCTAGTATTTGGGGTGCATTATAAAAAAAACCGAAACTCTATAAAGTACATATAAGTCTTCATTTAAAATTTGGCGTGACGAACTGAGTCGATTTAGCCATGTCCGTCTGTCCGTATGTATGAACGCGTGGATTTCAGACGATATAAGAGCTAGAGACTTGAACTTTTTTTATCACTCAACTCGTTATTTTTTTTTATCGATAAAAACCTTATCGATATGCAGTTATAAAATTATATCTCCTACATCTTTAGAGCTAGAGTCTCCAAATTTTAAATGTAGATTTATATGTACGTTATAGAATTTCGATTTTTGTTCATTTTCACCCCCCACCCCTATATACACCCCTCACCCATAAGTTTGTAAAGGCGTATTTCACATACTAGAGACTTGAGCTTCAGCACATACACGTATATTAATTAAATAAACACAATCTAGAAGTTTCATGAAGAATGTACATCTACAAAAAAAGTTATAAGGCAATTAATTTCCCATAGTAATCCCACACTGCAGCCCATGCGTGCGCGCCTATGTGTGACTATGTATGTGTTTGCGTTTTTTTTTTTTTTTTTTTTTATATTCGTTTATTGCCATTCTTATTATTATTACAATTTGCAAGTTGTGTGGTGACTAGGATAGCGCGCGATGCTTGCGGGACTGCCGTAAAGCCTTGCTTCGCAAGCACTATGCGCTACCTTAGCCTGGGACAGCTCGTCTTCTTATTCGCTCGACTCTGCGGAGCTCCATCATCACTGTGGCCGCGAAGGTGCTTGTTAGTTCCCAGGCCTCCTCCGATTCCAGCATGGCGTTGACTATGTTGTCCGCTCTGATGGAGCGGCCCAATGCCTCTTCTAGACGACGCCTCTCCTCCAGGAACCGTCCACATTCGAAAAGAATGTGATTGGCGTCTTCCACATGCCCTCGCCCGCATCAGGGGCACTCGTCAGATTTCTCGTGGCCAAAGCGCTTCAAATAGCTCCGAAAGCACCCATGTCCCGAGAGGATCTGCGTAAGGTAGAAGTTAACCTCGCCGTGTTTGCGGTTAACCCATGGTTCGAGCTCGGGGATGAGCTTGTGAGTCCACCGCCCTTTAGCTGAGCTATTCCACTTTCGTTGCCATCGCGCAATGCTGTTCGCAGTGACAGCGTTGTGTCGCACAGGCGCGTGCGAATTCCGCTCCACGGTTTCGGCGACCAAGTCCTCCAGTGGCACCATGCCGGCTATAACGAGCGCCGCGTCATCGGAGACAGTCCTAAAAGCGCAGCTGACTCTGATTGCGCTCAGTCTGTAGATCGCGCAAATGACCCGGCTGTAGCTCGGCGTTGCCATCGCTCTTGACCATATTGGCGTAGCATAGAGGATGACAGACCTAATGACGCTCATTAGAAGAAGACGCCGTTGCTGTTTAGGTCCCCGCGTGTTAAGCATGATTCTTGAGAGAGCTCTACAAGAATCAGCTGCCTTTTTATGCACATATTCTAAGTGCTCGCGGAAAGTTAATCTTGTGTCTATCATGACGCCAAGATACTTTATCGCCCTCTTTGACGCGATGGTGACGCTGCCTATCTTTATGTTGGCAGTCTCCACTTATTTGCGACTGCTTACTAGCACGGCTTCCGTCTTGTGTACCGCTAGCTCGAGCCCAGCTCCTGTCAACCAGCTTCGTATGCGATTGATACTTTCGCTGCACATATTCTCTGTATCTTTGAGCTCCTTTCCTATGGCTACGACAGCTACATCATCAGCAAAGCCAATGGTGTGCGCACCTGCTGGTAGTTCCAAGCGCAGTACGCCGTCGTACATGATGTTCCATAGGAGAGGCCCCAGCACTGAGCCTTGGGGTACTCCAGCTGACACTGTATGAGTTTGGGGACCCTCACTCGTGTTGTATACCAGTGTTCTTCCTCTGAAGTAGCTCTTTATTATCTCTTTTAGATATTTAGGGATATTATATTGTGACAGCGCATTCAGTATCATATCCCAACTAGCTGTGTTGAAGGCATTCCTTACATCCAGGGTCGCGATGATGCAGTATTCATTCGTCCCGTGCCTCCATCTGGTGCCTTGAATAGCGGAAGTGGCCAGACCAACAACTTTGTTAAGCGCGTCCGTTGTTGACCGGGCCTTCCGGAATCCAAATTGGTTTGGTGATAGGCCTCCGGCGCTAGCAATCGCAGTCTCCAGCCTAGAGCAGATCAATTTCTCAAACACCTTTCCCATGGTGTCTAAGAGACAGATCGGTCTGTACGAATATGGCTCATCTGGTGGTTTGCCAGCCTTGGGTAACAATACCAGATTCTGGGCTTTCCATTTTGCCGAGAACGTCTCTTGAATTAGACATTCATTGAATAATTCGGCGAACGTACTTGGGTGCAAGGCGAGGGCTAGCTTTAGCGCACGATTTGGGATCCCGTCCGGCCCTGGAGTTGTGTTGGTTCTAAGACCTCGGAGAGTTACTAAGATTTCTTCGTCTGTAACTAAAACAATTTGAGTGCTCGTTGAGCCCTGATCAGCAGACTCGAAATCAAGGGCGTGAATGGAGCTTAAACTTTCTGGAAAGAGCGTTTCCACAATCGATTTAAGCTCCAGACGATCTGTAGGCTGCACCTGTCTACCTGCGTATAGTCTTTTAACTACTATCTTATATGCCCTGCCCCAAGGGTCATATTCGGCTGAGTCGCACAACTCTAAAAAGCATTCTCTTTTGCTTGCCCGAATGGCCTTCTTCAGTTGTCTTCTGGCTGCCTGATAAGCTAATTGTTTCTCAACAAACGAAGGCCCTCCGTGAACCCGTTGGTAGCTTCTTCTCGCCTGGATGCATTTGCGACGAATGTCACCTATTTGTGCATTCCACCAATACGTAGGCTCTTGTTGCCGCGTGAACTGCTTGCGGCGTACCATGCTGCTATAGCAGGCACTCTGTATTTGGGCTACCATTTGGCATGCTCTGGCCTCAGCATTACCAATTGTGCCCAGAGACTGAATGGCCTCTGAAAAGACCGCGGGATCAAAGGTATCTAGCCGATACGACTCCCTCCACAAGGTTGACGCCCTGGCAGGTGGCTCACCTATTGTGAACAGAAGTGCCGTATGATCGCTGCCCGTATAGCTATCGCAATGGCTCCATGTTGCTCCCCGAAAGAGGGATGAAGTGACAAAAGTAATGTCGATAACAGATCCGTATCCCGCCCGACTGAAGGTGTACTCGTGACCAGTGCTGAGCAGTGCAACATCTAGTGTCGCGAAGATCTCCAGTAGGATACGACCTCTGGCATTTGTTGTGAGGCTACCCCATTCTAATGCCCAGGAGTTGAAATCTCCAGCTATAATGGCCTTCCGACCCCTAGCATCCTCGGCAAGCTCGTCGAGCACCGTCGTGAATTCACTGAGCTGCATGCTGGGGGCCAGATAGCAACTGTAAAGCCATAAGTCACCATATCGGCCACGTACGAACCGCATACCCACAACGCCGCTTTGCCATTAATGTCTGTTGACCATGTCCTAGGGCAGCTGGTTCTACAGTGGTGAGGCTCACTGAGAAAAGCTACGTCTATACATTTTTCCCTAATGGTCTGCTCTAAAAGATCTTGGGCAGCAATACAATGATTTAGGTTGAGCTGCAAGAACCTTAAGATTTCATTTTACGAGCAGCTTCACGGTAGGATGGGCACTTGAAGCTGCCTGCTGAATGGTCCGTCTGCTTTTCACCTTTCCGGGTGCAGAGGCTACATTTTGGTGGCTTGGTGCATGCTTTTGCACTGTGACCCTTCTCTCCACACCTGAAACAGGTGCCCTTTAGGTCACAGTCGCTGCGACAGTTTGCTGCCATATGGCCGTAATCGGGGCACTTGAAACAGCGTTTAGGCTGCTCCACGGCTCGGATACGGCATACTACCCATCCTATTCTAATTTTAGTCAGCTCGAGCAGAGTTTTAGCTTTCCCAATTGGAAGAGCAACCGTAGCTCTTTGCTGTCCACCAAAAGCTGGCCGAAGCGATTTGATAGCCTCAATGGGGAGTGAGCTATCCTTCAACTCCACCCTAATTGCCTCCAATATCTCCTCTTTGCTCGCTAACTCATCTAGGTCGCGAATCTCAATTTGAGCCGATTCGGTAAGTGTTTTAACTACCGCTCGGTCACCCAAGGCCTTGCCTACAGCTTCGTGCAGGGCCTCAGCACTATGCTCCGGCTTCCTACTCAGTTGCAACAAAAGGTCACCCTTAGCAGTCTTCCTAATACCTTGGACGTCGCCGCTCAGGTGCTCTAAATTTGGGTCGCTCTTTATTACGCGAAGCATGTCCGCATAGCTGCAACCACCTACACCTGAGATCGCGATGGCATCGCTTCTGGGACGCTTTTGCAGCGGCTTGCGTCCCTTGACGACCGTCCAGCTGCTCGAACTCGTCTGTTGACCTGCCTGGCTGGTTCTATCAGCTGCAGCCCGTGAAGCCATTGGCTCTATTGGGTTTGCTGCGCTCTTGTTGTGCCTCGGCTTTTTCGAGGGAGTTTTCCTCTGCTCAGTGGCAACTTCCCTCGACCGCTTAGGCGTATTACTACCTGCTGTAGCACTAACACTCGCTGTTTTAGCTTTCTCAGCTACCTTGACCGGCATAGTCTGCACCTCGCAGTCTCTGACCGATCGGCTGCAGAACGCTTCGGCCGTCTTGTGGAGACTGACCAGCCTAGCCAGCTCCTCTCTCATTAGGGCATTTATATGCCGCTGCCCCCCAAATAGGGCAGACAAACCCTCTAGTGTAGCTCCTATTTGAGCTAACGCATCTTTCAAAGACTTGGGTGTCTGACACTCAGCCACTGGGGACTGCTGCGGCAACGCCCTCTGTTGTTGCTGCGGCGATCGCTGCAACGAGGAACGGCGCGCGAAAGCTTGCAGCTCCTCCTCCATCATGACATCCATTGGGCTCCGACTACCACGGCGTGAAGCCTGTAGTGGGGGTACTGCCTAATAATATAATTTGAGCTTAGAGACCGCAGTAACTTAAACTCAACTAAACTAAAGCGGGAGCCCGAAAGTATGCACTACTTTTAATACCTGCTATTCCACACCAGCAGGCGCAAGTGTGACACCTAAAGTAACAAAACTTTGCGCGCTCAGAAAAGACAAGGAAAGGAAAGAAGCCCTGACGCCAAAACAATGACGCTATCGCCCCCCCTCTCTTGCACCACCGAATTCTACCGCTTGGGAATTCCACGAACCGCCGCGCAGTAAGTCTCTGGTAGTTTTTTGAGGTCGCTGGGTACGCCGCGCCCACAGCAAACACGTTGACTTCAGTTCTTTCCACTTTCAGAGGGAAAAACACAGTTCAAGCTATTGTCCACGATGGATCACGCTGACATCGACCGCACTCCGCGAAAACGCAACTCGAACTCTGTCTATGTATGTGTGTTTGCGTATGTATGTGTGTGTTTGCATTAGCAGAAAGACGATAAAAATTATTGAAATGGCTGTTGCTCGAAGGGTTCAGGGGATCTCGTAGTCGACTAGATCTTTCTTATTTGTTACTCTTAGGTTATTTATTTTCCTAGTTAGTCCCATCTGATCCGTTCTTGGTCTGTATTGATGTCTCGAGCGATTTTTACACTCTGTCCAGTTTGCTGGTGGGTTAACTATAGCTCTAGCCTTACCTTGAATTTTCATGTTGAATATGACACTAAACACCTGGGTATTGTCATCGTACACTTCCATGATTTGATCCACCGCCGAGACGAACCATGTAGAGTTCCATCCTGATATCAAATAAAATATTTATTGGTGGTATTCCATTTTGAGTTGTATTATCACTTCTTTAAAATTTCTTGACAATATCCACAGTTACTGTTTGAATAATTGTAATTGCTAATTCTTTCATTTTTGTTCACTTTTTGTAAGATTTCACAAAACTGTTCGTATATTTGTTACTCCGATTACCGGCTGCGCCAATTATGTATTTCTTTTAAGTCAAGTCAATACATGTTCTTTAATGGTGATACAAATTACAACTGGTCTCTTACTCAATGCTAAGGGATCTTTTATACCCTTATTGGATACAATTCTTTATGTTCACAATCTCGAATATTCTCTATGAGTTCTCTTATACAATTCTATTCTACAATCGAATATGTTTGTGTTGAGCTTATTTAAAGTGAAATTGAATAAAAAACAAGGTGCATATTATAATTGACCTTTGATCTGCAAATAATTGCGCGCTTGCAATATCGTTTGCACTCGCGCTTACACAGTAAATTGCGCTCTTACTATAGGTACATCATTTGTTAGCTCGCTTGCAATATCGTTTGCACATAGTTGCGCTCTTATTTTACTGTCTCGCTTGCACATATTAGTGCGCGCTCACTTTGCGCTCATTGCATGCTTAAAATATTGTTTGCACTCGCGCTTACACAGTAAATTTCGCTTTAATTTACGATCATAATTTGCGTGCTCGCTTGCAATATCGTTTGCACTCGCGCTTGCACTTATAGTTGTGCTCTCGTTTTACTGTCTCACTTGCACATATTAGTGCGCGCTCACTTTGCGCTCATTGCATACTTGCAATATCGTTTGCACACGCAGCAGCGCTCTCGCTTTGCGCTCAAAACACTCAAAACTCGTCACTTGGATTTATTTTCGCTCAAAACTTGCACACTCGCTTTGCGCTCATCGTATGAGCTCGATCTGCACTAATATTTTGGAATTCTAGCTTGCAATATCGTTGCGTTCTCACTTGCACATACCGGGACGCTCTCGCTTGTGGATGTGCATGTGTGAATGCATTGCACTCAATCGCTCTACAGTCAAATATCACTCAATAGGCCACTTGAATGCAAATAGTCACTCAACATTTTGGTTGTTGTCTTCGCTATATCGTTAACAGCTAAAGTATAGTTTAAC
This sequence comes from Drosophila mulleri, assembly GCA_035047565.1. Taxonomy (NCBI): domain Eukaryota; kingdom Metazoa; phylum Arthropoda; class Insecta; order Diptera; family Drosophilidae; genus Drosophila; species Drosophila mulleri. Next base: position 142,483 of record JAWNPK010000150.1, on the reverse strand, counting down.
ACTGCCAGCGTAATATATTGAGATTTATTACGATCGCGCGCATTTGTTAACATTCTTGAGTTGCTCTTCGCTTGTTGTCATACATTAAGCGAACTTTTATTTGTCGAAGCTCTGTTGGCCGTTTAAAAAAATGTTACAAACGATATAACACGCATTAATAAATCATTAAAAGATTACAGTAAACCAGTAGAGCCATTTGAAATTGAGTGTCGCTGCCATTCAAATCAAGTCCACATTGTCTTGGTACGTCTTATACAACAGCCAAGCGATGATTTCTGGCCTGGGAAAGAAGAATGAGCAAGCAAGAAGACATTCGGCCAATGTACATTGACTTTATGAAAGAATACTTGGCCTTGGGTCACATGAGCCCAACTGACAATCAAATTCCGAGAGAGCCGCATTATTTCATCCCTTATCAATGCGTGCTAAGACCGCACAGCGCATCCACTAGACTTCGAGTAGTGTTTGATGCCTCTAGCAAGTCCTCCTCTCAATTGTCGCTGAATGATCTACTCATGGTGGGTCCGACCATCCAGCCTCAGTTATGGGACTCTTTGTTAAGAATTCGACTTCGTCCTTGGGCTGCTACAGCAGACATCGCTAAAATGTACCGTCAAATTGAACTTGACGAGTCCCACCGCAAGTTTCAACTTATTGTGTGGAGGGAAGCGCCCACTGATCCGTTACAAATCTTTCGATTAAACACAGTAACGTGTGAGACAGCGACTGCTCCATTCTTAGCAATTCGATGTTTAAAACATTTAAGCGACTTGCATGCTTCCACTCATCCAGCTGCTGCAAGATCGTTAGCCCAAGATTTATATGTTGACGACTTGTTGATAGGAGCAGATAGCGTTGAAGAATTGTGCTTGTTGCATCGAGACTTGATAGCAATTCTTCAAGCGTTTGGGTTTCCTCTTACAAAATGGTCAACCAGCTAGAAACGATATAGTCATCAGTGGACACAAAACATTGGGATTAATTTGGATTCCGATGAAGGACAGTTTTAGATATTCCATTAAATGTCCAGTAGAAGTTCATCAGACCAAAAGATCCGTTTTTTCATTTGTAGCAAGGTTATACGACCCCTTAGGTTTGTTAAGTGTTGCACAAACTTGGGTGGGAAATGGAGCGGGGTCGCTCCCAGCAGCAACCCCAACCCCGGGGCAACGCTCGCCCCGCTGCCTCTCAACTAATATCCCCTATGTTATTGAAGCCCTGCTTCCTTTTCAACGCGGCCAATGTTAAGGCATTTGGATATATGTATAGGTTAAGAAATTGAAGTTAAACCACTGTAAAAAGTAGTTGTTGTTGTACGCGCTAGCACGGGAGTGTCGCTCTCTAAACGATCGCTCTCCCGCTGCTCTCGCTTAGATGCGCATAGGTGCGCTCTATAATGTGCAAGCTGCGCTTGCGTTGATGTTAAATTTAATAAAGCAGTACAAATTGAAACACCGGCACTTCATTCGTGCTTATTTCAGAGAGACCGCAAGTTGCAGTCTATATTTTCAAAAATATCGAAGGACCAGACTCCGTATGAATGCAGTTTACTTCGGCGCTATTAAAGCTAGCGACTTGTTGCTGTGAACGTTTTTCAAAATATACGGAGTCTGTCTGTAAAGAAGTTGTTTTATCTGGAGTATAGATCTCAGTCTTTCCAGAGTTTCTTTACAAGAAAATTTATGAATAGAAAGGCTGGCGAGGCTATCATGGTTTAGAGAGCACGAAACTTCCCGCCGCGCCGGTAATAGGTTAGGCACTGGAGAAGTAGGAGACGGGATCTATGTCTGGAGCAGGAATCGGAATCCGCGTCGATAGTCAGCACGAAATAACCGAAGTATGTTTTATCTATATATATAAAAGAAAGTTGTGTAAAATTGTTCCGAGACTTATAACTTGATATATGCTGGACCAATTTTCATGGTTTTTGATTTGTTGGATTTGGCTCCGCCACGAGTAGGATAGTAGATCTTAAAAATACTGAAAAAATTTGACAAATACTTAAAAAACGCGGTTTTTTCCCTAAGAGTTAAAATTTTCATTGAGACCCAGTAGGCTTGATAACTGTGACAGTTTTTGGTCCTACTTTCATGTTATACAATAGTATAGAAGTAAATAAACAAATATAGTCAGTCAGTCATTGCACCATTGATTACAGCTTGAATCGTTTAGTTTGCATTGACCCAATAGACGTTGTTTGCCAGCATTGTGGCGCATTGAAGTTTGCTGGTGAATGCCCGGTTTGTGCTGCCTTAGTGGTAAAGTGACATTGCCATTATTAGTCCCGCCACAAGAGCTATTGCGTTCCCGGCTTTAGCATCACTATCATCCCGACATTTTCTAGCGAACACTCAAAATTACAATGCCTGTTTCCAAATAACTTAATTTGGGAAATTATTGAAGAAGACGGATATAATCCGATATTTAATGTAATTTACGTTAATAACTTTATTTTTTATGATTATAACAAGTAAGAAAGCTCTAGTCGAGATTGCTCGACTACCACATCCCCTGAACCCTTCAAGTAACAGCCATTTCAATAATTTTTAGCGTCTCTCTGCTTACACAAACACACACATACACACGCAAACACACATACATAGACACACATAGGCGCGCACGCATGGGCTGCAGTGTGGGCTTACTATGGGATCTTAATTGTTTAATAACTTTTTTTTCCGGACGTACGTTCTTCATGAAATTTTCAGACGGTATTTATATCATTAATATGCGTATATGTGCCGAAACTCAAGTCTCTAGTATTTGAAATACGCCTTTGTTATACCCTGAACCCATTGAAAATGGGAAATAAGGGTATAATGTTTTTGTTGAAATATATGTAACAGGCAGAAGGAGGCGTGGCAGACACCATAAAGTATATATATTCTTGATCAGGGCGACGAACTGAGTCGATTTAGCCCTGTCCGTCTGTCCGTCTGTCCGTATGTTTGAACGCGTCGATTTCAGAAGATATAGAAGCTAGAGACTTTAACTTTTTTTTAAAATGCTCGTATATAGAAAGCGGATATCGAGTTTATCACTAAAAATCGATAACTCATCCCGTTATTTTTTTTATCGATCAAAAACCTTATTGAAATGCAGTTATAAAATTATATCTCCTACATCTTCAGAGCTAGAGTATCCAAATTTTAAATGTAGATTGTTCAATTTCACCCCCCACCCTTATATCCACCCCCTCACCCATAAGTTTGTAAAAGGCGTATTTCAAATACTAGAGACTTGAGCTTTGGCATAGTAATGATATAACCACAATCTGAAAGTTTCATGGAGAACGTACGTCCAGAAAGTTATTAAACAATTAAGTTCCCATAGTAAGCCCACACTGCAGCCCATGCGTGCGCGCCTATGGGTGTCTATGTATGTGTGTTTGCGTGTGTATGTGTGTGTTTGTGTAAGCAGAGAGACGCTAAAAATGATTGAAATGGCTGTTGCTTGAAGGGTTCAGGGGATCTCGTAGTGGAGCACTCTCGGCTAGAGTTTTCTTACTTGTTTTATATATAGTTGATATTGAATTTCAATTTAAATTGATCTTTTTTTTTTAATGTAATAGAAATTATAAAAATCTTACCTGTAGGGAGTTTCTGACAAAGTTAATAAGATCCATTTTAAATAGACTTATCCACTGACTGATTTGACTCAGAACAGATCTCTTAAAACCTTCCATGTTTAATCGTAAAAATCCAAAAAACACATCATAAGTTTCCCATTGATGAACTTGGTCCTGTAAATCTATAAACTTATCCAGCTGTTCTTTATATACAGAAACAGGTGGATATTCTCCAGTACCAATAGGTTTAATGCCAGAACTTCCTTCAAGCTCTAATTCTGCATCACGTTCTGCCAATGTCAAGTTTCGACCATATTTTTTGACTTCGCTCAAATAATTATTTTTATCCCAAATCCAAAGATATGAATAGACCATATAGCCCTTACCATGAATACGAATAGATTGTAACGCCTGCTTCACTTTGTTCATTATGTCTGTGCGTTGCTTAGTAATCTCAGGTTTATTTTCCAATTCATCTGTGGGTTAAAGAGAAAAATTTCTGTTACTACTTTAAAAATTTAGATTATTAAACAAAAATTTTAAAATCTAGTGTATTAATAGATACGAAAATAAATGAAGAAAAAAATATTCAAACTTTATTTAATTTTAAAATGACACTAAATAACGAAGCAAATGTCAGACAGGCCATCATACACAGGACTAAATCAACGCACCTCGACCTTCTTCCTCTTACATACAAATACAATTCACCGAAATCCCTGCTCTCTGACGTCCCAGAAGGTCCTCTAAACATCGAAAAATAAATGATGACTTTTGAGCTTTTAATTTGACAGTCAAAATATCAAGGTTTTCAAAAAATTATAGATAATAAAAATAAAATAAAATCAATCACACCTATGTATAAACTCGTTACTGTTACTGACACTGTCACTTCAAGTTATTAGCAACATTCTGTTAATAACATAACCCAGTTCTCCTACTTGTTCGCTGTACTTAGCGCCCCGCTGAATACTTCGTCTCTCCACCACTTATCACTTGCCTATCCTGGTATTGAAACTTCGGTACAGACATAAGTACGCCATACTTGCCTAAAATAGTACATACATATATGTCGTGGCGTTGCGTTTTTCGTTCTTGCCTTCCATTATAACTGCGCCTAATAACGAGTTCCCGGTGTCGCTTGATTCTTTTTCCAAGCTCGTTCTTGTTCAATTGTCTTTTCCCAAAAGTGCCCGTCCGTCTTCACTCATTCTGGTCGCATATTCTTGTTCATCGAAAGCATAGCGACCCTGTCCGAATCACGTAACTAGGCGTCTCTCTCTAACCCAGCGACACCCGGGACCACGTTCAGCAATAGCTATAGTTGTCTCTTTCTAGTGACGATACATCCTTTAATCGCCATTCCAATACTAAGTCAAACGATTATTGCAATGCAGTCTTTCTCAACACTACTGCATTAAGAAATCAAATTGCAACTTACTTTGTCATAACATCATTCCGACATATATATATATATATATATATATATATATATATTTGCATATATACACTGGCAATTTTGATCCGTCATATTCCCTTGTATATACATATATATCGACTTCATGTAATTCATGTATGTATTAAGCTGTGTTACAGGCCATACACAAGCAAATGAACTAATCCTAACTAGTCCGTCCTATATATCGCCACATCATTCATATACATATGTATATTTCTCCATTATATTGTATATTTATCGGCCGATTAATATTTATTAAACGAAAAGAGCAATATCCTTTCTTGATTGTTTAATAAATTTATTTACAAATTCTGATTTTTAACTCATCCGTACTACTCATATACTAGTCGCCGACTGCAGAGTGACATATGTACGTACATATATACATAAAAGCATGTCTGCTCCTCCCTTGAACTATAAAATAAACAAGTAAGAAGGCTCTAGTCGAGACTGCTCGACTAGGAGATACCCTTAACCCTTCGAGCAACAGCCATTTCAATCATTTTTAGCGTCTCTCTGCTTATACAAACACACAAATACACACGCAAACACACATGCATAGTCCCACGTAGGCGCGCACGCATGTGCTGCAGTGTGGGCTTACTATGGGATCTTAATTGTTTAATAACTTTTTTTGTGTGTGTGTCTATGCATGTGTGTGTTTGTTTTGTAAGCAGAAAGACGCGAAAATATTGAAAATATTGAAAATATTGAAATATCAGTTCTCCGAAGGATTCTGGGGATTTCCTAGTCGAGCAGTCTCGACTAGTGCTTTCTTACTTGTTTACAATTTGCTATTATTAATTGAATAATGCTCTCTTTATTTTTTGATATTCTGAGTCTGGTACTTCTGAAAAAATTATTAGTATTCCTTTTTATACCCTGAACCCATTGAAAATGGGAAATCAGGGTATAATGTTTTTGTTGAAATGTATGTAACAGGCAGAAGGAGGCGTGGCAAACCCCATAAAGTATATATATTCTTGATCAGGGCGACGAACTGAGTCGATTTAGCCCTGTCCGTCTGTCTGTCCGTATGTTTGAACGCGTCGATTTCTGAAGATATAGAAGCTAGAGACTTCAACTTTTTTTTAAAATGCTCGTATATAGCACGCGGATATCGAGTTTATCACTAAAAATCGATAACTCATCCCGTTATTTTTATATCGATCAAAAACCTTATCGAAATGCAGTTATAAAATTATATCTCCTACATCTTTAGAGCTAGAGTATCCAAATTTTAAATGTAGATTGTTCAATTTCACCCCCCACCCTTATATCCACCCCCTCACCCATAAGTTTGTAAAAGGCGTATTTCAAATACTAGAGACTTGAGCTTTGGCAATTATACGCATAGTAATGATATAACCACAATCTGAAAGTTTCATGGAGAACGTACGTCCAGAAAGTTATTAAACAATTAAGTTCCCATAGTAAGCCCACACTGCAGCCCATGCGTGCGCGCCTATGGGTGTCTATGTATGTGTGTTTGCGTGTGTATGTGTGTGTTTGTGTAAGCAGAGAGACGCTAAAAATGATTGAAATGGCTGTTGCTTGAAGGGTTCAGGGGATCTCGTAGTCGAGCACTCTCGACTAGAGTTTTCTTACTTGTTATTTATTATTTTGTTATTTTATTTCAATTTCATTTTCTGTGTCTGCTGGATTTAACTCAATTATTTTTCTTTCATGATCTATATTAATATTATCTGCTGCTGAATAGGTAATTATTATCTGAGTTTTATATTTATTAACAATATCATCTTTGTTATATCAAAATTTGATTCTGTTTGATTAGTTTTTCTTATCTGCTTAAAAAATTTGCTATTTAATTGTCTTTTTCTTTTTAATATATAATATCATAATCAAATTCCTGTAATTTAAAAATCCATCTTTGATGTCCTGCTGTCATTTATTTTCCCTTGAATTTGCGAGGAGCAATATAGGTATGCACATATGAATGTATATGACCGTACGTATTTGCATATACGTGCATATACATGCTGCTCCACACAGCGACGCGAATACTGTAGGAGCGACCCTCGTACGAAGCAGGGCCTGTGGCTGGGCTATAAAAGGCCACCGGCAGCTCCATACGAGGAGCTGGTTTAAGTGATATAAGTTGCGTGAAGAGAGTGTCAAAGTGAAACAGTAAAGTGCAAATCAAATCGAGTGGCAAACCAGGACATCGTGGGAACAGAAAGGACATCCAGTGGGAATCCTTGCGACGACTAAAGATGCAATCAGGATCGTCAGCGGGCACCAACAAGGACATTGGTGCATACCAGCGGCTTAAGCGAGGTCTGCAAATCTGAGTATGTTCACGTAGCCGTGCCAAGAGAAGTGTTGTGAGTGAAACGAAGCTAGTGTTGCGCCGTGAACGAGTGGAATAGTAGGAGAGGCCTGTATAGGTGTGCGAACCGCCGGAGTTCACAGGTCCAGATCCTGGCGTTTTCCGAATCGATCCAGTAAAACTAGCGTATCTTAGCACAACACTCTCCCAGCCCGAGTGCGTTGAGCCAGCACTTAGTCGATGTACCTTTGGAGTTCTTGGAGCAGGTGGAGTGGTCGGCTGACACATATGGCCTGGATCTGGATATGATCCGGAGGGCGATGCCAGAGCTGCTAAAAGGCATGGCCTTGAAGTGGTGCGTGGACAACAATCGGCACTGGACGGCGTGGGCGACATTTCTGCGCAGCTTCCAGGAGTTTTTCTTGCCCAGAGGCTATCTGGAGAAGCTGGAGAATGACGTCAAACGCCGGCGGCAGATGGTAGATGAGATCTTCAACATGGTGGAGATGCAAACTCTCTTGCGTCCTCTGCGCTATGGAGCAGACCGCGAGATGAAGCTCATCTATAACAACGGCCTGCCCGATCTGCGTGCCTACGCCCGCCCGTGTATCAATTGCATAGTCTGGTGGAGTTAATGCACCTGGCAGAGGATTTTAAAGAGCTTGAGAAAGATCGGGAGAGATTACGGCAGCAGCCACGGCCTGGCGTGGACGACGCTGGAGGCGACGTGGAGTATCGTCGCACGGATGAAGAGGTGAAGCCTTCTCTTGCGCCAAGGACAGGCGCATCAGGACCAAGGACGCACGTCTCTCAATCCAGCCTGGGCATGCCGGATGTGCGGCCAGGAATGGCATCACGCTTTTGCGTGTCGTAACGAGGCGCTGGACTTCTGCTTGCAGTGTGTGCTCATCGGAGTGCGAACTGCTAGCTGGAGCCTCACGGCAGAAATCCACGATCGATACGGGAGCCGCGAACAGCTTCATCATGAAAATTTGGCCAAGAGATCCCAAACCGTCCCAAGCCGCTATTTAATTGTCTTTTTCTTTTTAATATATAATATCATAATCAAATTCCTGTAATTTTAAAATCCATCTTTGATGTCCTGCTGTCATTTATTTTCCCTTGAATTTGCGAGGAGCAATATAGGTATGCACGTATGAATGTATATGACCGTACGTATTTGCATATACGTGCATATACATGCTGCTCCACACAGCGACGCGAATACTGTAGGAGCGACCCTCGCCACTGGACGGGGGTCAAAGTCCGAAAGTCCAAAGTCCAAAGTTCCTACAGATTCAGCGGTGGCCGTTAGCCGAGGTACCGTTCGGCCCGGGTGATAGTAGTGGACACTTTCACCCGCAGGGCGCCAACGGTACTCCGGCCAATGGGAGGCGGCCACGTGATTTGGCGGGAAAGTAGCGTCACCCAGATCACGCCACTTTACCGTTTTCATGTGCACGAACGGCAGAAAGGCCCCGCTCCAGAGCCTAACAGGCCCCGTTACCGTACGAAGCAGGGCCTGTGGCTGGGCTATAAAAGGCCACCGGCAGCTCCATACGAGGAGCTGGTTTAAGTGATATAAGTTGCGTGAAGAGAGTGTCAAAGTGAAACAGTAAAGTGCAAATCAAATCGAGTGGCAAACCAGGACATCGTGGGAACAGAAAGGACATCCAGTGGGAATCCTTGCGACGACGAAAGAGGCAATCTGGATCGTCAGCGGCATCAACAAGGACATTGGTGCATACCAGCGGCTTAAGCGAGGTCTGCAAATCTGACTAAGTTCACGTAGCCGTGCCAAGAGAAGTGTTGTGAGTGAAACGAAGCTAGTGTTGCGCCGTGAACGAGTGGAATAGTAGGAGAGGCCTGTATAGGTGTGCGAACCGCCGGAGTTCACAGGTTCAGATCCTGGCGTTTTCCGAATCGATCCAGTAAAACTAGCGTATCTTAGCACAACACTCTCCCAGCCCGAGTGCGTTGAGCCAGCACTTAGTCGATGTACCTTTGGAGTTCTTGGAGCAGGTGGAGTGGTCGGCTGACACATATGGCCTGGATCTGGATATGATCCGGAGGGCGATGCCAGAGCTGCTAAAAGGCATGGCCTTGAAGTGGTGCGTGGACAACAATCGGCACTGGACGGCGTGGGCGACATTTCTGCGCAGCTTCCAGGAGTTTTTCTTGCCCAGAGGCTATCTGGAGAAGCTGGAGAATGACGTCAAACGCCGGCGGCAGATGGTAGATGAGAGCTTCAAGGTCTACATGGTGGAGATGCAGACTCTCATGCGTCCTCTGCGCTATGGAGCAGACCGCGAGATGAAGCTCATCTATAACAACGGCCTGCCCGATCTGCGTGCCTACGCCCGCCCGTGTATCAATTGCATAGTCTGGTGGAGTTAATGCACCTGGCAGAGGATTTTAAAGAGCTTGAGAAAGATCGGGAGAGATTACGGCAGCAGCCACGGCCTGGCGTGGACGACGCTGGAGGCGACGTGGAGTATCGTCGCACGGATGAAGAGGTGAAGCCTTCTCTTGCGCCAAGGACAGGCGCATCAGGACCAAGGACGCACGTCTCTCAATCCAGCCTGGGCATGCCGGATGTGCGGCCAGGAATGGCATCACGCTTTTGCGTGTCGTAACGAGGCGCTGGACTTCTGCTTGCAGTGTGTGCTCATCGGAGTGCGAACTGCTAGCTGGAGCCTCACGGCAGAAATCCACGATCGATACGGGAGCCGAGAACAGCTTCATCATGAAAATTGGGCCAAGAGATCCCAAACCGTCCCAAGCCGCCAACTGGAGACGAAGCTATCGTTGGTTGCTGTCAGCATGGAGGCGGGTCCCAAGACGCTATTGGAGACGACTTCGGAGAGTCGATAACCGCTCCATGAGGAGGTAAAGGACTCCAATAAGACCAGAAAGCAGCGGTATCTTCGGGGCAGGAAGGACAGGCGGAACGTGGATGCGCTCTCACGGCAGCTTCTGGGGATCGCTAGTAGGAGACGCCAATTGGGACAGGATGTCGTTGGCTCACCACGCTGCGCAGGAACCTGCTCAAAGCACCACAGAAGTACCCAGACTATCGCGCAAAGTCGGAAACGTATACCGGCACAGCTCGCATAAAGCCGACCACAAGAGTGTGGCAGCTTGAAAGCTGTGTGTGCCAACGGAGCGGCGCAAGCAAGTGCTGGAAGAGAGCCACGCTGAAGCTGCCGCTGGCCACCTTGGGAGCTGAAAAACAATTGCTCGGGTGGCCGCTCGATACTACTGGCCCGGTATGTATCGGGATGCGCGGGCGTACGTGCAGCGTTTCGAGAAGTGCCAGCACTGCAAGACCAGCCAGCCGCAGGCGATGGGTACGTGTACACAAAAAAACAAATTGCGTTTTGTAGCAAAATGTGACAAGACGGAGGAGCATGAGGCTGCATTGTGCCTATACATTGCAAAAACAAAGCAATAGGTGCAATTAGGTGCGCACCAATTTGCAACTTGCCAATCGGCAGAAGGCAGAAAATTGGACAGAACAAAGTGCAGTCATATAATAAAAAATGTTCTTGCTGAGCACATATATGTACATGTTTATATTAACAAGAAGTAACCCAAATCTTGACTGTCCTTTACTAAATTTAACATAAAAATGTATTAGTGTATTATTTGTTAGTTTTGACTATTTAGGCAACATTGTATTATGGATATGTTTGTATTGTTACATGTTTGTTCCTTAAATTGAATATGAACTAAACGAATATTTTCATTTATTCCTCTAGAACCCATTGAAAATAGCCAGAGTATGTGACACGCGATGGCTATCGGTAGAAAGTGTCGTTTCTCGAATTGTAGAGCAATGGGCAGAGCTAAAGCTCAAATTTTCTTTAGCAGCTACTGCAGAGCATTGCCATAGGCATTAATTCTAAAGGAATTGTACGACGATGAAGTAAATTTAATATTTAATTTTTCTTAAGCCAATTTTAAAAGAAATGCAGCAGCTAAACAAAAATTTTCAAGTTCGGAATCCCAACCTGACGCAATTTATATCAAATTTGATAGTGGGCACTAATACGCTGAAGACAAAAATAATAACACTGGACATTTCTGTTGATATTTTGAAGGAAAACTTTGATGCCATAATGCCAAACTGGCTACAAAAGGAAGCTCGATGTATGGATACCACATGAATTGTCTGTGAAAAATGTATATTATTATTCTTTGCTGAAACGAAATGAAATCTGAAGCGAATGGTAACAGGAGACGAAAAATGGATCAAATACGACAATAATGTGCGAAAAAGATCATGGTGCAGGAGTGGTGATGCTCAACAAATGGTCGTAAAGCCAGGATTGACGGCTGCAGTGTGGGCTTACTATCGGAACTTATATACCCTGAACCCATTGAAAATGGGAAATCAGGGTATAATGGTTTTGTTAATAGTATGTAACAGGGAGAAGGAGGCGTGGCAGACTCCACAAAGTATATATATTTTTGATCAGGGCGACGAACTGAGTCGATTTAGCCCTGTCCGTCTGTCCGTATGTTTGAGCGCGTCGATTTCAGACGATATAAGAGCTAGAGACTTCAATTTTTTTTAAATGTCCGTACATAACGCGCGCATATCTAGTTTATCGATTAAATTAATCGACGTCAATAAATTATCAAAATGTTTGGCCAATTAACTGCAGCAGCCCTGCAGTTTTCCTATAGGTGTGCACACATACACTAAACTTATTCTAGCATATTCCTAGAATCACATTACCCATGAAGTGTTAGAATTGTCAGCAGTTAGTTTAGTTTAGATTTGCTAGATGGCGCTGCAGCTGTGAACTTATTTCAGGTTTGCCTCGAGTCTTCAAGAAGCGCTGTGGTACTCTTATTAGAAGTCAGACATTGGAGACAAGACCCTGGGATCGAGTCCATCTACGGTTTGGAGAGCAAGGAAAAGGAAATTTTATATTTTTACAATTTTTTTTTTTTATTTACAAGCAAATCAAAATTTTGTTTAGCGGCTATATGAACAAATATATTAAATATTTGTATGTTTAATAAATTAACATATATGAAATGACTTTGAAATAATTAAATTAAACACTTAGAAAATGGTTAACACGAAGTTTTCTTATGCGTAAATACAATATGTAAATTGTATTCAGGAAATAGTAATCGCTTTTTTCAGCTTTTACGTTAGTATTATATATGCAACCCTTTTATTAAATCTACCAGTGGTCTAATAGTTAATATGGTTGAGTGATTGTGTGTTATGTATTGAGGTTAGTGTTCCAACCCCGTGGAGGGCGGGATTTTTAAAGCAGATGCGAAATACTCTCACGACATTAATGAGCGAATCATGATTAACAAACACAAGATCAAGTGTGCGATTTAGATGACTGCCATTAATATTTGATGATAGCCTTTCGCTAGATCAAGAATAGTAAAATATTGAGTTTTACCAAATTTATCTAATAATATTGGATACTTATCTGAAACGGTTACTTGGTTCAGTCGTCTATAATATACACAAATACGATATTTTTGGATTCCCGAACTATCTTTTGTTGAATTAATTCGATTGATAATTATTATCTTTTTTCACGAAGTGAATTAGTATATTGGTTTTGTGCAATGTCCGTCTTGCTGTAAGTGTGTCTGTCCGTATAAACGCATTTCATTTCGACGAATAATTAACAAATACTTTTCTAGTTTCTTTGGATAAAATCATGTCCAATAGAAAATCATATGCTTTTTCAAGGGACATCGATACACTTATCTTATTCTTGCACCCTTTTACCCGTCTTTTTCTTGTATCCTCTGTATATTTGAATTCTTTTTTTTTTTTACTAGATCTCGGCGACGCACTCTAAGCTGCTTGTACGTCTTCGACTTATGTTTCTGCGTAATATTTTTCGCGCGCACTGTACTTTTCGCTCGACGCTTCCCGAAATTTCTAACCCCGACCATGTGGCCGTCGTAGGGTATACCCGTTTCTAATTTTTACACTTTGCTACGAATGTTCTCGATTTTTCGCTGTTTTTATATGCTCATTGTCTATATTCAAAATAACCGCCACCAAAAACTTACTTCTATTACCCACCACATCTATTTGAGTATGCAGGCGGGATTTTACGCCACCCAGCCCCGCAGTCCCTGCTCGGGCGCTACTTGTAAGTTCACTTTAGGCCGGGGTCAGAGTTTGAGTCTGCCCAGGGCCATAACTTACAAGTTATGGCGGGACGTACTGCGTTAGAGAGATGGGAGAAGGCGAGGGCATTGTTATAGGTTAGGCAACTACGCGGTGTGAACTCGACGACTGCACCCACGCGATTGCTCGCGGGAAGGCGACAGCAATCGATTAGCGCGATCGAGCGCTCTCGAGATTGCTGGGGTCGGGGATGCGCGGGCGCGCCGTGGGGAGCGGATGGTAGGCCGCGGGTCGAGGAACGCTCAGCGTGCCTTCGTCCGCGCGTCTCCACCTCCCGCCAAAGTAATCGGATGACCTCCACGCTCAATTCGGTACTGGCAGGGTATATCCTCCGATGGAGATCAATGGCAGCATCTTCCTCGATCCCATATCTTCTTCGCCGAGCATCTCTTCGAGAGTCGGCTCCCAGCCGTCTAGTAGTTCGGCCATGTCTGCCCATGGGCGTCTCTCCTCGCTCGAGTCGGTCTCCGCCGCGTGTCTGGCCACCCCCGGGCTTACTCCTTTTCTGGTGCCGCCGACGGGCAGATGAACTCTCGACGCCATCCGCCGCTTTCCCCTGGCCAGTAGAATTTCGGGAGCCCGGTTCGTGGTCCGTGCTGTCGCTGCTCACGTCTTCGATACCGATCGAACCCTCTTCATCGCTCTGATCTCGATGATATCTTCCATCTCTATACTCCCCTGTAAGCATTTAGTCTTCTGTTTTCATCCGTGTAAATGACCAAAATTGCGTTAGTGTTAATGAGGGATGTTTACGGGGAAGTCTCAATCGTCGGGGGACCATGGGGGTCGCTGCTCATCCACAGTTTCCCTGACCTCAGTTTCTGAGATCGTATCGACTTCCTCTTCTCCTTGATGGAATGGCTTTAGCTGTGCAATGTTGGCCACCCTTCTCTTGCGCGCACCCTCCTTCGTCAGACGCACCACATTGGGGAGAGTAATTTGACGACCTTGTAAGGGCCGTCGAACTTGGGTGCTTCGCCGCAAATCTTTCCACTGCGTTCGACAGCTGATGCTATCATGACCCAAGTTGTAATGCCTGTCCTTCGATGCTCGCTGCAAGTTGCTGGGTTTTTCTCGTCGCAGAACCGGGAGTGACTTCATCATATAATGCGGCGGGCAAGCGCGGCTCCCGCCCTAACATTAGAAATGAGTGAAACCGGTGGAGTCGGCCACGCTCGAGTTGACTGCCAGCGTTATCTCAGGCAGTAGCTCGTCCCACGAGCTTTGATGGCAGTGGCTCTCCTCAATGGCACCATTTCCACCCACTTAGCGAAAGCGTCGTGGAACATCAACAGCACCGTATTCTCACGGTTGGAAGGAGCCAAAGGTCCCACGAAATCTGCACACAAAACCGCCATTGGCTCCGCCACCTGCCTGGTCAGCATCTGCCCGGCTGGCTTTTGTTGTACACATTTGAATTTCTGGTACGTCTCGCAGCGCTTCACGTACCAATAGTACCTCTGCGCCAGTCGTGCCGCCGTTTTCCTCACTAATTGATGTCTGGCCGTGGGAGCATCGTGGCACTCCATCATCACTCTGTACCTCACTCTGTACCTCGTGGCTGACGCACAGCTTCCATGGGGTAAAATCCTATCCGATGACCCAGATTCCGGTATAACTGTCCGTTCTCCTCTACCTAATCCTGGAACTTCTCAGGCTCCCTCGCAATCCTCTCGCGCATCTTTTCTTTTGAACTGTTGGCAACTGCCTAGGGGCTTCCGGGACAGTGCGTCAGCCACTACGTTCAAGCTCCCTCGCAGTTAGCGTATGTCGAACTGATATTGCTGTAACTCTAGCGCCCACTAAGCAATCCTGCCCGTGGAACTTTCTATGGAGGTGAGCCATTTCAGCACCAGGTGATCTGTGACCACGTCGAATCTGTACCTCTCCAGGTAACACCTCATCCTTCGGATCGCCCAAAGGATTGCAAGACACTACCTTCAACAACTTTCGGCTGGCGTAGGCTATACCCCGCTCTTGACCCTCGACTTCTTGCGTCAGCCCCGCGCCCAAGCCGTAGTCGCTGGCGTCGGTCTGCGGCACAAACTTTTCCGAGAAGTCTGGACAGGCCAGGATGGGTGCTGTCGTCAACCTCTTTTTGAGTTCTTGTAGCGCCTCCTCCTGCTCCTCGCCCCAGATCCACTTGTGATCCTTCTTGAGAAGCCTCGTCATTGGTTGTACCGATGACGCGAAGTTTGGTACAAAGCGCCGATACCACGACGCCATTCCTAGGCATTGCCGCAACTCCTTGAGATTCGAAGGTGATGGGAGGCTCCGGATCGCCTCGACCTTCGCGGGATCAGTGCAGATCCCCTCGCCGCTTATCATGTGGCCAAGATATGCCAACTTCTCCCGGAGGAAACTGCATTTCTTCCTATTAACTTTTAAATTAGCCGCCCGCAATCGGCGGAAGACTTTCTTCAGATTGGCCAGGTGCTGTTCCTTCGTCGCTCCAATGACGACTATGTCATCCAGATACGCAAACGCGTGGGGTTCCATATCGGGTCCGATGACCGTATCCAATGCCCTCTGGAATGTCGCCCCCGCCGAATGCAAACCGAATGGCATCACCCGCCATTGAACAGTCCTCTGCCTGGCACAGTGAACGCCGTGCATTTCCTGCTGGGATCTACCAGTAACCACTTTTTAGATCCAGCGTGGATATGAATCGTGCGCGTCGCAACCCCTCCAAAATGTGAAGGATCCTCGGAACAGGGTATGCATCCGGGATCAAGTGGGCGTTGAGCTGTCGATAATCTACACACATGCGCCACTCCTCAGTCTTTTTCTTGACTAGGACCATGGGTGCGCTGTGTGGGCTCTTCGGCGGCTCAACGGCCCCAGCTTGTAGCAGCTCGTCCACTTGTTTGTCGATCACCTCTTGCATAGTCGGATTCTCAGGGTAGTACCTATGCTTCAAAGGCTTGTCGTCCTTCATCCGGATGCTATGCTCAGCGGTGTGTGTTTCACGCCTCTGAGGTCTTCAAATAATGCCAACTCCGCTACCTCCATGTTCATTTTCTAACGCTTCTCCCATCGGTGGGCTGCCTCCGGGTTCACCTGCCATCTCCAGCTCTACTGATTTAAGCTCTGGCGCCCGCTCCTCGGATCCGCCCTCAAATCCTCGCTCTGCTTCGCATCTCTCGCGGGAGGCCCAGCTCACTTTTCCTGATCTAGTGCCTTGCTTTCTTCTTTTCATTCCCCTTATCGCCGGAAGATGCTCTCCAAGCCCTTCCTTCGGTGTTCTTTCGTCCAACCGCTTCCTCTTGTCTCTGCTTTTCTTCATCCAGTTCCTCTCACCTCCCTTCTCTTTGGGCGGCGTGCCCTGGCTCGACGCGCCCTGAACCCCTTGGGTCCTCCTTCGACGTCGAGGCCTCGCGAAGCACCTCTGGGCCCGACACCTTCGCATCTCCTCTAGCGAGTTGGTCTTGTTCTCTAAAACCGCTGCTGCCTTTCCCCACGCCTTGTCTACCTGACAGCGACGCTCCTTCCACCATGTCGTCCATCATCCTCATCTCCAGCTCTGCGTTTCCGCAACGCACTGTAGTGTCGATGGCGCAGTCCATGGCGAGGATGACATGGTCCAGCATGGTCGGCATTATTAGCAGGTTCGCTTACGCCGTCTTCCCAGCCAGACTTACGTCCGTCCTCATTATCTTCGTTACGTCCAGAGCCGACTCCACCTGGCAACGCTCGCCCCTCATCGTCTGTTGGCGCACGCAATCCTCGCTGACAAAACTGCGCGTGGCCCCGGTGTCGATCGTGGCGGTCATCCTTGGACCCCGACCACCACCGTCGCAACGATCTTCCACTCTTTCACTCGGAGCGGGTACCTCTCTTTGTTTTCAGTATCTAATCGGCGCCGCTCCACTCCCTTGGAGGGCGCCCCTGACCGTTTCCCGCGCATCGGTAGCAGACCCGACTCGGCCCGGGTCCAGCGTCCTGAGCCATCATCCGGCCTCCAGGTGCTCGAGGTATTGGGGCGGTAAGAAGAAGTCCAGGAACTCCTTCTTGAATTCCAAACAGGGCACGTCCCTTAGCCCACTGGTCAGGAACCACTTGGCCACCTTGTCTACCAACACCTCGCTCAGCGCCCTCGGCATCCTGTCCAGCTCAATCTCATAAGTTATGGCTCGCTTTTCCAGGATTACGATGAAGCCGAGAGGATCCGACCGACCGTCGTATTTCATCACCCATTTTCTGACTTGCTCGGCGAACTTCCAAGGCGGGTGCCTCTCCGACGTCGGCGAGGGCACTGGAGTCAGACGCTCAATCCTCATTTCGCCTCCGCTGCAGGATTCCCTTGACCTTTGCCATACGCGCTGCTTGCCGTCGGCAGACTAAGCCTCAGCGACGCCGTCGAGATGGGGCCACCCTCCTGGATCTTTCGCAGATCTGGTTCTGACTTCTGGTCGTCCTTTAACATCCGCCGAGTAGTAGTAGTACAGCTATTAATTCCTCCTTACAGCGCTAGTAGACACAGCCGACGCTTAGTCCCGAACTGTCGGATGTTCCTCATTCCATTCGTGATCCCTGGATACTCTGATTCCTTGCCCCGCTTATAAAAATCCTCTTCAGTTGCTTTTGCTTACTCAGTTTCACCCACTTATACTATATCCCGCTTTATTTCGCTCCTTTTTTTCTTTTCTTTCGCCTTTTTTTTGTATGTATGTATATATATTTTTTTCTCTCCTTTTTATACCCTGAACCCATTGAAAATGGGAAAAGATAAAATAAAGGAAGGCGGAAAATAAAAAGGAAAACAAGTAAGAAAGCTCTAGTCGAGACTGCTCGACTACGAGATCCCCTGAACAATTCGAGCAACAGCCATTTCACACAGAAACGCAAACACACATACATAGACACACATAGGTGCGCACGGAGGTTCGAGTTGGGTTTTCGTGGAGTACGGTCGACGGCATCGTGATCCAGCGTGGACACTAGCTTGATCTGTGTTTTTTCTGTGAAAGTGGAAAGAACTGTAGACAACGTGCTTGGTGTGGGCGCGACGCACCCAGCGACGGCAAAAACTATCAAAGACTTACAACTTCGCGGCGGTCTCGCGGAGTACCCCGGTGGTAGAATTTGGTGGTGCAAGAGAGAGGGGCAATAGCGTCACTGTTTTGGCCTTAATGAGAGAGGAGCTGGCTAGACTGGTCAGTCTCCACAATACGGCCGAAGCGTTCTGCAACCGATCGGTCAAAGGCTGCGAGGTGCAGACTACGCCGGTCAAGACAGTAGCTGAGAAAGCTAAAACAGCGAGTGCTAGTGCTACAGCAGGTAGTAATACGCCCAAGCGGTCGAGGGAAGTTGCCACCGAGCAGAGAAAAACTCCCTCGAAAAAGCCAAGGCACAATAAAAGCGCAACAAACCCAAGAGAGCCAATGGATCTACGGGCTGCAGCTGATAGCACCAACCAGGCAGGTCAACAGACGAGTTCGAACAGCTGGACGGTCGTCAAGGGACGCAAGCCGCTGCAAAAGCGTCACAGAAGTGATGCCATCGCTGTTTCAGGTGTAGGTGGTTGCAGTTTTGCGGACATGCTTCGTGTAGTCAAGAGTGACCCAAATTTAAAACATCTGAGCGGCGACGTCCAAGGTATTAGGAAGACAGCTAAGGGGGACCTTTTGTTGCAATTAAGTAGGAAGCCGGAGCATAGCGCTGAGGCTCTGCACGAAGCTGTAGGCAAGGCCTTGGGAGACCGAGCGGTAGTTAAAACACTTACCGAATCGGCTCAAATTGAGATTCGAGACCTAGATGAGTTAGCGAGCAAAGCGGAGATTTTGGAGGCAATTAGGGTAGAGTTGAAGGATAGCTCACTTCCCATTGAGTCTGTTAAATCGCTTCGGCCAGCTTTTGGTGGACAGCAAAGAGCTACGGTTGCTCTTCCAATTGGGAAAGCTAAAACTCTGCTCGATCTGTCAAAAATTGGAATAGGATGGGTAGTATGCCGTATCCGAGCCGTGGAGCAGCCTAAACGCTGTTTCAAATGCCTCGATTACGGTCATATGGCAGCAAACTGTCGCAGCAACTGTGACCTAAAGATGGAGAGATGGTTCACAGTGCAAAAGCATGCACCAAGCCACCAAAATGTAGCCTCTGCATCCGTTAAGGTGAAAAGCAGACGGACCATTCAGCAGGCAGCTTCAAATGCCCATCCTACCGTAAAGCTGCTCGTAAAATGAAATGTTAAGATTCTTGCAGCTTAAGTTAAATCATTGTGTTGCTGCCCAAGATCTTCTAGAGCAGATCATTAGGGAAAAATGCATAGACGTAGCTTTTCTCAGTGAGCCTCACCACTGTATAACCAGCTGCCCTAGGACATGGTCAACAGACGTTAACGGCAAAGCGGCGTTGTGGGTATGCGGCAACTCAACGAACGTACTTTCAAATGTTAAGTCACTCAATGGGTTCGTACGTGGCCGATATGGTGACTTATGGCTTTACAGTTGCTATCTGGCCCCCAGCATGCAGCTCAGTGAATTCACGACGGTGCTCGACGAGCTTGCCGAGGATGCTAGTGGTCGGAAGGCCATTATAGCTGGAGATTTCAACTCCTGGGCATTAGAATGGGGTAGCCTCACAACAAATGCCAGAGGTCGTATCCTACTGGAGATCTTCGCGACACTAGATGCTCAACACTGGTCACGAGTACACCTTCAGTCGGGCGGGATACGGATCTGTTATCGACATTACTTTTGTCACTTCATCCCTCTTTCGGGGAGCAACATGGAGCCATTGCGATAGCTATACGGGCAGCGATCATACGGCACTTCTGTTCACAATAGGTGAGCCACCTGCCAGGGCGTCAACCTTGTGGAGGGAGTCGTATCGGCTAGATACCTTTGATCCCGCGGTCTTTTCAGAGGCCATTCAGTCTCTGGGCACAATTGGTAATGCTGAGGCCAGAGCATGCCAAATGGTAGCCCAAATACAGAGTGCCTGCTATAGCAGCATGGTACGCCGCAAGCAGTTCACGCGGCAACAAGAGCCTACGTATTGGTGGAATGCACAAATAGGTGACATTCGTCGCAAATGCATCCAGGCGAGAAGAAGCTACCAACGGGTTCACGGTAGGTCTACGTTTTTTGAGAAACAATTAGCTTACCAGGCAGTTAGAAGACAGCTGAAGAAGGCCATTCGGGCAAGCAAAAGAGAATGCTTCTTAGAGTTGTGCGACTCAGCCGAATATGACAGGCAGGGCATATAAGATAGTAGATAAAAGACTTTACGCAGGTAGACAGGTGCAGCTTACGGATCGTCTGGAGCTTAAATCGATTGTGGAAACACTCTTTCCAGAAAGTTTAAGCTCCATTCACGCCCCTGAGTCCGAGTCTGCTGATCAGGGCTCAACGAGCACTCAAATTGTTTTAGTTACAGATGAAGAAATCCTAGTAACTCTCCGAGGTCTTAGAACCAACACAGCTCCAGGGCCGGACGGGATCCCAAATCGTGCGCTAATGCTAGCCCTCGCCTTGCACCCAAGTACGTTCACCGAATTATTCAATGAATGTCTAATTCAAGAGACGTTCCCGGCAAAATGGAAAGCCCAGAATCTGGTATTGTTACCCAAGGCTGGCAAACCACCAGATGAGCCATCTTCGTACAGACCGATCTGTCTCTTAGACACCATGGGAAAGGTGTTTTAGAAATTGATCTGCTCTAGGCTGGAGACTGCGATTGCTAGCGCCGGAGGCCTGTCACCAAATCAATTTGGATTCCGGAAGGCCCGGTCAACAACGGACGCGCCACGTCTGGCCACTTCCAGATGGAGGCACGGGACGAAGAAATACTGCATCATCGCGACCCTGGATGTAAGGAATGCCTTCAACACAGCTAGTTGGGATATGATACTGAATGCGCTGTCACAATATAATATCCCTAAATATCTAAAAGAGATAATAAAGAGCTACTTCAGAGGAAGAACACTGGTATACAACACGAGTGAGGGTCCCCAAACTCATACAGTGTCAGCTGGAGTACCCCAAGGCTCAGTGCTGGGGCCTCTCCTACGGAACATCATGTACGACGGCATACTGCGCTTGGAACTACCAGCAGGTGCGCACACCATTGCCTTTGCTGATGATGTAGCTGTCGTAGCCATAGGAAAGGAGCTCAGAGATATAGAGGATATGTGCAGCGATAGTATCAATCGCATACGAAGCTGGTTGACAGGAGCTGGGCTAGAGCTAGCGGCACACAAGACGGAAGCCGTGCTAGAAAGCAGCCGCAAAAAAGTGGAGACTGCCAACATAAAGATAGGCAGCGTTACCATTGTGTCAATGAGGGCGATAAAGTATCTTTGCGTCATGATAGACACGAGATTAACTTTCCGCGAGCACTTAGAATATGTGCATAAAAAGGCAGCTTATTCTTGTAGAGCTCTCTCAAGAATCATGCTTAACACGCGGTGACCTAAACAGCAACGACGTCTCCTCCTAATGAGCGTCATTAGGTCTGTCGTCCTCTATGCTGCGCTTATATGGGCAAGAGCGATGGCAACGCCGAGCTACAGCCGGGTCATTTGCTCGATCTACCGACTGAGCGCAATCAGAGTCAGCTG
The DNA here is from genome assembly GCA_035047565.1 of Drosophila mulleri. Lineage (NCBI taxonomy): Eukaryota > Metazoa > Arthropoda > Insecta > Diptera > Drosophilidae > Drosophila > Drosophila mulleri. Next base: position 120,419 of record JAWNPK010000150.1, on the reverse strand, counting down.
CGCCTTTAGGACTGTCTCCGATGACGCGGCGCTCGTCATATCCGGCATGGTGCCACTGGAGGACTTGGTCGCCGAAGCCGTGGAGCGGAATTCGCACGCGCCTGTGCGACACAACGCTGTCAGGGCGAACAGCATTGCACGATGGCAAAGAAAGTGGAATAGCTCAGCTAAAGGTCGGAGGACGCACAAGCTCATCCCCGAGCTCGAACCATGGGTTAACCGCAAACACGGCGAGGTTAACTTCTACCTTACGCAGATCCTCTCGGGACATGGGTGATTTCGGAGCTATTTGAAGCGCTTTGGCCACGAGAAATCTGACGAGTGCCCCTGATGCGGGCGAGGGCATGTGGAAGACGCCAATCACATTCTTTTCGAATGTGGACGGTTCCTGGAGGAGAGGCGTCGTCTAGAAGAGGCATTGGGCCGCTCCATCAGAGCGGACAACATAGTCAACGCCATGCTGGAATCGGAGGAGGCCTGGGAACTAACAAGCACATACACACACAAACACACATACATAGACACACATAGGTGCGCACGCATAAGCCCGCATAGGCTGCAGTGTTTACTATGGGAATATAGGGGGGAATTAAAAAAAAATCGAAATTCTATAACGTACATATGAATCTAAATTAAAAATTTGGAGAAATTGGGAAATTAGGAGTTATAATTTTATAACTGCATTTCGATAAGGTTTTTTATCGATACAAAACAACGAGATGAGTTATGGATTTTTAGTGATAAACTCGATATCCGCGTGCTATATACAGACATTAAAAAAAAAAGTTGAAGTCTCTAGCTTCTATATCTTCTGAAGTCGACGCGTTCAAACATACGGACAGACGGACATGGCTAAATCGACTCAGTTCGTCACCCTGATCAAGAATATATACTTTGTGGGGTCTGCCACGCCCCTTCTGCCTGTTACATACTTTTAACAAAGCCATTATACCCTGATTTCCCATTTTCAATGGGTTCAGGGTATAAAAATATAATTCCGATTTCAAAACTCCTCTCTACTACAAAATGGGTATAATGTAAGGTGGACAAATAAGCCACCTTACACAGTATCTACTAAAATTAAGAAAGCATGCCCCAATAGTTCTCTTAATAAGAATTTGTCTTCTGTCCGAGGCTAGTTGGTAAAAAACTCTTCTTGTTTATGTTCGTGAATTGTATTGTATCATTTAAATTGTAAACGCTCATTGCTTCAGGTTGTGGTTGCTGATAATTTTAATTTTGTCGTATATTCTGCCTTTGTTGCCTATTAAAATTCTGATTTTTCTTACATTCTGACTTTGCTGTTGTCTGCTCATATTTTTGTTTTGCCTTATATTTTGACTTCGTTGTTGATTATTCCTAACCATTTGGCTATTTTGTTGTCTGTTTTGTCTTTGGTAATCATTCTCGTATCGAGGCTCAAATCCTTGCCGTAAGAAAAAGTCATAAAAAATAAACGTCACAATATCCACCTGTGTTGAATGATGGGTTTCCATATATATATTTAAAGGAATCTAGTGGTCAAAGTTAAGTTTGAAGCACTAACTATATAACAAAATTAAAAGGCGGTTGTCTGGAAATCTCTAATCAACAAGCAAAGCATAAATATGCAAAAATAAAAACATGAATTGCAGGAGACCTTCTATTCGATTGTGGAATAACCCTTACCCTAGTAGGTCTTAGAACCAAAGAGGAATACTTTGGGCTTCCCTTTCGGAAAAGAATAAGTCTGGCAACAATATATAAAAGAAAAAAGTGAAATAAATAAATAAATGCAACGAAAGCAAGAGCGAGACCAGATGATTGTGGAACCACCCTCACCTTAGTAGGTCTTACACCAAAAAGGTTCCTGAGGGCTTCCCAAGCTATATAAAACAATAAAAATGAGATAAAACACACCTAGTAATTGGTAATTCAAGTAATTCTATAACAGACCACATCGTAGCATGTTCCGTATTATCAAGTGACCACTGTACTCAGTGAAACACTTTAAAATATTATTAATACATTGTATCACTTTGTTACAATATTTATGCACATAACATTCGAGTGCAAAGTCCTTTAAGTAAATTGCTGACTAGGCAGATCTGACAGCGCAAGACTCCGTCGCAATAAGTAATATGATACATCCTCGCGACACCGAATCTGATAGTGATATTGAAACACTAGAAGAAACAATTAATATAAAAAATTATAAACCAAATACAAACATGGCAAATCAGGTCGCATTAGATAGGGAGTATGTGAAGCAGGTTTCCTCTTCAAAAGTACCAACAAACAAAGACTCCAATGACAATAACGTAGCCCCCTATACATGCTTTTGATAGAGTGATAGTAGACACTATAGGTCCACTACCACGCTCGGAAAATGGCAATGAATACGCAGTTACGTTAATATGTGATTTAACAAAATACTTAGTTTCAATTCCAATTCCGAATAAAAGTGCAACAACTGTTGCCAAAGCTATATTTGAAAATTTTATTCTGAAGTACGGTCCAATGAAGACGTTCATTACGGACATGGGACCAGAATAGAAAAGCTCGATTATAAACGACTTGTGCAAATATTTAAAAATAGACAACATAACGTCTACTGCACATCACCACTAGAACCTAGGGCCAATAGAACGAAGTCATCGAACATTCAATGAGTACGTTCGTTCATACATCTCTGCAGACAAAACTGATTGGGATGTTTGGATGCAATATTTCACATATTGTTTCAACACTACACTATCAGCAACGCATGAATATTGTCCATACGAACTAGTCTTTGGTAGACTACCAAGACCATTCGTAAACTTTAATAAAAATGATAACCCACTATAGAATTTAGAAGACAATGCTAATGAAATACAATTTAGGTTAGAAACTGCATACAAAAGGACTAATAAGAAACGAAATAGGTGACAAATAAGAACCCGCGTATATAGGGCCATAGACAGTAGAGAAAATAGAAGATAATGGCAACATTTTCATTAAGGATAGTAAAGATAAGAAACAGAAAGTACATAAGGATAGGCTAAAAACAAGTAAGAAGACTCTAGTCGAGACTCCTCGACTAGGAGATACCCTGAACCCTCCATGCTGATGCTCCAATCATTCTGCACACATACATACACATGCATCCACCCGCACGCGAAGGAAGCAGAGACTGCGCTTGGGCTGCCCTGCAGTGTGGGCAATATTATGAGAATTTATTTGTTGAATAATTTCGTTTTTAGACGTACAATCTTAATGAAACTTTCAGAACGTAATCATAATGTGTAAATGTGTCTACATTCCAAAGCAAAATGCTCTAGTACTTGATATACGTCTTTTACAAATGGGTGGCAAAGGGGGCGTAGTATCCAAAATCTGTAAATTACAAAATGTGTGTATCCATAAGGCTGAAATAACAATAACAATTTATCGATTGTCCTCGATAAAAAATATATCGAATGAGTTATAGAAAAAATATGATAAACTCGTGCTGCGTATGGTATACACGAGTATGCATACAAAATTTCAGCTCTCTAGCTCTTATAACTTCTGAAATCGACGCACTCATACGGACAGGGCTATATCGACTCATCTCATCGTCCTGATCCAGAATATATATACTTTATGGAATCTGCCATGCCTCCTTCTGCCTGTTACATACTTTTCACGAAACCATTATACCCTGATTTCCCATTTTCAATGGGTTCAGGGTATAACAAGTAAGAAAGCTCTAGTCGAGACTGCTCGACTACGAGATCCCCTAAACCCTTCGAGCAACAGCCATTTCAAAAATTTTTAGAGTCTCTCAGTCTCAAACACACACATACACACGCAAACACGTCGACTTGTAATCAGTCTCCAGTGGCTTAGTGCCAGACACCCAAGTCCTTGAAAGATACGTTAGCTCAAATAGGAGCTACACTAGAGGGTTTGTCTGCCCTATTTGGGGGACAGCATATAAATGCCCTAATGAGAGAGGAGCTGGCTAGTCTGGTCAGTCTCCACAAGACGTCCGAAGCGTTCTGCAACCGATCGGCCAAAGACTGCGAGGTGCAGACGACGCCGGTCAAGGCAGTAGCTGAGAAAGCTAAAACAGCGAGTATTAGTGCTACAGCAGGTAGTAATACGTCTAAGTGGAACTAAGGGAAGTTGCCACTGCCACAGGTCGACAGACGAGTACGAACAGCTGGACGGTCGTTAAGGGACGCAAGCCGCTGCGAAAACGTCCCAGAAGCGATGCCATCGCGATCTCAGGTGTAGGTGGTTGCAGCTATGCGGACATGCTCCGCGTAGTCAAGAGTGACCCAAATTTAAAACATCTGAGCGGCGACGTCCAAGGTATTAGGAAGACTGCTAAGGGGGACCTTTTGTTGCGGTAGTTAAAACACTTACCGAATCGGCTCAAATTGAGGTTCGCGACCTAGATGAGTTAGCGACCAAAGAGGAGATCTTGGAGGCAAATAGGGTGGAGTTGAAGTATAGCTCACTCCCCATTGAGGCTATCAAATCGCTTCGGCCAGCTTTTGGTGGACAGCAAAGAGCTACGGTTGCTCTTCCAATTGGGAAAGCTAAAACTCTGCTCGAGCTGTCTAAAATTAGAATAGGATGGGCAGTAGCTGTATCCGAGCCGTGGAGCAGCCTAAACGCTGTTTCAAGTGCCTCGATTACCGTCATATGGCAGCAAACTGTCGCAGCGACTGTGACCTAAAGGGCGCCTGTTTCAGGTGTGGAGAGACGGGTCACAGTGCAAAAGCATGCACCAAGCCACCAAAATGTAGCCTCTGCATCCGTTAAGGTGAAAAGCAGACGGACCATTCAGCAGGCAGCTTCAAATGCCCATCCTACCGTAAAGCTGCTCGTAAAATGAAATGTTAAGGTTCTTGCAGCTTAACCTAAACCATTGTATTGCTGCCCAAGATCTTCTAGAGCAGACCATTAGGGAAAAATGTATAGACGTAGCTTTCCTCAGTGAGTCTCCAGCTGCCCTAGGACATGGTCAACAGACGTTAACGGCAAAGCGGCGTTGTGGGTATGCGGCAACTCAACGAACGTACTTTCAAATGTTAAGTCACTCAATGGGTTCGTACGTGGCCGATATGGTGACTTATGGCTTTACAGTTGCTATCTGGCCTCCAGCATGCAGCTCAGTACCGAGGATGCTAGTGGTCGGAAGGCCATTATAGCTGGAGATTTTAACTCCTGGGCGTTAGAATGGGGTAGTTTCACAACAAATGCCAGAGGTCGTATCCTACTGGAGATCTTCGCGACACTAGATGTTGCACTGCTCAACACTTGTCATGAGTGACCCTTCAGTCGGGCGGGATACGGATCTGTTATCGACATTACTTTTGTCACTTCATCCCTCTTTCGGGGAGCAACATGGAGCCATTGCGATAGCTATACGGGCAGCGATCATACGGTACTTCTGTTCACAATAGGTGAGCCACCTGCCAGGGCGTCAACCTTGCGGAGGGAGTCGTATTGGCTAGATACCTTTGATCCCGCGGTCTTTTCAGAGGCCATTCAGTCTCTGGGCACAATTGGTAATGCTGAGGCCAGAGCATGCCAAATGGTAGCCCAAATACAGAGTGCCTGCTATAGCAGCATGGTACGCCGCAAGCAGTTCACGCGGCAACAAGAGCCTACGTATTGGTGGAATGCACAAATAGGTGACATTCGTCGCAAATGCATCCAGGCGAGAAGAAGCTACCAACGGGTTCACGGTAGGTCTACGTTTTATGAGAAACAATTAGCTTACCAGGCAGTTAGAAGACAGCTGAAGAAGGCCATTCGGGCAAGCAAAAGAGAATGCTTCTTAGAGTTGTGCGACTCAGCCGAATATGACAGGCAGGGCATATAAGATAGTAGATAAAAGACTTTACGCAGGTAGACAGGTGCAGCTTACGGATCGTCTGGAGCTTAAATCGATTGTGGAAACACTCTTTCCAGAAAGTTTAAGCTCCATTCACGCCCCTGAGTCCGAGTCTGCTGATCAGGGCTCAACGAGCACTCAAATTGTTTTAGTTACAGATGAAGAAATCCTAGTAACTCTCCGAGGTCTTAGAACCAACACAGCTCCAGGGCCGGACGGGATCCCAAATCGTGCGCTAAAGCTAGCCCTCGCCTTGCACCCAAGTACGTTCACCGAATTATTCAATGAATGTCTAATTCAAGAGACGTTCCCGGCAAAATGGAAAGCCCAGAATCTGGTATTGTTACCCAAGGCTGGCAAACCACCAGATGAGTCATCTTCGTACAGACCGATCTGTCTCTTAGACACCATGGGAAAGGTGTTTGAGAAATTGATCTGCTCTAGGCTGGAGACTGCGATTGCTAGCGCCGGAGGCCTATCACCAAACCAATTTGGATTCCGGAAGGCCCGGTCAACAACGGACGCGCTTAACAAAGTTGTTGGTCTGGCCACTTCCATTATTCAAGGCACCAGATGGAGGCACGGGACGAAGAAATACTGCATCATCGCGACCCTGGATGTAAGGAATGCCTTCAACACAGCTAGTTGGGATATGATACTGAATGCGCTGTCACAATATAATATCCCTAAACATCTAAAAGAGATAATAAAGAGCTACTTCAGAGGAAGAACACTGGTATACAACACGAGTGAGGGTCCCCAAACTCATACAGTGTCAGCTGGAGTACCCCAAGGCTCAGTGCTGGGGCCTCTCCTATGGAACATCATGTACGACGGCGTACTGCGCTTGGAACTACCAGCAGGTGCGCACACCATTGGCTTTGCTGATGATGTAGCTGTCGTAGCCATAGGAAAGGAGCTCAAAGATACAGAGGATATGTGCAGCGAAAGTATCAATCGCATACGAAGCTGGTTGACAGGAGCTGGGCTCGAGCTAGCGGTACACAAGACGGAAGCCGTGCTAGTAAGCAGTCGCAAAAAAGTGGAGACTGCCAACATAAAGATAGGCAGCGTCACCATCGCGTCAAAGAGGGCGATAAAGTATCTTGGCGTCATGATGGACACAAGATTAACTTTCCGCGAGCACTTAGAATATGTGCATAAAAAGGCAGCTGATTCTTGTAGAGCTCTCTCAAGAATCATGCTTAACACGCGGGGACCTAAACAGCAACGGCGTCTCCTCCTAATGAGCGTCATTAGGTCTGTCGTCCTCTATGCTGCGCCAATATGGGCAAGAGCGATGGCAACGCCGAGCTACAGCCGGGTCATTTGCTCGATCTACCGGCAAAATGGAAAGCCCAGAATCTGGTATTGCTACCCAAGGCTGGCAAACCACCAGACGAGCTATCTTCATACAGACCGATCTGTCTCTTAGACACAACGGGAAAGGTGCTTGAGAAATTGATCTGCTCTAGACTGGAGACTGCGATTACTAGCGCCGGAGGCCTGTCACCAAATCAATTTGGATTCCGGAAGGCCCGGTCAACAACGGACGCGCTAAACAAAGTTGTTGGTCTGGCCACTTCCGCCATCCATGGCACAAGATAGAAGTATGAGACGAAGCAATACTGCATTATTGCGACTCTGGACGTTAAGAACGCCTTCAACACAGCTAGTTGGGATATGATACTGAATGCAATGTCACAATATAATATCCCTAAATATCTAAAAGAGATAATAAAGAGGAAGAACACTGGTATACAACACGAGTGAGGGTCCCCAAACTCATACAGTGTCAGCTGGAGTACCCCAAGGTTCAGTGCTGGGGCCTCTCCTATGGAATATCATGTACGACGGCGTACTACGCATAGCATCCACAGCATTTTACACGTGGTATATAATTTCTATTTTAGAACATTCATAGATATCCAAGATGCCAGTGGTATATCTTTCCTAGCTTCGAACATTCATGGTAATAGAGGGATTTCCAAGATAGTAGAGGATTTTTGGAATTTTGATTCTGGACTCCGGAACTATCGAGGGGCTTCAGGACGGGTGTCATTGTTTTGTTGTAGCATTGGCTTGAGGATTGATCTGCGGGACGCAGATATTTTGACGGGGAGGAGTTAAGACTATCGACAATCTAAGGAGGCTGGAGAGTCCAGTCAGACATTCAATGAGGGAACCTGATCAGAAGAGCTGATTTGGTTCAGTTTATATTCGGACTAGAGACAGTAGACCTATTGTTCCAAATTATATCAAATATATTATTTCATTGAACACCCAGTTGTTATATATTCACAAGAACCCAACACAGCGTCCCCAATCACTAGTACTCTATTGTGGGAGCACTTAACTGGCGCCCGAGCAAGGACCCACATTCTATAAAAATAATTCATTAAAAAAGCCAGTATAAATAAATTGTTCCAATCCAATCGTTGGGCAATTTTTGGCAAAATTATGAAGTACTTCTGTGATTTGCAAAGTAATGGGGTGAAAGTCCTTGCCATAACATAATACAATAAATAATAACATAATTTCTAGTGTTGGTGCACTAGACAATTCTATAAACATAAAGAAGTCGTGGCTAAATGGTGGTATTGGCAATACCTAGGTTCAAATCCTTGCCGAGGCGACCCTAAAACGAAATACAAGAAATTTGCAGGCTAAATGGTGGTACAGATTGATTGTCGTATCGAGGTTCAAATCCTTGCCGTAAGACAAAATTAAAAGGCGGTTGTCTGGAAATCTCTAATCAAAAAGCAAAGCATAAATATGCAAAAATAAAAACATGAATTGCAGGAGACCTTCTTTTCGATCGTGGAATAACCCTTACCCTAATAGGTCTTAGAACCAAAGAGGAATACTTTGGGCTTCCCTTTCGGAAAAGAATAAGTCTGGCAACAATATATAAAAGAAAAAAGTAAAATAAATAAATAAATGCAACGAAAGTAAGAGAGAGACCAGATGATTGTGGAACCACCCTCACCTTAGTAAGTCTTACACCAAAAAGGATCCTGAGGGCAAGCTATATAAAACAATAAAATGAGATAACACACCATAGCATCCACAGCATTTTACACGTGGTATATACTTTCTAGTTTAGAGCATTCATTAAGGAAATTACCATCGGATCACATGCTAATTCTTTAACTCTTTAAATTCTAGCCTTACCTTGAATTTTTGTGTTGAATATGATACTGAAGACCATTGTCATCGTACTCCTCCATGATCTAATCCACCGCCGACACTAATACATGTAGAATTCCATGCTGTCCATTGAATTTAGGTAGATATATTGTTTCCTTCTCGATGCATTTTCTTTGTGTTGTGATGAGATTTCTTCCTGCACCTTCTCTTGCGATGATTACATTTGTTAATAATTGAATGTATTGCTGCAATTCAAAAATTTGTCGTTGGTTTCACAAAACTGTTCGCATAATTGTAACATTCTTTCAATTTTGTTCACTTTTATAAGATTTCACAAACTGTTCGAATATTTGTTACTCCGATTACCGGCTGCGCCAATTATGTATTTATTTAAGTCAAGTCAATACATGTTCTTTAATGGTGATATAAAATACAACTGGTCTCTTATTCAATGCTGAGGATCTTTTATACCATTATTGGATACAATTATTTATTACTTTTTACAATCTCGAATATTCTCTGTGAGTTCTCTTATACAATTCTATTCTACAATCAGTTATGTTTATACCGAGTGCCTTACAAGTGGGATATGCTAAAGTATGTTTATATTATACAGCTGGGCTATGACAATAGTTTATTTTTAGAATATTGGAAAGTGGTTTGCAATAAGTGTCCAAAATTCTTATGACACTTCTGGTCTCTACTTCTTGTCATGTTCTTGTGACTCTTATGGTTTTGGGTCAATTGTAGTTAATGGTAATGAAGCTAATGGTATGGTGTTAGCTGATGCTGTGGGAAGTGATGTTGATCGCATAACTAGCGCACTAATTGAATCGCAAGGGTGCACACGAGGGAAGCCATAAAAATTCGGGCGATACCGATTGCAGAATACTCATTCACAGCCCAAACGTTGATCCCATTATAATTAAACAAATCATGGATAGCTATTGCCGTTTATATGTAGTACATCTTTAGAACTAGGATCTTCAAATCAATTTTATAAAATTTGGATTTTAGTTACATTTTGGATAACGGCTCCAAGCTAGCAAATGCGGATTGCCACGCTTCTAGTGGCCATAGACGCCTCATTTTTGGCCTGTTCTTAGAACGAGCTAACGGTAACTTACATGCCAAATATGAATGCTTACGCTCCAAAAATATGAAAATTACAGGGTATTTTTCGATATGCCACGCCCCCAAAGAGGGGTAACTATTATTTTTGAAACATCGATAGAGGATATTACCAGTAACTCAACTATCCAAATTTGAAGCATCTAGCTCTTAAACTGTAGGAGATATAAGCTCTTGCGGTTTGCCACGCCTCCTTTGGGCGGACATATATCCATCATAGCTCGTTGGACTTGGGTTGTCACCCCGCATATATATACCAAATTTCAGGTCTCTAGCATCAATATTGCCTAAAATATATCAAATTTTGAAAAATCACTATATCTTCAGGTCCGATTTGCCACGCCCCTAGTGGGCGTAAACATAACATTTTTTCATCAGTCATTATAGACTCATACCATTAGCTCACGTGCAAAATTTTAACTTTCTAGCTTTATGACTTCCGGAGATAGTTTTATCCGATTTGCCACGCCCCCAATGGGCGTAGATATATCCGCCATAGCTTGATGGACTTGGGTGGTCGACGCGGACCTACATACCAAATTTCAGCTTTCTAGCTCTTTAACTAATATGGTTTCTGGTATATCGGAAAATTCATTTTCCGATTTGCCACGCCCCTAGTGGGCGGATCGGGAAAATTTTAACACTTTATAAATCGGAGTTATACACGAGTATGTGTTCCAAATTTCAAGACTAGCTTCAATAGCGGCGAAATGAACTGCGTTCATACGGACAGACGGACCGGACGGACAGCAAGACGGACATTGCACAAAACCAATATACTAATTCACATCGTGAATGAGTACAAAAAGCCTGAGCAAGGACCAGCAGTATTTCTTTTCGTCCGAACACTTGTCGAGTGCAGACGTGCCTAATTGTGAGCGGTCAAAGCACGCAGCTTATCTTTTCCAGAGAAGATTTACACACTGTTACACACTGATTTACACGCTGATTGCGCTCTCTGAGAGCGACAATACACACGCACCATTGTAATTGGCTGATTTAATCACGCCATAAATTTAGCCTCTCTGACTAGTCAGACTGTACCATTGCCATCCCTCCGCACTAGAAGCATCTTGTAAGCGGAATATTGGACTTTGGATCTCGCCCCATCCCTGTCGGTAGCATAATAATAACCGCGCTAAGGTGAAAACGACCAATAAAAGGAGAATTTCTCCAACTCCCAATGATGTCCAGAAAGTCGCTGTAACAACTGCCGAGGCACTTAAGCCAAGACCACCGCCAATATTCTTGCCAGACATTACTAAAATCAAGGAAATGGTCGACGACTTAAAAAGAGTCGCTGGACCAGATAGCTTCTGCTATAAAGCAGGTCGAGAAGGCCGAATCCGTATCATGGCCAACAATATAGAGTGTTTTGAGAAGCTTATTTGGACGAATCCGAGCTGTGCTTTCGCACATACCAGCCAAAGTCGGAACGTGCGTATCGGATCGTCGTGAAGGGATTACATCACACTGAATCCATTAATGTAATCAAAGAAGAACTACACAATAAAGGGCATGATGTGAGAGACATTACATTCGCAAAGAACAGATTCGATATCCAACAATAAAGAAGCCTATCGAGCCACCCAGGAAATGTGATGACCTAGTTCAATGCCACCGGTGACAAGACTTTGGTCACACCAAACTATACTGTCGCACCAAAACTAGGGATGCGGCACCCAACTGTCTGCACTGCGGAGAGGCACACACAGCTTCCTACAAAGGATGCAAGGTATATCTGGAAGCCAAACAGCGAAACGGCCCAAAAAATAAAATGCCAACGCACCCAACGCCCTCAACAATTCACCAATTGCCCAACCAAGCCTTCATAAAAGCTGGAGTAACTTATGCCAACTTATTGAGAGATGTGAACAGCAAAAACCACACACAAAGATGTCAGCAACAACAATGTCAACAGCTATAACAACTCCAATGAAACCGTAAACGTCAACTCTATCTTAACACGGATGGAAGCCATGATGGAGAAAATGTTTAACCAATTCGGACAGCTTACTCAGTTGCTAAGGACTGTTATAATGAAATTATGCAAATAAGTCTCCGCATCATCCATTGGAATGCTAACGGCCTTTGCTTAAGAAGGCCAGAATTTGAACAATTTATCAAAACACAGTGGTGGGGATCGAGGCTCTCAAACTCCAAAGGTAGAGCTCTCCTTGGTTGTGTACAGAGCGAAAACTCGAACATCCACTCAACCGGTGAACCTACTTTTGGGCCAACTAATTCAGCATGCATACCCGACGTTCTAGATATAGCCCTCACCAAGGGCATAGACTCCAACAGAGTCTATGTCAAAAGCTGTTTGGATCTTTGTTCTGACCATTGCGCAGTAATGCTACCGCTTAAAATCCCTACAGAACTTAATAGGGGCCCAACACAGATATTCAGGAGAAGCACCAATATTGACCGGTACCAGTTGTGGCTTGAGAGAAACATTGGACAGGAAGCGGTGATTATTTCCAGGGAAGACATAGATAATGCTACTGAATCGCTCACCAGGATAATCCATGAAGCGGCATCCGTGGCCACTCCACCCAGAAGGTATAACCCAAACCTACATCCACAAAGGGAACGCCACTTTTGGTCTCCTGAGGTAGCATTAGCGGTACGAGAAAAGCGGAGATTACGCAGAATCTGGCAAAACACACGCAAACCGCTTGATAAGACTGCACTAAACAGACCTGTCAGGGAATTAAAAGATCTACTTGCAGACCTTTGCAATAAAGAGCTTTCTGAGTACGTCGAAAACCTCGAACCAGGAGATGCTGTCAACAATCTTTGGAGGGCCACCAGATACGTGAAGAGACCAGCTAAAAGAAGAGTTCCCATCCAGGATGCTAACGGACAATGGCTCAGGTGTGATGCCGACAAGGCCAATGCTTTTGGAAAGCATCTTCGCCAGACGTTCACCCCAATCGTGACTTGCTCAGCAGAGGAAATAGCTGAGACTGAAGTCTTTATAGACTCCCCATGCCAAGTTGACTGGCCTATTCCTGAGGTTGAACCGGAGGAGCTTATAGAAATAGCAGCAGATTTTAAAATAACGAAATCAGCAGGATATGACAACATTGGAGCTGCTCCTATCAAAGCGTTACCAGAAACTGCCTGGGTAACCCTAGCAAAAATATTCAATAGAGGTTTGCAGCTTGGCCACTTTCCTACCAAATGGAAATATGCTGTAGTTGTGGTTATCCTAAAGCCCGGTAAGCCAGAAGAACAATTGAGTGCCTATAGGCCAATTAGCCTGTTGCCGGTACTCTCTAAGCTACTTGAAAGAGTAGTTTTACGTAGAGTGCTCCCTATACTGGCTGAAAAGGAACTCATGAAGGTGTTGGAAAAAAAGGTACTGTTCTGCCGCGATTCTAGATGTGAAACAAGCATTTGACAGAGTCTGGCACCGAGGCCTGCTTCTTAAATTAAATAAGCAATTGCCTGCGCCGTACTACTTATTCCTGAAGAGCTATCTCACAGACCGAAGATTCTTTGTTAGAGTTGGCAGCGTGCTTGGACCGGTGCTATACACACTATATACTGCAGATATTCCAGTGGTTCGGAGTGCCTCACTGATGATCGCGACCTACGCTGACGATACCGCTTTTTTGGCCACATCGGAGTCATCTATGACTGCATCTAGGATTTTGCAAAATCAACTGGACTTACTGAGCCCTTGGCTGAAAAGGTGGTGTGTAACAATCAACACCAGCAAATCGGCACACACAACATTCACTATGAGAAGAGGTGCATGCCCACAAGTCTCGCTAGGTGGAGAGCTGATACCTACCAGTGAATGCGTAAAATATTTGGGTCTTACGCTGTATAGAAGGCTTACATGGCGCCAGCATATCAAAAATAAACGCCAGCAGCTGAATACAGACTTGGACGGTTGTACTGGCAATAAGTCTAAGCTTTCCCTTCTAAGCAAAATTCGAATATACAAGGTTATGCTGAAACGGAACGGCCAGCAATTCCAACGTGCGAATAATACCAAGATTTCAGAAAAATGAGGAACAGGTACCTGCATCGCGACCTCAACATCCAGACAGTCCACCAAGCCATTCGTAGACCTCCGTAAAATACACAACAAGGCTGGATGACCACGCCAATCCACTCGCCATTAACCTCCTCGACAATAGTCAGCACTTGCATCGCTTGACGACACTACATCCACTTGACCTACCTTTTAGAATAGATCATGCTATCTAACTAATTCAACCCTCCCTACACCCCCACCACATAACTAATTAAGTAGCGCCCTGAATGTGTATTATATTTTAGTAAAACGTAAAAGAGTTGCTCGTGCAAGGAAAGTAATTGAATAGCATATTAAGTGTCTAAATATATAAGGATATATATATATATATAGGCATGTAACCGGTGAATAAGTCGAAAAATTAGTACATACATATACATATATGTATGTATATACAAGGAAATATGGCGGATCAGATGTGCCAGTGAGATATGTACATATGTACTATTTTACGACATGATTCACAAAAAGAAGGATATCAGCGACACAAGCAAGCTGAACTACCTAAAATCGTGCCTCAAAGGAGATGCCTAAATGGTAGTGAGCCATTTGTTAAGTGGATCGGCTGCTAGCTTCAATTCGGTGTGGGAACTTATATGCAAGCGCTATGAAAATAAGCGCAAGATATTCGCAAACGCCGTTAACCAGCTAGAAGACATGGAACTGCTGAATAATGATTATGAAGGCAGTATCCACAATTGCGCGAACCCTTCCGATAACAGAGACGAGGTCACCGCTGATGAGATTCGAGCATGTCATTCTGCTTTGGATGAGAAAGTGTTCAAAAAGTGGGATTTCAGCCCGCCGGCAAGCCTCCACGTAGGAGGAAATATAACTAAAACTACAGAACAAGGTAATATAGTTCAAGTAGTAACAACACAAACAAAGCTAGGTGAAGACAGAGATCAGTGATGAAGATCTGGGCTCCCCCAACTCCAACAAAGGATTCGGAGGGCATAGAAGATGAGGACGAGAATGGAATTTCTGCCACAACTGCCACGACATTGAGCATCGCTGAAGATAAATCAACAGATATCCAATTGGAGGTTCGACCAATGGATGGCATATCTACAGTACGACGGAAGAGCAAATTTCTACGGTGACTACAAAAGCGGCTGGATGTGCAGCTGAAGAAAACAGCGACCATTTGCATTGGAGTAGGGAAGGCAAAGTTTGACATCATCAGCATACATAAATATGGTAGAATGTGAGATACAGCTAGGAAGGTCATTTATGAAAAGGGAAAAGAGCAATGGATCCAAATGGCTATCCTGAGGTACACCAGACGATACAAAGATCTCTTTAGACATAGCTGTTCTCAGCAAGACTCTTTGGGTTCTACCCATTAAGTAGGAAGAAATCCAAGACACAAGTCTAGGTGAAAATCCTAAGCGTTCAAGCTTAAGAATAAGTATGTGATGATGTACAGAGTCAAATGCTTTACTGAAGTCAGTATAAATAACATCAGTTTGCATTTTTTTAGAAAAGCATACTGACAAGTGTCTCACCGTAGCCCGACAGGAGTTGCACAATCTGGTCGGATTGCGGCAACGGCCAGTTTGGTTATGCTTCGAGAACTAGGTTGTTTTACGTGTTGTCTTGAACAAGATTGGCAAACTCTAGGTTCGGTGCAGCGGGATCGCGCCGAGGTCCTCAGGCGTCTCACCACAGCCCAGGTGGGGTTGCACAATCTGGCGCTGAGCTTTATACGCCTGAGCCGAATTGCAGCAACAGCAACTGAGGCTGGGCCATCGTACCATAGACATCAGACGCGAACCCTCCTTATTTATACCTAGATCTACGTATTTTAAAGGATCTACGTACCTACGTATTTTGAGACTAAAACTACGTATTTTTAAAAAATAATGTAAAATATCCTTAAACAGCAAATTTTGGGTAATATCAATATTTTATGAATAAAATAATACAAATGATATGATTTATATTGGGTTAGCAGCACTAAATTATTATTTCGATATGTTTACGAATGCCGTTTTCAATGGGTTAGCAGCGCTAAATTGCAAAAAGTGGCATCGCTTACTTTAGAATTGGAGGGAAAGAAATTAATGTAAATAATTACTCAGCAGCTTGGGAAAAAAGTATTCCTGGTTGACAAGAAGCAGTAAGGGTAATCTTTTGTTTCTTAATTTCAAATCTTGCAAAGCAGATCTCAAATGCTCTTCTGGCAAGAGGGACGTAGAGAAGCATGAAGCTTCTGTTAAGCACAACAAAATTTGAGAAGTATGTATAGTGTTGGGTTTTATAATTCTCAAATTTTGACTTGGCATCGCTGGCCTCGGCTAAACAACGAAACATATAACGAAGGGTGAGGAAGGGGGAACCACCAACACTGTTAAGTTAGTCGTTAGTTACTTAAATCAAAGAAAAACACACTTTTTGTATGATCTCTTTATTCCGATATTTCATTAAATTTCTAATCGCTATTCGCGCTCCCCCGCTGTTCTCCGCTATGCTGCCGTTTACTAATTAATTTTCCTACCGCTCTTCAGTTGCCTCCGCACCTCGGCCGCGCGTTCCGCTTCGGCGTCGGCAATGCAACTCACCACAGCTTCGGCCCTTTGAACTTTCGCCGCGAAAGTCAAAGCCATTGTTGCATTGCCGATCGCTGCGATTTGCGCGGGCATTCAAATGTGATTCATGTCAGGTGGCTCATCGAGCCTGATTGCCCAAATGATAGCGAGGCACTCTTTCTCCGTAGCCGAATAATTCAGCTCTGCCTTCATCAGCTTGCGGCTGGCGTAGGCTATGACCCGTTCCTGTCCCTCAATTTCTTGGGTTAGCACCGCGCCCAAGCCGCAATCGCTGGCGTCCGTTTGTAGCACGAATTTCTCCGAGAAGTCGGGGCATGCCAAGACTGGTGCCGTAGTCAGGCTCTCCTTCAGCTTCTGTAGCGCATCCTCTTGTTCTTCGGTCCAGGTCCATTGGTCATTGGCTGGACCAATGAAGCGAAGCTTGGCACAAGCCGCCTGTACCAGGACGCCATCCCCAGGCATTGGCGCAGCTCTTTCAGGTTCTTCGGAGCCGGGAAATCCCGTATCGCTTCGACCTTCGCGGGGTCGGTGCAGATCCCTTCTCCAGTAATGACGTGGCCTAAATAGGCCAATTTTTTCTGGAAGAAGTTGAATTTCTTCCTGTTGACTTTGAGGCTAGCCGCGCTCAGTAGCCGGAAGACTTCCCTCAAATTGGCCTTATGCTCTTCCTTCGAGGCTCCGATCACCACAATGTCGTCCAGGTAGGCGAACGCGTGGGGTTCCATCTCGGATCACCGTATCCAGCACGCTCTGGAACGTGCCCTCGCCGAGTGCAAACCGATGGGCATTACCCGCCACTGGAACAAGCCTCTTCCCGGGACGGTGAACGCCGTATACTCTGCTGTCCGCCGCCATCGAGATCAGCCAATAGCCGCTTTTGAGGTCCAGCGTGGATATTTACCGGGCTTGTCGCAACCTTTCTAGGATGTGATTAATCCTAGGAACAGGGTATGCGTCCGGAATCGAGTGGGCGTTGAGCTCTCGGTAATCCACGCACATGCGCCATTCTCCAGTCTTCTTCTTAACCAAGACTATGGGCGCGCTGTGCGGACTCTTTGACGGCTCAATAGCTCCGACTTTGAGCAGTTCGTCAACCTGCTCCTTGACTACCTTCTGCATGGCCTGGTTCTTCGGGTAGTAGTAGGTTTATCGTCCCGCATCCTTATGCTGTGTTCCGCTATGTGAGACACCCCTTCGAGCTCCTCAAAGAGTGCCAGCTCGGTCTCCAAAAACTCCTTTAGGTTAGGCTCCAAATGTTCCTGCCACACCACGGCTTCGGGGGAAGGCCTTGCGTCGTATTCTTCTTCCGGATCCATTGCCTCTCGTATCGGGGAGTGCTCTCCCAGCTTCCGTTCGAGCCGATCGTCTACCTTCCTGTCGGTCTACGCGCAGATTACCGACCCTCTCTGCGAATCTGCATCTACCCGAGATTTCCGTTTCTCCAATGGCGGAGTCCAGCATGGCGCCTCGGGGTCTAACCCCCTTTTATTTTCACAGCTCTTGTGACGAGCTAGCGGCTCCTCGTCCTCAGAGTGGCTGCTCTCTTTCGACATCTCTCCCATAGTCATCGTCAGCTCCGTGTCGCCACAACGTAGTGTCGCCCCCACAGCACAAGAAATCCATTCCCAATATGACGTGATCCAACATACCTTCTCCGAGAGGGTTACGACCACTTTCATGGTTCGCGTCACGTCTAGCGGGGCCGCGTCGGCCAGCCTTATTCGCGACCGTATCTCCTGCGACTCTCCTCGGATCATCTGTCGGCGCACTCAGTCCGCACTCATGAAGCTGCGTGTGGCCCCGTGTCGATCGTGGCGGTTATACTCCGGCCTTCAATCCTCACCGTCGCGCCGTTCAATCCTTCTTCTACCCTTAAAGGGTATCCGCCTCTTTCTTTTGATGTTAGTTGGCGCTACCCCGCGTTCTGGAACAGCGCCCTTATCCGTTTCCCGCATCCGTCTGGAGGCAACACTCTTGTAAGCTCCTCCCCTTTCTGCCACATCGTGGGCAAAACAATACCTGCGAGTTGCGACCGTCCGAGAGGGTTACGACCACTTTCATGGTTCGCGTCACGTCTAGCGGGGCCCGTCGGCCAGCCTTATTCGCGACCGTATCTCCTGCGACTCTCCTCGGATCATCTGTCGGCGCACTCAGTCCGCACTCATGAAGCTGCGTGTGGCCCCGTGTCGATCGTGGCGGTTATACTCCGGCCTTCAATCCTCACCGTCGCGCCGTTCAATCCTTCTTCTACCCTTAAAGGGTATCCGCCTCTTTCTTTTGATGTTAGTTGGCGCTACCCCGCGTTCTGGAACAGCGCCCTTATCCGTTTCCCGCATCCGTCTGGAGGCAACACTCTTGTAAGCTCCTCCCCTTTCTGCCACATCGTGGGCAAAACAATACCTGCGAGTTGCGACCGTCCCTCGAGAAGTGTCCCACCTGCGCATATCTATAGCAGACCCGTCGCGGATCAAAGCCGAAACCGGCGGCCTAGGCCATCATGCGATGAACCGCCTCCGTTGGTGCCGTTCAAACCTTGCGGCTCGGCTCCCTGCTCCGACGCTTACGCACGGAACGGATTTCCGAGCTGACTACCAGTTGGCGTTTCCCAAGGTGCCCGTGAATGGCTCGCCACGAATTTCTTCTCCCAAATTCTCTTTTGGCCTTGGACGTTCTCATACTCCGTCGCCATCTGGGTCAGTTGCGTCAACGTCGTGAAGTCGTGGCGGCGCACGTACAATCGATACTCAGTCGCGGCATTTTCGTACACCCTGTGTAGTTCTTGCGCCGCGCTGTACCTCGCCTGACGTATCAGCAACCTAAGCTCCAGAAGGTAATCTTTAAAGCTCTCTCCCTGTCGTTGACGATGAGCCCGTATTTAATCTTCCAGGCGCTCGAAATATTGTGGTGGCAGGAAAAAGTCCAAAAAGTCTTTTTTGAATTCGGTCCAGGTCGCGTCTCTTAATCCACTAGTTAGAAGCCACTTCGCTGCCTTGTCGCTTAACATCTCGCTCATTGCTCTCGGCATCCGGTCCAGCTCTATGCCGTATGTTATGGCCTGCTCTTCCATGCCCCACTTCCTCACCTGTTCGGCCACGCACCAAGGCGGGCATGGGGTCGCGTAGAGGGGTTCTCGGCGTAGGTGGCGACACTCTTGCCTCAACGTTGCCGCTGGGGCCGACTCGAGCTTTTACAGTTTGTGAAGGTCTTGTTCTGACTTCTGATAAGCGCGTCCACCATACTTTCCACTGCTCCCCCCGGGAGCAGTGTTGCCGTTTTGGCTAATTTTCGGCCAGATCTGGCATTAGTTACCGATTAATAGACAAATTAACATGCTGGCAACTATTAAAGTCTCACATCACAGTTCTGCAATACTTCCTTATACTTTAACAGATAGTGGTTAAATAGATTGGCTGTGCGCTTCGCATACATTCGTTACCTTGGTGGTAGGAATAGGAATAGGAATAGGAATAGGAAAATTAATACATTAAACTTGATATCAACCATAAGGTGAAGGCTCAAAGAATTACAGTTTCATTAAAACTAATATGTTTGAAATTTTACATTCGAATTGAGCCGACATAACAGATGTTTTGATTACAGATTTTTTCCAAACTGCCCTTAAATCGATTCGAAGCCAAGGAACATTTTCATTATGTATCCGAAGAGGCTGTCGACTATCTGATGGCAGATATATTTTCAATGTAAACATTTAAATGATTGTATAATGTGAAATTTCTATTATTTTCGTTTTGTTCATAAATATGAAATTTTTGCTACAATATTTGTACGAGTATCGTCTATTACAACATAAAAGAAAACAATTCTAAAATATTAGCTTGTTTTTCAGTTAATTGTTTTTGTGATTTAGCTTATTTTTGCTTATTTTTTTGTCCTAATTCAGCTGTTTTTCGGGGAAAAACGGCAACACTGCCCGGGAGTGTATCTGACCCCTTTGGGGAAACGGGCCTTTATCTCGCCTAGTCGCATTTTCATCCCTGAAGAGTTTTACCACTCTGTATAAATGTTGACAGCCTCTTTCGCAGGTTGTCCACCCGACCATCACACTCTAGTCCGAGCTCTCGGGCCCCGAGCTTTGGCATTCAACACCTTCCATTTTTATATATATATATAAACCAAGAAAGGCAAAGAAAGAGAAATAAAGTAAATTGAGAAAAATAAAGGAAAAGAAATAAAAGGAAGTACATTAAGAAGAACAAGATAAGAGAGAATAAAATAGATGAAGGCGAATAAAGAAAAGTAACCCGAAACTATATATATAATAGGCACTGCCGCAGCTCCTTAAGATTCGAAGGCGCTGGGAGGCTCTGGATCGCCTCGACCTTCGCGGGATCAGTGCAAATCTCCTCTCCGCTTATCACGTGGCCAAGGTACGCCAACTTCTCTCGAAAGAAGCTACATTTCTTTCTGTTGAGTCTGAGATTGGCCTTTCGCAACCGCCGGAAAACTTCCTTCAGGTTAGCCACGTGTTGCTCCTTCGTCGCTCCGATGACCACTATGTCGTCTAGATACGCAAACGCGTGAGGTTCCATGTCGGGCCCGATGACCGTATCCAATGCCCTCTGGAATGTTGCCCCCGCCGAATGCAAACCGAATGGCATCACTCGCCATTGGAACAGTCCTCTGCCTGGCACGCTGAACGCCGTGTACTCCCTGCTATCCGCCGCCATCGGGATCTGCCAGTAACCGCTCTTTAGATCCAGCGTAGATATAAATCGTGCGTGTCGTAACTTCTCCAAAATGTGAAGAATCCGCGGAACCGGGTACGCATCCGGGACTGAGTTAGCGTTGAGCTGTCGATAATCTACGCACATGCGCCAATCCCCAGTCTTTTTCTTGACCAAGACTATGGGTGCGCTGTATGGGCTCTTCGACGGTTCAATCGCTTCAGCTTGAAGCAGCTCGTTCACCTGTTCGTCGATCACCTTTTGCATAGCCGGATTTTTAGGGTAGTACCTTTGCTTCAAAGGCTTGTCGTCCTTCATCCGGATGCTATGCTCAGCGATGTGCGTCACGCCTTCGAGGTCCTCGAACAATGCCAACTCTGCCTCGAGGAACTCCTGCAGTTCTTTATCTAACTCATCCGGCCACTCCTTACTATTGGGCACGGATCGTTCATGTCCTCCGTATTCGCTCTCTGCTGCTTCTCTTGTCGGTGGGCCGCCCTCGGGCTCACCTCGGGCTTCTCCAACTCGACTGATTTAAACTCCGGCGACCGCTCCTCGGGTCCGCTCCTCAAGTCCTCACTCTGCTTTACAGCTCTCGCGGGAGGCACAGCTCCCCTTTTGTCCTCCATTAACTCGTGGTCCAGCATGGTCGGCATTATCAGCAAGTTTACTTCCGCCGTTTTTCCTGCCAGGCTCACATCTGTCCTCACCATCTCTGTCACGTCCAGTGCTGACCCATCGGCCAACCTGATCCGCGACTCAACCTGGCAACGCTCGCCTCCCATCGTCCGTTGGCGCACGCAGTTCTCACTGACAAAACTGCGCGTGGCTCCAGTGTCGATCGTGGCGGTCATCCTTTGACTCCCGACCGTCACTGACGCGACGATCTTCCACTCCTTTACTCGGAGCGGGTTCCTCTTCTCATCTTCCGTGTTTAATTGGCTAAAGAATCTGAACTTACAGGGAAGTAACAATATCTAGGATGTCATTGAAATCAGCAGACAGTACGGAGCCGTTCTCCAGAGAAGAGGCGCGGAGTCGGCCAAGGCACCCGAGGCTCGGTAGGGAGTACTACCGTCGACAAGAGGAGCGGGCGCCACCCCGGCGTGTACACACGGTCCTCCGCTCGACGGTGAACGTGGCAACCCGGATGGATGGCCTTATACAACTTGTACAGGCCAGGTACACAACGGTGTACATCCAGGTGCCTCGGGGGGGGCACCACGCCACCACTCGTGGAGGAGCCGCCATCTCCGCCCCGCCCACCGGGCAGCCCGAAGTAGGACGCACGGAGATGTGTGGAGGACGGAGCCCCGTCGAGGTGGGTGACTCCGACCCCGTGGACGGCAAGCGAAGACGAAGAAGTTCCGGCGGAAGAAACGGACGACAGATCCCCGTCGCGGGGGTGGGAAGGCGGCAGGGAGCATTGTCCCTCCGTCGAGGACCCCGCCCCGGAGACCGTGGCGCGGGATGGAGTGGAGGAAGGGCACCGTGTCGTGTCGAGAAGTTCCGGCGAAGAGTTCCAGGCCGAGAATGCGAGACCCGAGAAAGGCGGCGTTGCAAGCCCCATTCCCCGAGGGCTAGACGATGGATCCCCGTCACGGGGGCGGGACGGCGGCAGTGAGTGTCATGCCTCTGTAGATGACCCCGCTCCGGAGACCGCGGCACGGGACGGAGCAGAAGTGGAGCAGTTGAGCGTGTCGAGGAGTTCCGATGAGGAATTCCAAGTGGAGGACGCGAATGCCGAGGAGGACACTATCGCAGACCCTGTTCCCCAACGCCGAACTGACGCCGACGTTGAGAGGGACCAGCCGCCGGAATCCGTCAGGATCACGTTGCGATATACGCCGGGCACGGTTGAAAACCGGCGCCTGTCACGCTTGTCGCAGTCCAGTGCAGAATGCCTGACAGATCACTGCCAGGCGTCCAGGCGTAAGCGTCGTCGGCGACGACGAAGAGGACGACCTGTGTCCGCGCGCAAGCCGGACCCCCGCACCCCCGCCGGTCAAGGGAATCCAACGGATGGCGCCGAGGGCCCATCCGCGCGTCGGCAGCGCAGGAAGCGAAGCCAGTCTGGAAGCGGCCAAGAACGCGACGAGCGTCGAGACGAGTCGACGGAAACTCGCTCGAGCGAGGAGAGGCGCCTATTGGCAGACATGGCCGAGCTGTTGGACGGATGGGAGGTGAGCCTCGAGGACGCGTTGGGCGCAGAGGACGTGGAAGCGATGAGGATGCTACCGCTGATCCCCGTCAACTGGAGGGTACGCCCTGCTGGCGCCGAGCTGAGCGCGGAGGTGATCCAACTCCTGAGGCGGGAGGTGGAGACGCGTAGACGGCAGCACAGGAGAACCCGTTTCCGGGTCGCGGCGGGGGAACGCTCCTATACCGTGACCATCAACTCGTCGGGGGGCGTGACAGTTGCTTTGTCGAAGTAAGGGGGGGGGGGGGGGGGGGTGTAAGGTGGCCTTTTTCGCCCACCTTACATGTTGAATTACAGTTGTTGAGTTTGTAGGAGATTTGTAGTAAGTAAGGTAACGAATGGAATTAAATTGAATTACAGGTGTTAAGTTTATATTATATTCATAGCAAGTAAGTTGATAAGTCAATGAATTGGATTATAGTCGTTAAGTTTATATTATATTTATAGCGAGTAAGTCAATGAATTGGATTATAGTCGTTAAGTTTATATTATGTATTCGTAGCAAGTAAGTTGACGAGTTGAATTGGATTGATTTTGTAGCCATTAAGTTTATATTTTGAAGTTATCGCATATTTTTGGTAGATAGTAAGTAGGCTAAGTGTTAGATAGTTAAGTAGATATAGGTGCCATAGCCATTAGCTCTAGACAGTAAGCGAAATTCAAATTAGTGGGCGGGCACGCGATCAGCAATGCAACCGTGCGGCTCGAAAGCTCGCGGTGGTGGATTGCATTGCTGGTCGCGTGGTGAAATCTGCAGAGCGCGAGGAGAAGCTTAAAAGCTGCACGCAGAAGTTATTCAGTTTTCAGCTCTCGGTTTGAGCAGTCAGGTTTTGAACTCTCGCTCCAAAAATGTGAAAATTACAGGGTATTTTTCGATATGCCACCAAAGAGGCGTAACTATTATTTTTGGGACATCGATAGAGGATGTTACCAGTAACTCAATTATCCAAATTTGAAGCATCTAGCTCTTAAACTGTAGGAGATATAAGCTTTTGCGGTTTGCCACGCCCCCTTTGGGCGGACATATATCCATCCATCGTTGGACTTGGGTTGTCACCCGGCGTATATATACCAAATTTCAGGTCTCTAGCATCAATAGTGCCTAAAATATAGCAAAATTTGAAAAATCACTATATCTTCAGGTCCGATTTGTCATGCCCCCAGTGGGCGTAAACATAAAATTTTTTCATCAGTCATTATAGAATCATAACATTAGCTCACGTGCAAAATTTCAACTTTCTAGCTTCATGACTTCCGGAGATACAGTTTTATCCGATTTGCCATGCCCCCAATAGGCGTAGATATATCCGCCATAGCTTGATGGACTTGGGTGATCGACGCGGACCTACATACCAAATTTCAGCTTTCAAGCTCTTTAACTAATATGGTTTCTGGTATATCGGAAAATGCATTTTACGGGTATAGGGGGGTATAGGGAACAATTGGGGAACGGTGCCGAGGGTTTGGCCTCTCAGCGAACATGCAGAGCCGCGTTCACTACTTTTAGTTACCTAGTGCCAGGGTGTGCCTCGGCCAAACTAATGATACTGAAGGGGCTGTCGTACTTCGGTGCCAATTTCGCTGCGAAGTCATCCGCCGCGTTGGACAACGGGTGCTGCCTCAACAGGACTGACAAACCTGGCTTCGGTATATATACCACCGAAGTCAAACGACCTATGGTGGATACATCTCCGCTTAAAGGGGCAACGTTCTTACTTGCTTATTACTAGTGTTAAGGCATTTGCATATAACCTACATTTTTTATTGAAATGTATTCAAATCATAATATCAGAAATCTAAGTAGTTAATTATGGATCATAAACCACTGTAGAATATTAGTTGTTGTGAGAGCGAGCAAAGGAGTGCGCTCTAATGACGATCGCTCTCTGTTCGCGCATAGATGCGCTCTCACTGTGCAAGCTGCGCTTGCGTTATTGAAATTAATAAGTAGTACGAATTGAACCACTGGTACCAACACTTGCCTTCCTATTTTCGAGAGGCCGCAAGTTGCTTTTATACTCTGGACCTGTATTTGACGAACCAGACTCCTTATCAAAGGACAACTAGTATCCAATTATATTGGATTCGCTTTTAATTAAAGTTAATTTTTATGATTATGCAGTATATTTTGATAATTTAAATGTAAAGAATTTCAAACTTTTAACTTACCCATAAATCGAATTATATTGTCATCAGTGATCTCAGGAGGATCTTGTGCCACTCGATATAAAAGATTCATTGTATCATAAATATCATCCAACAAATTTTCGGCAAAGAACACAAACCCTGTCTTGGAATTTGGATCAAGATTCAAAAAATAAACAACGATTGGTTCTTGTAATTCCATGAAAATTTCGAATATGGGTGCATTATTTTCATATCTGTTTTCAACTTCCAATCTCAAGTAAGTAATGCTTGTTATAACACTATCCAAAAGACACTGAGTAATAATAGTATCTACGTACTTCTCATACTCTCTGAAAAGATTTCGCTCTTCTTCACTAATACCTTTAAGCAACTCAAATCTGTGAAAGGGTGTTATAGTTTCTTCCTCGCTTACAGACCTTTCTTCCTCTTCTCTTTCTTCGGTTTTTTCTATTTTTTGTTTCTTTTTAATCTTAGCTACTTTTGATATGGCTGAAAGACTTAAGACTGGGGGCCAAATATCATCAGCGTCTGCTTCTTCTTCACCTCCTTCTTCCGAAGGAAGCGTATACCGCCGTGGAATATCAAAAAATAGCTTTAAGTTAACGTACATAAGAAGGTCTATAAGCCGCTGTGTAGTAGCTGCTTTTTCAGCACGCTCCATTAAAATTTCGTCACGCGGATCAGTGTAAAGCATTAACTGCGGATTGAGATCTTTTCGCTGAAAAAGCGGAATCTTCCCCCAGGATTTAATACTTTCCTTTATAACCAAAAGATTTTCTTGAGCAGCAACAAGACGATCATGTAAGTATTTGACCAATTTGAATATCTTGACAATAAATTTTTGACCTAAAACAGAAAAGGAGTGTAGTAGGTGTTCTTTCTTAAGAATCTAAGTGTATATAAAAGTAAACGTCAGTACAAGAAATCGCTCAATGTAAAAAGATATCGCACCGTCGAACATTAGCGGAACGGACATAAGAAAGGGTGGTACACTTGATGCGGACGTGGTACTCTTGTTGTTTGTAGATTCGGTGTCACCGATAAATATAAAGATCGGTATAAGTTTTTCGTATGAATATGATATGAAAGAAACTTGAATTGTGAAGGAGGAGAACGGGACCAATTATCGTTTTTTGAGGAAAACTCAGTATTTCAAGTCTCCAGCTGTTATATCTTCTGAAATCGACGCGCTCAAACATACGGACAGGTGAACAGACGGACGGATGGACAGACGAACAGGGCGAAATCGACTCAGCTCGTTGCCCTGATCAAGAATATAAATACTTTATGGGGTCTGTCACGCCTCCTTCTGCCTGTTACATACATTTCAACAAAACCATTATACACTGATATCCTATTTTCAATGGGTTCAATGGGAAAGCTCTCGTCGAGACTGCTCGACTACGTGATCCCCTGAACCCTTCGAGCAACAGCCATTTCAATAATTTTTAGCGTATTTCTGCTTATACAAACACACACATACACACGCAAACACACATACATAGTCACACATAGGCACGCACGCATTAACACGCATGGGCTGCATTGTGGGCTTACTATGGGTTCAGGGTATAAAAACGGAATACTTATGTTTTTATTTTTTGGAGATCTGTTTTGAAGTATTATTGAAGCTTCAATGCCTCTTGCTCGTAGTCCCCAACATGATTTCGCATCATCGGATGATGCGGGGAAAAATTGCGACATATGTGGTCAGCATAGCTTGCAAATAACTATTCACCGTTTCGGCTTGTCTGTAAATAACTGTTTTTCACTCACACTTTGAAATTCAGTCAGCAAGCAACCGATTGAAACGATTGCTCGTCGAGTTCGTTCGCGTTCGGAGAACACCCGTTTAAATTTTTTCTATTTTGCTCTGGTTCTTCCCCGACCGTTTGGAAATTGAGTAGTGCGGTATATTATGAGTATATACTTGTCTGAGTTTTGTGTTCAATCTATCATCCTAAACAAATTAAGATAGTAGGTAGAATGGTTATCTGCAGTACCAGACAATTAGCAAATATCCCATCATTATCGCTAGGTATAAGTATTGGATTATCCGTT
This sequence comes from Drosophila mulleri, assembly GCA_035047565.1. Classification (NCBI taxonomy): domain Eukaryota; kingdom Metazoa; phylum Arthropoda; class Insecta; order Diptera; family Drosophilidae; genus Drosophila; species Drosophila mulleri. The sequence goes on along the minus strand of JAWNPK010000150.1, from coordinate 92,587 downwards.
ATAAGATAGCCTTTTCTGACCTTTTATATGTTTATTTAGGTTTATTGAATAAGTAAAATTCCATAATCAATAAAGGGTTTCCACGATATTATTCAAGAATTATTAAGCATAGAAGTCAACAATTGGGACCCACTTTTGCTAGTGCTACTGGCAAGAAAATTGGACAGGACTACTCATGTACTGTATGAGCAATCCATTAAAGACACAAGAAAGCTACAACCCATCAAGGAATTCTTAGCCTTCTTAGAACAAAGATTCTTGGCACTGAAAGCGATAGGAGGAAAACAATACGTCCCTAAAGAAAAGCAAAGGATATGCGCGTCTGCCTCAACAGAAAAGAATAAAGGCTGTCAATTCTGTGATTCAGCAGAACATAAAATTTATCGATGTGACAAGTTCGCGTCAAAATCTGGAGACGCACGACTAAAATGAGCACTAAACCAAAAACTGTGCCTAAACTGTCTGCGGCCCAATCATATGGCAAAATCATGCTTCCTACGCAATTGCATGAAGTGCAACAAAAAACATAATACGTTGCTACATCTGGAGAACAAAGATGACGTCAAAATAACTGCCGCAGCACATAGTACAATAAATAATTATGTGCTACTCGCCACTGCTCGAATCGAAGTGCATGGAAACAACGGCCAATATGGAAGTTTCAGAGCACTCCTGGATTCAGGCTCTCAGATAAACATGATCTCTGAAAGAGCTGTAAAAACATCATCACTTGCAGTCAAAAACTCAACCATGCGAATCGAAGGCATTGGAGGAAACCCAAGTTCAATGAAATCCAGGGTCAATGTCCTCATAAAATCTCAAAATGGAAGTTACACGACACGAGTAGAGGCATTCGTGTTACCACATATTGTGGCAGATCAACCAAACCACAAAATAGACAACATATCTTGGGTACCAAGCAACATACCATTGGCGGACCCAACCTTTGCGAAACCTGGAAAGATTGACTTACTACTCGGAGCCGAACATTATTTCGAGCTCATACTACCGGAGCAAATCAAAAGGAGCCCAAAATTACCTGTGATGCAAAACTCTAAACTAGGCTGGATAATAGCTGGAAGAGTTAACAGATCAACTTCGACAGTCGCCACATGCTCGGTAGCAACTACAACTGATGACACAACTAATCTATTGGAACGATTTTGGAAACTGGATAATCTGGAATCAACACAGCCCTATCGGACACCAGCCGAGTCACATTGTGAAACACATAAAATCTCAAAATGGAAGTTACACGACACGAGTAGAGGCATTCGTGTTACCACATATTGTGGCAGATCAACCAAACCACAAAATAGACAACATATCTTGGGTACCAAATCAAAAGGAGCCCAAAATTACCTGTGATGCAAAACTCTAAACTAGGCTGGATAATGCTGGAAGAGTTAACAGATCAACTTCGACAGTCGCCACATGCTCGGTAGCAACTACAACTGATGACACAACTAATCTATTGGAACGATTTTGGAAACTGGATAATCTGGAATCAACACAGCCCTATCGGACACCAGCCGAGTCACATTGTGAAACACATTTTAAAGAAAATATACAAAGGGCAGTTGACGGAAAATTGATAGTAAAATTACCTTTTTCTGAAGATGTGTCAGAACTGGGAGAGTCTCTGGAGTTAGCTATAAGGCGCTTCCTAGCATTAGAAAAGAGACTGTGCCGTGATCCAGACCTACAAGGCAACTACGTGGAATTCATGAAGGATTACGAAAAACTCGGCCACATGAAGGAAGTAACACCGCAGATGGTTCCGAAATCACATTATTTCATTCCGCATCACTGTGTGTTAAAACCAGATAGCAGTACCACAAAACTACGAGTTGTGTTTGACGCTTCTGCTAAATCATCGTCAGGCAAGGCCCTAAATGATATACTGTACGCTGGGCCTACGGTACAAAGTGAATTAATTTCAATTCTACTGCGTTTTAGAACTCATAAATATGTTTTTACCGCTGACATTGAAAAGATGTATCGTCAAATATGGATGAATCCGGCAGATCAGTTTCATCAGATGATTGTCTGGAGAAACTCACCTCAGGAACAGCTTAAGTACTACCGACTAAAAACTGTCACATACGGCACAACATCAGCCCCATTTTTAGCGACAAAATGTTTGCAGCATTTAGCAAATTCAAGCAAGGATCAATATCCAGTCGGAGCAAAGGCAGTAGAATATGACTTATGTTGATGACTGCTTAACGGGAGCAGACTCAATAACGGAAGCCATAAGACTTCGAGATGAAATCAACAAAATACTTCTACCAGCAGGATTACGGCTTCGAAAATGGTCTGCTAACCATGACCAGATTCTCGCGGGAATTTCTAAGGAAGATACAACACAAATGGTGAAATTGGATAATACGGAAGACAACAGTATTAAGCATAGCTCGCAAATAACTGTCGACCGTTTTTTTTCTTGCGCTCTCGTTGCGAGCACAACCGAAAAAGTTCGTTCTCTCTCGCTCTCGCTCTGAGCAAGAGACTCTTGCTGTCTTCATTTATGTTTTCTGTTGAGCTGTTTTCATTGAGCTCTTTGTATTTCGGTCTTTTAATGAGCAGTGCGTAAAGAGCGAAACGAAAAGCGCTCGCACAATGAGACTCAGCAAAAGACCGTTTGACCGAAAAACTCAACGCAAACGGTCTTTACATTTATTTGCGTAGTTGTGAGAAAGAAATAATATAATTTTTTTAACAAAACAATTTCAATTTATTTTCAAACATTTTTTTTTTCATGTCACTCATATATACATATATTTTTTTAATATTTCTTATATACTATGTGTTAAGCTTAATAATAAGTAAGGCGTTCAGATTTTCTGCACTAATCGAACTTCTGCGTTCACTTAATATAAAGTGTAGGGCTGAGAATGCCCGTTCGACGGAAACTTGCGTTGCAGGTGTGGCCAACACAACTTGCGCTAGTGCACTTATATGAGGTAACTTAAGCTGCAAGTCATTAAAAAAATCCAATATATTTGAATTTAATGGCAAGCGACCATATGTAACGTCGAAGTTTTCGATGTCAGCATAAATTCTGCCAAGTTTTGCAGAAACAGGGTCTTTTTTGCTTTCTGACACTGTCTGAAGATCGTCCAAAAATGCCGAGAACAGCGACTTCTCTTCAGATGAGGATGCGGTTGAAAGGATTGACGAGAATGAGGAGTCAAACATCTCTTCATGCACAGGAGTTTCGAGCGCTGGAACATTTTGTGTTTGTACCTTAAATAATAAAGCGACAAGTATGAAATATTTTGTTTGGATTATAGTTTGATACAAGTATTAGTTTGTGACAAAGACAATTTTAATTATTAACAAATTTCTCAAAATTAAAGCATAAACAAAACAGGACCACAATTTCAAATATTCTACGACATACAGCTTACTTCTTTCAACTCAAATAAACGAAAAGCAATTTTTTTTAAATTAAGCTTTGCTAACGATTTCTGATAGCTCGTCAACATGCAATTTACTCTAGGATCCATGTAAATCGCTGCCAGCAATGCTTCATTTTCTAATAATTTACTTTCTCTTATTTTTATCTGGGCCGATAATTTTTTTTTAATCCAATTCTGGCTGTTTTCGCATTTCAATTTTAATTCCATCCATACTACGAAGAACTCACTATAAACTAAATTTTTTTCTTGTAGCTTTAGGGTTGCCTAGTACGTATCACTGAAAGCGTCAATGTACGTCTCCATCCAATCCCAATCGGCATCTACTCAAATACAAGACTGAGTAGCCAGGAAATCCTTTAAGTCCAATAACTTTTTTAGCATTAAATAGGTCGAATTCCACCTTGTAACAACGTCGAGCGATGGTATGTTTTTCTTGTTCTCAACTAAGACACGTCTGCATAGATTTTATAAATAGTATGTATATATATATATATATATATAAATATGTACTCATAAATTTATACATATATATATATATATATATATATATATATATATATATATATATATATATATATATATATATAACAAATCATTACTTATCTATATGTTTCTGTGCGCAGCGATTTGCACAATGTGCGACAGGAACTTATTTTGTCGGCGATCTCCTTTATCTTATTTACATCGAATACGCACAGTTGTAGAGTGTGTGCTGCACATCTCACAAGGTGTATATTAGCCAGTTCAACCGTTTCTAGTTCATTCAGAACATTCTCACTTTCCATGTCATCTTCAAAAAGGGATTCCTCTGTGGCATCATTTAACACTTGGACGGCTTTTATCATGTTTCGCCCATTATCGGATGTAATGCTGCGAGCATGATCATTTTCAAATTCATTAAAATATCACATATATTAAAAATTGTATGTAGTTAAATTTTTACCTGTAGATTTGATCAAGTGATATTCCATAATCAAGTAAGATCTCCAGAATTTTGTTTTTCATATATATCCCAGTGTGAGATTCCCCGAGCTCAATCATGCCTAACGTCTTCACAATGATTTCTGTTTTAGCCAGGCTTGCGTGGACCATTTGCAAATTTATGCCTAGAATGGCTTTATCCATTCTGGTGGCAACATCGATTTTCAGCGACACCAGCTTTCCTTTCACGAGAGCCCTTATGTTGTCTTTGACAACCTGCTCTTTGACTGACACAAAACTCATAATATTTCTAGACGTTACAGGGTTCATTCCAAGTGCATTATAAATTGGATCCATTATTTCTTTGAACCCTTCACTGTCTAGAAATATAAATGGTTTTCCGTCCGTCGTTACAATTTTTATCAAAGAAGAAACAATTGCTTCTTCGCTCGTTTGATAAGATATTCTTTTTTTTTCTTCACTTTTCTTTAACTTTGTATCGCCAGAATTGTTCCACTCATTAAAAATGTCCATATGTTTTGTTGTTAAGTGCCGTCTTAAGTTTGTTGAATGATTGCCGGACAATTTAATACCGCAAACACAACAAATTGACTTATTTTCTCCCAAATTAAATTTAAAGAATTGGTGCACTTTTTTATTCATGTCTCTTCCCATTTTGCACAACAAATATTTCACAACTTCACACACTCAATTCACGATCGCAATTAACAAATTTCGTCTGCAAAACAGACGCTTAGTGGTTTTCTTGCCTATGCGTGTGAATGTATACCAATCCATACGCAAAAGACCGTTTGCTTCATTGAACACGACGAAACGGTCTTGGAACAACCAGAACAAAACGAAATAGAAAAAAACGGTTTCGCTCCGAGCGCGAGCGAGCTCATTTAAGAACCGAAAAAACGGTTGCTCGCTGAGTCTTTTCGTAAAGAGTCAGAAAAAGACACATATTTGAAGACAACGAGAAACGGTCGACAGTTATTTGCGAGCTATGGTATTAAGACATTGGGCCTTACATGGAGTCCTAAATCTGACAGCCTTCATGGACGAGCTGAAGCGGCAAAGGCAACGAAAATCACAAAAAGAACGGTATGCTCTGAATTGGCAAAAATATTTGACCCTCTCGGAATCTTTGCCCCAGTTGTGGTAAGGGCAAAAATATTCATGCAACAACTATTATCGCCAAGCCTTCAGCAAGATTGGAAAATATACCGAGACGATTTACAAAGTCTTAACAAGCTCAAGATCCCTCGACACATGTTTGACGGAAAAATTCCAGTAGCACGGGAAATACATACCTTCGTTGATGCCTCGGAAAAAGCATATGGAGCTGCAACGTACATTCGGGCGACATACAAAGACAATGGAATAACTGTACGCTTGTTATGTGCGAAATCTAAGGTAGCACCATTATCAAGGCAATCACTGCCTCGTCTGGAACTCTGTGCAGCACTATTAGGAGCGGAACTCACTGCGCGAGTACGAAAGGACCTTAATATGAAGAGCAGCTGCAATCCAGCATATTTATGGACAGACTCAAGAATTGTACTATCATGGATAAATTCACAATCATCCAGTTTGGAAACCTTTGTCGCAAATAGAGTTGCAAAAATCCAGGAATTGACTATAGCAACTCAGTGGCGTCATGTCTCCTCACAAAACAACGCTGCAGATATACTGTCACGAGGAACATTAGCGAAGAATCTGGATTCAACGACCTTGTGGCTACACGGGCCATTATTCCTTCATGGATCACCATCAAAATGGCCAGAGCCGTTCGTCAAAATGCCCAGCGCTAACGACACAATGGGACGAAAGGGAAACCCAAGGGCTGTAGCAGCTCCTGTCGCAAAAACATGTGATGTAATCTATTCCATCAATCACAATAATTCCTTCCGAAGACTACAACGCATTATAGCATATATAATGCGGCTACGACACCCAAACAAAAATGGTAATACACCCACACATGAGGAGTTGGAACGTGCCAGGATTGTTATATTACGTAAGATTCAACAGGTAGACTTCCCTGAGGAGTTGACGAACCTCACAAAACATGGCGTAGTAGACAGCAAAAGCAACCTCAAATCTATGACACCGTTTCTAGACAAGGATAACATCATACGAGTGGGCGGTAGGATCGAAAAATCAGCTCTATCATTTGATGAAAAACATCCTATATTGTTACCATACAATGACCCAATTGTCAAATCACTGTTACGAGAACTCCACATAGACAACATGCACTGTGGACCACAAGCACTACTTGCAAGGTCAAGGCAAAATCTCAGAGAGTTGCACGGCACCATTCATCGGTGTGACACGGCGATCGAGCAAGCTCCGATCTCTACGGAGAACTGGGGCTGTATCCTTTTGTTCTTGTGCACTTCCAAGTTACCTGAACACACTCGATCTCTTTGGGAGCATTCGCTCACTAGAAAATCAGACATCCCAGCCCTGAAAGACGTAAGTCTCTTCATTAGCGAGCATGCTCGCGCGCTTGAAGCTATGGAAGGTGATTGGTCGCTCCCGAAAGTCCCAGGTGCAGATCTGAAATCCACGGTCAGCACCTCTCATAAAAAGGTCCATGCCTTCGAGTCACAAGTCCACTCCAAGTCCAAAAAGTGCGATTTGTGTGCTAAAGAGATTCATCTGGTTCATCTGTGTCCTCGTTTTATCCAAATGTCTCTGGCAGCGCGCGAGACCTACATAAAGCGAAAGCAACTTTGCCTGAACTGCTTTGCTCAAGGTCATCAACTACGCGACTGCACTAGCATACACAATTGTGCCAAGTGCAAGGGGAGGCACAATACCCTGCTTCACCGTGAAGGCTCCACAGCAACCAGCTCCTCGTCCGGAGCCGCTGTGACTCCAGGTACGTCCGAAGTACCTCGTAATGTGCAGTCGTATTTCACGGCCGATACTCCAGGGGCTCTGATTGGAGTCTCATATCCAGCAAGGGCTCTAATCGACTCGGGGTCCGAGGCGACGTTCATTTCCGAACGATTATTCCGTCTGATGAAGCTATCATTTCAATCCGTGCAAACGCAGGTGTCCGGTCTAGGCCACTCTGTGGCAGCAAAATCAACGAAGCTTTGTGACTTCCACATCGGCACTCCACTGAAACCTCGACTTCGAGTTGAGGCCTCAGCCTTGGTCATCCGCCCTAACCTCTGCGAATCACTTATGGGCCAAGAGACAATCTTTGGCTGGATGCTTACGGGTCCAATCACAAAGAAGCCTCAAGATTCGATTTCCGCTTTCACGACTAGAGTTACCGTTCTCCACGATGAAAAACTCGAACACCTCACCATCAACAAATTTTGGGAGGTGGAGAATCTCCCCTAGGTAGCTAGTGAGCCAGAATCTGCGTGTGAGGACAACTTGGTCCGAACCACAGTTTCTCAAGAATGAGAGTAAATTGTCAAAGAATCCGATACTCAAGGCCGAATACGAAGCTATCCTGCAAGAGTATCTCGACTTGGCTCATATGAGGCCAGTGTTCTCACATTGCAATCCTGCAATGAGTAACTTTTACTTGCCTCAACATGCGGCCTTTAAGCCCGACAGCACCACCACCAAAGTGAGAGTGGTGTCAAATGCATCGTGCCCATCTTCCAATGGGAAGAGCCTGAATGATATTCTTCATCCAGGCCCGGTCCTTCAGTCCGACTTCACGATGCAACTTCACTTCAGTGTTCACCTCACGAGACAATCATTCATCGCTCATCATATTTTCCTCCATCTATTGTAGTTATGACACCAGCCACTCATCCTGTGCAGACACCCGGCATCAACTCCTTCCGGTGCCGCGTGTGCAGAGGAATCCATGCTCTGCGAAAGTGCCGGCTTTTTCTGGGCCTTCCGGCCGAAAAACGTCTTCGCTCAGTATTAATCAATAAATACTTCGCGAATTGTCAGGCGCATCAGCATTAAAGGCAATCCTGCCGCAGCAAGGCTGGGTGCAAGACGTGTGGCCAGAGCCACCACTCACTGCTACACCTGCCAGGAGCTCGTCGCCGATAACGACGTCGTCCCGCTGCAGCCCCTGTCAGCGGGCCCACCTCCTCCGCCCTCGCCGGGACACCTACGCCACAAAAAGGATCCTGCAAAGGACGACGCCACCAGGCAGTATGCAGGTCCACGAGGGAAGTTACGCCGCCGCTGAGCACGCTGATGCAGCACAAGGCCGTTAGCATCCTGCCCACGGCAATTATCATTCTGCAAACGGATGTTAAGGATTTCGACGTGAGGGCGTTGATCGATCCGTGTAGTCCTACTACTCGGATCCATGCTTCATTGGCAAGGGCCATGGGTCTTTCCACCACTAGCGGGAACTACCAAGACGACGATTGTATATTATTCCATCAATCAAGCTAAAATTAATTTTGGGTATTGATTTTTTGAATGAATTCCTTCTTGCTCCCCACGTTATCAACTTCGAAGGAGTTTGATAAAAATTCCACAGCTAGCACAGATTTAGTAGATAATTCATTTCCCTTGACCTATTTTGACGTGAAACAGTAGAGGTCGTAAACCTCTTTTCCTTTTTGTGATGCCCGGTCAGTTAAACAGCGTTTTCATCCAGCCAATCCGGCAGTTGAAACTCTCTTGTATAAGAAAATAGACAGAATGCTAGCTTTTGACATTATAGAAACATCGAGTAGCGCCTGGAGCTCTCCTATGGGATTGGTGGTCAAACCGAATAAAATTCGGCAATGCCTAGATGCGCGTAAACTAAGTCAACACAGCTTTCAATAATTTTTTTCGTAAGAATAATGGATAGGGCAATTCAACGTTTGTCGGGTAAGATAGTTAATAATAGATTACAGAAAAAAATAAGAAAAATTGAGAACGCCAACCAAAATCTTTGACTAATGAAAAATAATATTTTTAAAATAGTTTATTATTAGCAAAGTACATATCACACAAAAAAAAACAAGTAAGAACGTTGCAGTCGGGCGATACCGATTGCAGAATACTCATTCACAGCCCAAACGTTGATCCCATTATAATTAAAAAAAAAAATCATCGATAGCTATTGCCGTTTATATCTAGTACACCTTTAGAACTAGGATCTTCAAATCAATTTTATACAATTTGATTTTTGTATATTTTGGATACCGGTTCCAAGCTAGCAGCAGATCAGCGCGATTTTCTAATACATGTGCACATTGTTTATTCTATGCGCCTTTTTTGATATTCTAAGAACTGCGATTGATTTCTGGATTTTCTAGCTGTCACTGTAGTTTTGTCAGATGATGCTCTGTTATTACGTTATTATATTTTAGCTACCATATAGTCAAGCAAAGCAATAGCGTGGGTGATAAAGGCGACGCGAGTTAAGTTAGAGTAGCGGAGGTTCAAAGCTCTTTCAATGATTTGTTTTTTTTTTTCATACAAATTTCGTTTTTATTATAAAATAGATATTTTATTGGGAAGGTGCGAGCTTTAATAAAGGGTACTTAATACTTTTCATTTTCTTAATCGAACAATATTATAAGTTTAAATTGGTTTCTTCTTAAATAGCCCTCATAGCATATACGCATATATGTTTGTATATAATGTATATACATATATACATACAGATACACATAAGTCTGCACGTATAGCATCAAGCATTCCAGCCTTCTTATACACGCGCTCAATTTTATGTGTGTATGTGTGTTTGTATGTACACATAAATGCGTACTCTAGCGTGTTCTAAGAATCTCAAATGCGACTGATTTGTTTTTGCATTGTTCTTAATGTTTTTAACCGCTACTCTGGCTTTTCATAACAAGAATGTCATTTCGTTTTATTTACTGTTGTTCAAAGCAGGCGGTAGCGCTGTCGGCAGAGGCGCCGGTTAATTCGTTTTAGTTATTTTGACAAACATGCTATTTGGCTTGGGTGCGAGTTCAAATCCCGCGGGAAACTATTTTTTGTAAATTGCAAATTTTTGTTATTATAGCTTTTTTTATATTTTTTTAATTTTATAAAAATGTTTACTTCGTATTATCAATGCCTATTAAGCCTATTTGTATATACATGTACATACATAGATGGCTCACGCATATAAATATCGCAATTTGATACTACAAATGCGGATTGCCACGCCCCTAGTGGCCGTAGACGCCTCATTTTTGGCCTGTTCTTAGAACGAGCTAACGGTAACGTACATGTCATTTTGAATGCTTACGCTCCAAAAATGTGAAAATTACAGGGTATTTTTCGATATGCCACGCCCCCAAAGAGGCGTAACGATTATTTTTGGGACATCGATAGAAGATATTAACAGTAACTCAACTATACAAATTTGAAGCATCTAGCTCTTAAACTGTAGGAGATATAAGCATATATCCATTATAGCTCGTTGGACGTAGGTTGTCACCCCGCGTATATATACCAAATTTCAGGTCTCTAGCATCAATAGTGCCTAAAATATAGCAAAATTTGAAAAATCATAACATTAGCTCACGTGCAAAATTTCAACTTTCTAGCTTTATGACTTCCGGAGATACAGTTTTATCCGATTTGCCACGCCCCCAATGGGCGTCGATATATCCGCCACAGCTTGATGGACTTGGGCGGATCGGAAAAATTTTAACACTTTATAAATCGGAGTTATACACGAGTATGTGTTCCAAATTTCAAGTCTCTAGCTTCAATAGCGGCGAAATGAACTGCGTTCATAAGGACAGACGGACAGATGGACGGACGGACGCACAGCAAGACGGACATTGCACAAAACTATACTATTTCACTTCGTGAATGAGTATAAAAATACGAAACACAAAGAGAAAACTCTAAAAGAATTTGTGCAGGCCGATTAAATTGCCGTCGACTAATGATCAGTCAGTTGTTTCTTTTATACTCATTCACGAAGTGAATTATTATATACTAATATACTAATTCACTTCGTGAATGAGTATAAAAATACGAAACACAAAGAGAAAACTCTAAAAGAATTTGTGCAGGCCGATTAAATTGCCGTCGACTAATGATCAGTCAGTTGTTTCTTTTATACTCATTCACGAAGTGAATTATTATACTCATTCACGAAGTGGGGTTTTATGGGTTTTGTGCAATATCGGTCTTGCTGTCCGTCCGTGTGTCTTTATGAACGCAGTTTATTACTGCGTTATTGAAGCTAGAGACTTGAAATTTAGAACACTTGCTCGTGTATCTCCGATTTAAAAAGTGTTGAAAAATTCCCGATCCAGGGCGCGACAAATCGGACCTGAAGATATAGTGATTTTTCAACTTTGGCTATATTTTAAGCAGAGACCTGAAATTTGGAATATATACGCGGGTTGACCGCCCAAGTCCAACCAGTTATGGTGGACAAATCTCTTCCCCAAGGGGGCGTGGTAAACCGCAACAGATTATATCTCCTAAAGTATAAGAGGTAGAAGCTTCAAATTTGGATCATTGAGTTACTGGTAACCTCCTCTATCGATACGCGGCGGGGCATATCGAAAAATACCCTGTAATTTTCAAATTTTTGAGCGTATTTATCAATTATCACATCAGAGCGATATTTGGGCTTGAGAAGGCTGTAAAATGGGCCTATATGACTTAATTAGAAAATTTTGGCAATAATGAGTACAGCTTGAGTATAATATGATATGTTTATTTCATGTATTGCAATATCGAAAATGTGTATAAAATAATTATAGTATGTATAATTATAGTATTTTATGCCCTGTAGTACTGGAGGTGGCGATTGACCATAGTTGAACTACCTTCCCCACTAGTCCTTACATGGGTACTTACTTGACTGACCCTATGGTAAGCGAACGCCGAACCACCGAGCAACAGAAAACATAAACGAAAAAAAAAAACGGTACTATCAGCACATTTATTTTTGTTTTTTTGCAAATAGTGCATAGCATAGCATAGGAGCAAAACAATCTTCGCTTTCTGTCGCTGTTTCTTTCCTAGTTTACAAAAACAATTGTTAAGGAAGTACCGTTTCTTTTCGTTTATGCTTTCTGCTCTTCCTCGATGTTCGTTCGCCCGTTGAGCAAATACAATCGAGCATTGCAAGTTTAGTGAAGTGCAAGTTTTGTGAAGTTTTGTATTAATACATATGTATGCAATTGCAACTGGGGGAATTTTAAAAAATTTAAAGAATATTTTGGCTAATCCGGTTGTATTAGCATACAATGTAGATGGCGTTCAAGGCAAAGCTGCCTTAAAAAAAGAGAGCGCATTCTATGACGTTTTAATTGGTAAGTATTATTTAATTCATTGCCGATTTAATTACAAAATTTAATCTTCACATTTGTTCCTTAGATGCAATAAATCTGGTTGATGGCAATGGATCGGCCGAGGAGCAGCTAAGAAAAGCCATGCAGCTGCAGAAAAAGCGTTTTTGAAAATTTATAAATTAATGTAGTATAGAAAAAAAATTATTTAAAAATAAAAAAAAAATTAATAAATTTTTCAAATTTTTTCATTATTTTACCACCCCTGGCATGGGTACTCATGTAACTAGCACTTTCATGGGTACTCATGTAACTAGCCCTTTCATGGGTACTCATGTAACTAGCCCTTTCATGGGTACCCATGTAACTAGCCATTTTATGGTGACCCAATTCACTAGTTCAGGGTAAACGATGTGGTGGCGATTGACCCTTTTTGCGGACATTTCATACAAAAAACGAAATGATGAAATGCAATGCTTAGGGTTAGCAAAGTAAGTAGGGGTGGTACCCTAGTAAGTAGTGATTTCACCAGCTACGAACCAGTTACCAGTACTAGAGGGATGGATTAGACACATTTATAAACTTGATTCGCAATAATAATATATAAATCTACTTATGTACATACCAGAGAACTGCAAGTGTGTCATTTTTTTCCACCTTACTCACACTCAATAAAATTTGTGTGCCGGTGCTACTCAACACTGGCTCAGCAAATCATAAATACACACTTATAAAAAATTGTGTGAGTGCTGCTCATGCAGGCAATATCTTGCTATCACTCACAACAATGTACCGTTTTCTTTTTGCTTGTCACCTAAGTATTTTTCGGCAACGTATGCCGGTCTCACACTTACAGCGAACGTAGAAAAAAAGCGAGAGTGTGAAGAGAGCAATCGGTAACAAACACAAGTAGACAAAACACATGTATGACACCCAAGTGTTTTACAGGCACCATGGTGTTTGTGTCAAAGTAACGGTTGTTTTGATTTTGCACTAGCTCCTTTCTTAGCTTCCTAGTTTATTTCGTGATTGATTTTAGCATCACAATGACAGCTGAGGAAGTCAAAAATAAAATTAATCGTGGTTTATATAAAATAGCCGCAAAACATAAAGGCAAAAGCATTATTTGGTCCATTTTGTATGACATATATAAGGAAGATGAAAGCGTCCTCGAAGCTTGGGTTTTTTGCAACAAATGCGGAAAAGTCTTAAAATTTGTTGCCAACCAAACATCAAATTTGTCGCGGCACAAATGTTGTCTGTCATTACGGCAGCCAACTGAAGCAAAAAAAGTTTCAAACTTGGACAAAATCACGGCAACAAAGAAGTGTCTGGAATGGGTGGTTCAAGATTGTCGGCCTTTTTCTGCAGTGAACGGGATTGGTTTTCGCAGCCTGGTGGAGTTTTTTGTGAAAATCGGTGCTACATATGGAGCAAACGTCGACATTGACGACCTACTGCCCGACGCTACAACATTGAGTCGAAATGCGGAAAATGATGCAGAAGAGAAGCGAGCTATAATAGCAAATGATGTTAAAGAAGCAGTTGATAATAATGCAGCACAAATTATGCACAACATTAAAAAGTCCATGCCCTACTCGATGGAATTCCAATTACAATATGGTCAATTCAATAGTGAATAACTGGACAACAATTAATAATATATTAAGTGAGACAGAGGGGGTCAAAAACTTATAGTAGTAAATATATCCACTTTAAAAATAATATTAATACTTCTTGAAGATTTTGAGAGAATATTTAAGGAATTACAAACGTGTAGCTCTCCTTCATTGTGCTATGTTTTACCCTCAATAGCGAAAATAAAGCTTCTTTGTGAGCCAAATGCTGAAGATGTTTCCCCAATAGCTGTTTTTAAAACAAGAATTTTAGTAAATTTGAACACCATTTGGAAAGAAAAGTTAAGTATTTGGCACAAAGCGGCTTTTTTTTTATATCCTCCTGCAGCAAAAATGGAGCATGAAGATTCATTAGAAATTAAAAGCTTTTGCATTGAGCAAATGAATAATTATCTTCCTTACTCAAATCAACTTTCGCAAAATACACTAGAATCAAATGAATATAAAAAAAGATATTTTCGATTTAAATATTGTTTTTTGTTCACTATTTTCTCCTATTGTGCACGCATTTCCAACAACAAGTACGTAAACAGGTACATATGTACGTAAAAAAAAAAACAACAACTCAACCGAAGGCATGCACGAAAGAAACCTCAACATCGGACACACACACACATTGCATGACTCAATTTTTGTGTATCTCTTTTCACCTAACTTTTTTTCGACGCTCAAGCGTCGGCATATGTCACACACACATATGCAAAAAAAATACCTACTCACTTTTGCAGCTTGTGTGCACAAACACTCGCATATTTGTGTGAGCCGAGCGATTGTACTCGTTTGTGCGGTGGTTGAAAACACCCGGGTGTCAAAATCACCCAACGTTTACCCGGTGCACCTTGAGTACGGGTGGCTTGTTGCAGTTCTCTGATGCAGACTTATGTATATACATTATATACATACATATATGCGTTCATGTTATGAGGCCCATTTAAGAAGAAACAAATTTAAACTTATAAACTTGTCTATACGCATAGAATAAACGATGAGTGTGTGCACATGTATTAGAAAATCGCGCTGATCTGCTGCTAAAATCAAAATTGTATAAAATTGATTTAAAGATCCTAGTTCTAAAGTTGTACTAGATATAAACGGCAATAGCTATCGATGGTTTTTTTTTTTAAATTATAATGGGATCAACGTTTGGGCTGTGAATGAGCATTCTGCAGTCGGTATCGCCCGACTGCAACGTTCTTACTTGTTTTTTTTTTTTTTTTTAATATTTTGTTATTGGTTGTGCTACTTTAGCATAATCCTTAATAAATTTTCTATAGTAGCCTTTTTATACCCTGAACCCATTGAAAATGGGAAATCAGGGTATAATGTTTTTGTTGAAATGTATGTAACAGGCAGAAGGAGGCGTGGCAGACCCCATAAAGTATATATATTCTTGACCAGGGCGACGAACTGAGTCGATTTAGCCCTGTCCGTCTGTCCGTCTGTCCGTATGTTTGAACGCGTCGATTTCAGAAGATATAGAAGCTAGAGACTTCAACTTTTTTTTAAAATGCTCGTATATAGCACGATAACTCATCCCGTTATTTTTTTATCGATCAAAAACCTTATCGAAATGCAGTTATAAAATTATGTATATCTCCTACATCTTTAGAGCTAGAGTATCCAAATTTTAAATGTAGATTCATATGTACGTTATAGAATTTCGATTTTTGTTAAATTTCACCCCCACCCCTATATCCACCCACGCAACCATAAGTTTGTAAAATGCGTATTTCAAATACTAGATACTTGAGCTTTGGCAATAATACGCATAGTAATGATAAAACCACAATCTGAAAGTTTCATGGAGAACGTACGTCCAGAAAAGAAGTTATTAAACAATTAAGTTCCCATAGTAAGCCCACACTGCAGCCCATGCGTGCGCGCCTATGGGTGTCTATGTATACACACGGTATGTGTGTGTTTGTGTAAGCAGAGAGACGCTAAAAATGATTGAAATGGCTGTTGCTTGAAGGGTTCAGGGGATCTCGTAGTCGAGCACTCTCGACTAGAGTTTTCTTACTTGTTTTTTTTTTGTACGTTCGCTGTAAAAGTGTAAGTGAGACCGGCAAACGTTGACGAAAAATACTTGGGTGACAAGCAAAAAGAAAACGGTACATTGTTGTGAGTGACAGCAAGATATTGCCTGCATGAGCAGTACTCACACAATTTTTTATAAGTGTGTGTTTACGATTTGCTGAGCCAGTGTTGAGTAGCACCGGCACACAAAGTTTATTGAGTGTGAGTAAGGTGGCAAGAATTGACAGGCTGGTATGCTTGATGCTATGTATGTACATAAATACAACAAATTTAAACTTATAAAATTGTTCGATTAAGAAAAAGAAAAGTATTAAGTATTAAGATAAGTAAGGTGCTCGCATCTTCCAAATAAAATATCTATTTTATAAAAAACGAAATATGTATGAAAAAAAAAAAAAAACATAACATTAAAGGGCACCTTTAGAGCCTACGCTATTGCTTTGCTTGATTATCTAGTAGCTAAAATACAATAACGTAATAACAGAGCGTCATTTGACAAAACTACAGTAACAGCTAGAAAATCCAAAATTCAATCGCAATTCTTAGAATATGCTAAAAGGCGAGCTTTTATCTGTACGCATAGAATCAACGATGAGGTGTGAACATGTATAAGAAAATCGCGCTGATCTGCTGCTAGCTTGGAACAGGTATTCAAAATATACAAAAATCAAATTGTATAAAATTGATTTGAAGATCCTAGTTCTAAAGATGTAATGGATATAAACGGCACTAGCTATCGATGATTTTTTTTAAATTATAATGGGATCAACTTTTGGGCTGTGAATGAGTATTCTGCAATCGGTATCGCCCGACTGCAACGTTCTTACTTGTTTTTTTTTTTTTTTTTTTTGTGTGATATGTACTTTGCTAATAATAAACTATTTTAAAAATATTATTTTTCATTAGTCAAAGATTTTGGTTGGCGTTCTCAATTTTTCTTATTTTTTTCTGTAATCTATTATTAATTATCTTACCCGACAAACGTTGAATTGCCCCATCCATTATTCTTACGAAAAAAATTATTGAAAGCTGTGTTGACTTAGTTTACGCGCATCTAGGCATTGCCGAATTTTATTCGGTTTGACCACCAATCCCATAGGAGAGCTCCAGGCGCTACTCGATGTTTCTATAATGTCAAAAGCTAGCATTCTGTCTATTTTCTTATACAAGAGAGTTTCAACTGCCGGATTGGCTGGATGAAAACGCTGGGCATCACAAAAAGGAAAAGAGGTTTACGACCTCTAACTGTTTCACGTCTAAATAGGTCAAGGGAAATGAATTATCTACTAAATCTATGCTAGCTGTGGAATTTTTATCAAACTCCTTCGAAGTTGATAACGTGAGGAGCAAGAAGGAATTCATTCAAAAAATCAATACCCAAAATTAATTTTAGCTTGATTGATGGAATAATATACAATCGTAGTCTTGGTAGTTCCCGCTAGTGGTGGAAAGACCCATGGCCCTTGCCAATGAAGCATGGATCCGAGTAGTAGGACTACACGGATCGATCAACGCCCTCACGTCGAAATCCTTAACATCCGTTTGCAGAATGATAATTGCCGTGGGCAGGATGCTAACGGCCTTGTGCTGCATCAGCGTGCTCAGCGGCGGCGTAACTTCCCTCGTGGACCTGCATACTGCCTGGTGGCGTCGTCCTTTGCAGGATCCTTTTTGTGGCGTAGGTGTCCCGGCGAGGGCGGAGGAGGTGGGCCCGCTGACAGGGGCTGCAGCGGGACGACGTCGTTATCGGCGACGAGCTCCTGGCAGGTGTAGCAGTGAGTGGTGGCTCTGGCCACACGTCTTGCACCCAGCCTTGCTGCGGCAGGATTGCCTTTAATGCTGATGCGCCTGACAATTCGCGAAGTATTTATTGATTAATACTGAGCGAAGACGTTTTTCGGCCGGAAGGCCCAGAAAAAGCCGGCACTTTCGCAGAGCATGGATTCCTCTGCACACGCGGCACCGGAAGGAGTTGATGCCGGGTGTCTGCACAGGATGAGTGGCTGGTGTCATAACTACAATAGATGGAGGAAAATATGATGAGCGATGAATGATTGTCTCGTGAGGTGAACACTGAAGTGAAGTTGCATCGTGAAGTCGGACAGAAGGACCGGGCCTGGATGAAGAATATCATTCAGGCTCTTCCCATTGGAAGATGGGCACGATGCATTTGACACCACTCTCACTTTGGTGGTGGTGCTGTCGGGCTTAAAGGCCGCATGTTGAGGCAAGTAAAAGTTACTCATTGCAGGATTGCAATGTGAGAACACTGGCCTCATATGAGCCAAGTCGAGATACTCTTGCAGGATAGCTTCGTATTCGGCAATATGTGAAAAATTACTATATCTTCAGGTCCGTTTTGCCACGCCCCCAATGAGCGTAGATATATCCGCCATAGCTTCATGGACTTGGGTGGTCGACGCCGATCTACATACCAAATTTCAGCTTTCTAGCTCTTCTTTCTGGTATATAGGAAAATTCATTTTCCGATTTGCCACGGCTCCACTGAGCGGATCGGGAAAATTTTAATACTTTATACCCGAGTATGTGTTCCAAACTTCAAGTCTCTAGCTTCAATATCGGCGAAATGAACTGCGTTCATACGGACAGACGGACGGACGGACAGCAATATAGGTATGCACGTATGAATGTATATGAACGTACGTATTTGCATATACGTGCATATACATGTTGCTCCACACAGCGACGCGAATACTGTAGGAGCGACCCTCGCCACTGGACGGGGGTCGAAGTCCGAAAGTCTAAAGTCCAAAGTCCAAAGTCCAAAGTTCCTACAGATTCAGCGGTGGCCGTTAGCCGAGGTACCGTTCGGCCCGGGTGATAGTATTGGACACCTTCACCCGCAGGCCGCCAACGGTACTCCGGCCAATGGGAGGCGGCCACGTGATTTGGCGGGAAAGTAGCGTCACCCAGATCACGCCACTTTACCGTTTTCATGTGCACGAGCGGCAGAAAGGCCCCGCTCCAGAGCCTAACAGGCCCCGTTACCGTACGAAGCAGGGCCTGTGGCTGGGCTATAAAAGGCCACCGGCAGCTCCATACGAGGAGCTGGTTTAAGTGATATAAGTTGCGTGAAGAGAGTGTCAAAGTGAAACAGTAAAGTGCAAATCAAATCGAGTGGCAAACCAGGACATTGTGAGAACAGAAAGGACATCCAGTGGGAATCCTTGCAACGACGAAAGAGGCAATCTGGATCGTCAGCGGCACCAACAAGGACATTGGTGCATACCAGCGGCTTAATCGAGGTCTGCAAATCTGAGTAAGTTCACGTAGCCGTGCCAAAAGAAGTGTTGTGAGTGAAACGAAGCTAGTGTTGTGCCGTGAACGAGTGGAATAGTAAAAGAGGCCTGTATAGGTGTGCGAACCGTCGGAGTTCACAGGCCCAGATCCTGGCGTTTTCCGAATCGATCCAGTAAAACTAGCGTATCTTAGCACAACACTCTTCCAGCCCGAGTGCGTTGAGCCAGCACTTAGTCGATGTACCTTTGGAGTTCTTGGAGCAGGTGGAGTGGTCGGCTGACACATATGGCCTGGATCTGGATATGATCCCGAGGGCGATGCCAGAGCTGCTAAAAGGCATGGCCTTGAAGTGGTGCGTGGACAACAATCGGCACTGGACGGTGTGGGCGACATTTCTGCGCAGCTTTCAGGAGTTTTTCTTGCCCAGAGGCTATCTGGAGAAGCTGGAGAATGACGTCAAACGCCGGCGGCAGATGGTAGATGAGAGCTTCAACATGGTGGAGATGCAAACTCTCATGCGTCCTCTGCGCTATGGAGCAGACCGCGAGATGAAGCTCATCTATAATCTGCGTGCCTACGCCCACCCGTGTATCAATTGCATAGTCTGGTGGAGTTAATGCACCTGGCAGAGGATTTTAAAGAGCTTGAGAAAGATCGGGAGAGATTACGGCAGCAGCCACGGCCTGGCATGGACGACGCTGGAGGCGACGTGGAGTATCGTCGCACGGATGAAGAGGTGAAGCCTTCTCTTGCGCCAAGGACAGGCGCATCAGGACCAAGGACGCACATCTCTCAATCCAGCCTGGGCATGCCGGATGTGCGGCCAGGAATGGCATCACGCTTTTGCGTGTCGTAACGAGGCGCTGGACTTCTGCTTGCAGTGTGTGCTCATCGGAGTGCGAACTGCTAGCTGGAGCCTCACGGCAGAAATCCACGATCGATACGGGAGCCGGAGAACAGCTTCATCATGAAAATTGGGCCAAGAGATCCCAAACCGTCCCAAGCCGCCAACTGGAGACGAAGCTATCGTTGGTTGCTGTCAGCATGGAGGCGGGTCCCAAGACGCTATTGGAGACGACTTCGGAGAGTCGATAACCGCTCCATGAGGAGGTAAAGGACTCCAATAAGACCAGAAAGCAGCGGTATCTTCGGGGCAGGAAGGACAGGCGGAACGTGGATGCGCTCTCACGGCAGCTTCTGGGGATCGCTAGTAAGGAGACACCAATTGGGACAGGATGTCGTTGGCTCACCAAGCTGCGCAGGAACCTGCGCAAAGCACCACAGAAGTACCCAGACTATCGCGCAAAGTCTGGAAACGTATACCGGACCAGCTCGCATAAAGCCGACCACAAGAGTGTGGCAGCTTGAAAGCTGTGTGTGCCAACGGAGCGGCGCAAGCAAGTTGTGGAAGAGAGCCACGCTGTAGCTGCCGCTGGCCACCTTGGGAGCTGAAAAACAATTGCTCGGGTGGCCGCACGATACTACTGGCCCGGTATGTATCGGGATGCGCGGGCGTACGTGCAGCGTTGCGAGAAGTGCCAGCCGCAGGCGATGGGTGCGTGTACACAAAAAAACAAATTGCCTTTTGTTGCAAAATGTGACAAGACGGAGGAGCATGAGGCTGCATTGTGCCTATACATTGCAAAAACAAAGCAATAGTGACAAGCGATCATCGCAATGTCATGTCGCAATTAGGTGCGCACCAATTTGCAACTTGCCAACCGGCAGAAGGCAGAAAATTGGGCAGAACAAAGTGCAGTCATATAATAAAAAATGTTTTTGCTGAGCACATATATGTACATGTTCATATTAACAAGAAGTAACCCAAATCTTGACTGTCCTTTACTAAATTTAACATAAAAATGTATTAGTGTATTATTTGTTAGTTTTGACTATTTAGGCAACATTGTATTATGGATATGTTTGTATTGTTACATGTTTGTTCCTTAAATTGAATATGAACTAAACGAATATTTTCATTTATTCCTCTAGAACCCATTGAAAATAGCCAGAGTATGTGACACGCGATGGCTATCGGTAGAAAGTGTCGTTTCTCGAATGGGCAGAGCTAAAGCTCCAATTTTCTTTAGCAGCTACTGCAGAGCATTTCCATAAGGCACTAATTCTAAAGGAATTGTACGACGATGAAGTAAATTTAATATTTAATTTTTCTTAAGCCAATTTTAAAAGAAATGCAGCAGCTAAACAAAAATTTTCAAGTTCGGAATCCCAACCTGACGCCATTTATATCAGATTTGATAGTTGGCACTAATACGCTGAAGGCCAAAATAATACCACTGGACATTTCTGTGGATATTTTGAAGGAAAACTTTGATGCCATAATGCCAAACTTATATTTGGGATTTGCATTAGAGAAAAATTTGAAAATGGGAAATCAGGGTATAATGTTTTTGTTGAAATGTATGTAACAGGCAGAAGGAGGCGTGGCAGACCCCATAAAGTATATATATTCTTGATCAGGGCGACGAACTGAGTCGATTTAGCCCTGTCCGTCTGTCTGTCCGTCTGTCCGTCCGTCCGTCTGTCCGTCTGTCCGTCTGTCCGTATGTTTGAACGCGTCGATTTCAGAAGATATAGAAGCTAGAGACTTCAACTTTTTTTTTAAAATGCTCGTATATAGCACGCGGATATCGAGTTTATCACTAAAAATCGATAACTCATCCCGTTATTTTTTTATCGATCAAAAACCTTATCGAAATGCAGTTATAAAATTATGTATATCTCCTACATCTTTAGAGCTAGAGTATCCAAATTTTAAATGTAGATTGATATGTACGTTATAGAATTTCGATTTTTGTTCAATTTCACCCCCCACCCTTATATCCACGCCCTCACCCATAAGTTTGTAAAAGGCGTATTTCAAATACTAGATACTTGAGCTTTGGCAATTATACGCATAGTAATGATAAAACCACAATCTGAATGTTTCATGGAGAACGTACGTCCAGAAAAGAAGTTATTAAACAATTAAGTTCCCATAGTAAGCCCACACTGCAGCCCATGCGTGCGCGCCTATGGGTGTCTATGTATGTGTGTTTGCGTGTGTATGTGTGTGTTTGTGTAAGCAGAGAGACGCTAAAAATGATTGAAATGGCTGTTGCTTGAAGGGTTCAGGGGATCTCGTAGTCGAGCACTCTCGACTAGAGTTTTCTTACTTGTTTATACCCTGAACCCATTGAAAATGGGAAATCAGGGTATAATGTTTTTGTTGAAATGTATGTAACAGGCAGAAGGAGGCGTGGCAGACCCCATAAAGTATATATATTCTTGACCAGGGCGACGAACTGAGTCGATTTAGCCCTGTCCGTCTGTCCGTCTGTCCGTATGTTTGAACGCGTCGATTTCAGAAGATATAGAAGCTAGAGACTTCAACTTTTTTTTAAAATGCTCGTATATAGCATCGTATATAGGATATCGAGTTTATCACTAAAAATCGATAACTCATCCCGTTATTTTTTTATCGATCAAAAACCTTATCGAAATGCAGTTATAAAATTATATATCCTACATCTTTAGAGCTAGAGTATCCAAATTTTAAATGTAGATTGATATGTACGTTATAGAATTTCGATTTTTGTTCAATTTCACCCCCCCACCCTTATATCCACCCCTCACCCATAAGTTTGTAAAACGCGCATTTCAAATACTAGAGACTTGAGCTTTGGCAATAATACGCATAGTAATGATAAAACCACAATCTGAAAGTTTCATGGAGAACGTACGTCCAGAAAAAAAGTTATTAAACAATTAAGTTCCCATAGTAAGCCCACACTGCAGCCCATGCGTGCGCGCCTATGGGTGTCTATGTATGTGTGTTTGCGTGTGTATGTGTGTGTTTGTGTAAGCAGAGAGACGCTAAAAATTATTGATATGGCTGTTGCTTGAAGGGTTCAGGGGATCTCGTAGTCGAGCACTCTCGACTAGAGTTTTCTTACTTGTTTTTTTAAGATTACCTGATAATTTTTAAGTAATGGAGAAAATCAATTTATTTTCTCCTCAAAATACAATACTAATTCAGTTCATGAATGAGTATAAAAAACGAAACAGCTCTATTGCAGCCTTCATCCTGAAGACTGCCCATTAATACCGGGTGGCTCCTAGCTGCTACTCCCGCTCGCCCCTGGTTGGCGGGTGCCGCTGCTCGTTTCCTGACTGACAGCAGCTAGCACTCCGATGCGCCCACACTGCCAGCAGAAGTCCATTGCCTCGTTACGACACGCAAAAGCGCGATGCCCCTCCTGGCCGCAGATCCATTTGACGTCATCCTCCAGCTTTTCGATATAGCCTCTGGGCAAGAAGAATTCCTGGAAGCTGCGCACAAATGTCGCCCACGCCGCACTAGACACATACACATATAGCCTGGATTTAGATATGATCCCAAGAGCGATGCCAGAACTGCTGAAAGGCGTGGCCTGAAGTGGTATGTGGCCAACAATCAGCACTGGAAGGCGACCACTCTACCTGCTCCAAGAGCTCAGGCTTTGTGGTACCATTAACGCGGAAGCTCCACTCCCGCACTTGTTTGGCCACATTTGGATACTCTAGAGCTGTGCTGCAGACTCCTCGTGGCCTTATTTCCTGCCAACAAAATTATTGTATTTGTTGAAGCCCCTGCTATATTAATTAGTCACTTGTGAATTATGGTTTAGAAACGTAAGGTATATTTTCTTGAATAAGTTTTATATAAATTTTACACTTCACTTAGAGTATAACTTATATGATGATTCGTTTTCGCAAGGCACACATGCTGAGTGCTGGTTCAGTGCACTCCGGCTGGAAGAGTGTTGAGCTAAGACACGCTGGTTTCACTGGAACGATTCGGAAAACGCCAAGATCTGGATCTGTGAACTCCAGCGATTCGCTCGCCCCTCCTACTATTCCACTCGCTCACATCACAGCACTAGCTTCGATTCACTCACGCACGGCTACGTGAACTTACTCAGGCCTGGTTGGTGCTCGCTGACGATCCTGTCTGCCTCTTTAGTCGTCGCAATGATTCCTACTGGAAGTCCTTGCTGTTCCCACGATGTCCTGGGAGTTCTGATTTGCCACCCGCGTTGACTTTCACTTTTCACTATATATTGTAAAGTGTCGCCAATGTAACAATGTAAAGAGTTCGGTTTGGTTTATATTTATTTTTATTTACTGGAGGCAGCAGTGTTGCTGCTTCCAACGCTTAGTTGTTTCTGACCTTAAACATTCTGCTTAGGTTCTAAATAAGCCTAAGTCTCGTCGCCGTGAAACATAAGGTTTTGGGCAGCAGAGAGACTGTTATGTATATTTCATTTATGTATGTTATATGTGTATATGTTATAAGTGTATTTATGCTCTCTCTTGAGCTGGGGCGATTGTGTATATGCATACACTTGAGTTCTGTCGAATGGTCGGCGCGTCTCAGCAGAATGCTGACACTTGCATATTCTGGGAGAGCGACGACTGACCCATATTTCGGCCACGGGTTAAAGACCGGGTTTCTGTTTACATAAACACAGCAACAAAGTGTTACAGTGTGTACTCTTTAAGTACTCTAGTTACAATGGATATTCAATATGTATGCATACTACAATATCGCAACTGTCCACTTTTATCTCTTCAGACCTCATAACTTAAGATGGGTGGGTGGCCTCTTATACAGGCCCTGCTTCGTGAGGTAACGGGGCCTGTTCGGCTCTGAAGCGGGGCCTTTCTGCCGCTCGTGGGTGACGCCACTTTCCCACCAAATCACATGGCCGCTTCCCATTGGCCGAAGTACCGTTGAAGCCCTGCTAGTAAAAGTGTCCACTACAATCACCCGGGCGAACCCATTACTGAATCTGTAGGAGCGAGGGTCGCCCCTTCAGTATTCGAGTCGCTGTGTGGAGCAACATGTATATGCACGTATATGCATATAAACGCACAGCAAATAAGTACGTTCATATACATTCGTAAGTACATAGTATGTACTATGTATGTACTACATACATACATATGTATGTTCATACATAGAACATTTGTGTGAAGTGGTTATGACAGTCCGACAGACCGACCAGATGCAAATGCTAGGCTTTAAAATTGCTACAGGCAGCAAGAGCTTCGCACACTGGCATACAAATGCTCACACACGTAGTAAGGAACTGCAAGTGTGTGCGTGCATGCTCATCGCGAAAACATTTTCTTTATGCGCACCACGGTTTTATACCCTTCCCACAAATAATAACGAAAACGCAAATATTTTGTACGAGCTTGGCAAACGGTTTGAAGAGTCGGAATAAACGGCAGTCTAACGCGAACAAATTTCAATTTTTGTGGGCTGCTGCTTGTGCTCACATGCACACATACATATATACATTTGAGATAGTAAAAAACAGAGAGAGAGAGAGAGAGAGAGAGAGCAAGAAAACAAATTGAGCATAGAAAGTTCTTTTGTTCGATAGTCGACCATCTCGGTCGAGCGCATGAAGGCGAATGATTTTGTGCTTCCATATTTTCGTCGCCTGAACCCTAAAAGTGAAGAGCCGAGCAAAAACGAAAATAATAATAATAAACTAAATCAAATAAATGAAGATAATTTATAATTGTGTTTACTTTAATACACATACATGGCGACGCCTACATACTTCACATTAACATTTCTCCATATATATATTCAGATTCGTGTCTAATATATAAGGATATATATATTAGTGGGAGGCAACTTGCACAACAATGTACAAACATATGTGGCGGAAATGTCGGATAGCAAATCCTGATATACGTATGCACTTATATATCCAAGTTGCAGGGAGACGAAAAGCAAACAATTACTTATCTGAATACACCCAAGAATCGCTGGTGGATGATCTCCGGCTCTAAGGACCAAAATGTGTAGCAGAATGAGTCGTCAAAAATAGTCAGGAGAGGCAAGTGACGAGAAGAAAAGTTATTAAACAATAAAGTTCCCATGGTAAGCTCACACTGCAGCCTATGCGTGTTTCTGCGTGCGTGCCTATGTTTGTCTATGTATGTGTGTCTGTGTGTTTCTTTTGTTAGCAGAAAGACGCGAACAATTATTGAGATATCAGTTCTCCGAAGGGTTGCAGGGTTTCCTAGCCGAGCAGTCTCGACTAGAGCTTTCTTACTTGTTAAATTATGTTTTCTGAGTATTTTGAAAATTTTGTCTAAAGCAATCTTGTGTTCCTCAAGTGTTGTTGAAAAGATTAAAATATCATCAACATGCACTACACAAATTTTGCTTATATAATGCCTCAATATTGCATTCATTAACCGCTGAAATGTAGCTGGATCCTTTTTTTTACCAAATGACATTCTAACATATACATATAATCCCATTGGTGTTATGAAAGCAGTTTTTTCTATATCTTCTTCTGCCATTAATATTTGATGGTAGCCTTTCGCTAGATCAAGAGTAGTAAAATATTGAGCTTTACCAAGTTTATCTACTACAGCGTCTATATTGGATACTTATCTGAAACGGTTACTTGGCTCAGTTTTTTACTTTCTACACAAATATGATATTTTTGGATTCCTGAACTATCAACTTTTTTCTTATCAACATATATAGGAGACCTATATTTGCTTTTACTTTTTCTCATTATTCCACTTTTTCCATTTCTCTTATTTGCTTTTTCACTTCTTCATATTTTGGGGAAACCCTATAGAGTTTTGAATTTATGGGATGATCTATTGTGTTTCTAATATTGTGAACTATTGTATTAGTGTTAGTTAACTGATCAACTTCTTTAAAAAAATTTTTCGTATTTATTCATCAAATTTGATACAATCTGAGATTCTTAAACATTGAGCCCTTCTAGCTTAAAGTCATCAATTTCACCTACTTCCATTACACAAACATCTTCTGATAATTTGGAGAGCAATGGAATTTCGACTCCATTGCAAAGTTTAATTGTTTCTTTTTGAAATTCAATGCTTTCAAAGTTTCTTTGGATAAAAATCATATAGTTTTTCAAGGAACATCGATACCCATCTTATTCTTGCACCCTCTGCATATTTGAATTCTCTTGGTACCTTTTTATACCCTGAACCCATTGAAAATGGGAAATCAGGGTATAATGGTTTTGTTGAAATGTATGTAACAGGCAGAAGGAGGCGTGGCAGACCCCACAAAGCATATATATTCTTGATCTGGGCGACGAGCTGAGTCGATTTAGCCCTGTCCGTCTGTCGCGTCGATTTCAGAAGATATAGAAGCTAGAGACTTCAACTTTTTTTTAAAATGCTCGTATATAGCACGCGGATATCGAGTTTATCACTAAAAATCGATAACTCATCCCGTTATTTTTTTATCGATCAAAAACCTTATCGAAATGCAGTTATAAAATTATGTATATCTCCTACATCTTTAGAGCTAGAGTATCCAAATTTTAAATGTAGATTCATATGTACGTTATAGAATTTCGATTTTTGTTAAATTTCACCCCCACCCCTATATCCACCCACGCAACCATAAGTTTGTAAAATGCGTATTTCAAATACTAGATACTTGAGCTTTGGCAATAATACGCATACTAATGATAAAACCACAATCTGAAAGTTTCATGGAGAACGTACGTCCAGAAAAGAAGTTATTAAACAATTAAGTTCCCATAGTAAGCCCACACTGCAGCCCATGCGTGCGCGCCTATGGGTGTCTATGTATGTGTGTTTGCGTGTGTATGTGTGTGTTTGTGTAAGCAGAGAGACGCTAAAAATGATTGAAATGGCTGTTGCTTGAAGGGTTCAGGGGATCTCGTAGTCGAGCACTCTCGACTAGAGTTTTCTTACTTGTTGACGAAAAATACTTGGGTGACAAGCAAAAAGAAAACGGTACATTGTTGTGAGTGACAGCAAGATATTGCCTGCATGAGCAGTACTCACACAATTTTTTATAAGTGTGTGTTTACGATTTGCTGAGCCAGTGTTGAGTAGCACCGGCACACAAAGTTTATTGAGTGTGAGTAAGGTGGCAAGAATTGACAGGCTGGTATGCTTGATGCTATGTATGTACATAAATACAACAAATTTAAACTTATAAAATTGTTCGATTAAGAAAAAGAAAAGTATTAAGTATTAAGATAAGTAAGGTGCTCGCATCTTCCAAATAAAATATCTATTTTATAAAAAACGAAATATGTATGAAAAAAAAAAAAACATAACATTAAAGGGCACCTTTAGAGCCTACGCTATTGCTTTGCTTGATTATCTAGTAGCTAAAATACAATAACGTAATAACAGAGCGTCATTTGACAAAACTACAGTAACAGCTAGAAAATCCAAAATTCAATCGCAATTCTTAGAATATGCTAAAAGGCGAGCTTTTATCTGTACGCATAGAATCAACGATGAGGTGTGAACATGTATAAGAAAATCGCGCTGATCTGCTGCTAGCTTGGAACAGGTATTCAAAATATACAAAAATCAAATTGTATAAAATTGATTTGAAGATCCTAGTTCTAAAGATGTAATGGATATAAACGGCACTAGCTATCGATGATTTTTTTAAAATTATAATGGGATCAACTTTTGGGCTGTGAATGAGTATTCTGCAATCGGTATCGCCCGACTGCAACGTTCTTACTTGTTTTTTTTTTTTTTTTTGTGTGATATGTACTTTGCTAATAATAAACTATTTTAAAAATATTATTTTTCATTAGTCAAAGATTTTGGTTGGCGTTCTCAATTTTTCTTATTTTTTTCTGTAATCTATTATTAATTATCTTACCCGACAAACGTTGAATTGCCCTATCCATTATTCTTACGAAAAAAATTATTGAAAGCTGTGTTGACTTAGTTTACGCGCATCTAGGCATTGCCGAATTTTATTCGGTTTGACCACCAATCCCATAGGAGAGCTCCAGGCGCTACTCGATGTTTCTATAATGTCAAAAGCTAGCATTCTGTCTATTTTCTTATACAAGAGAGTTTCAACTGCCGGATTGGCTGGATGAAAACGCTGGGCATCACAAAAAGGAAAAGAGGTTTACGACCTCTAACTGTTTCACGTCTAAATAGGTCAAGGGAAATGAATTATCTACTAAATCTATGCTAGCTGTGGAATTTTTATCAAACTCCTTCGAAGTTGATAACGTGAGGAGCAAGAAGGAATTCATTCAAAAAATCAATACCCAAAATTAATTTTAGCTTGATTGATGGAATAATATACAATCGTCGTCTTGGTAGTTCCCGCTAGTGGTGGAAAGACCCATGGCCCTTGCCAATGAAGCATGGATCCGAGTAGTAGGACTACACGGATCGATCAACGCCCTCACGTCGAAATCCTTAACATCCGTTTGCAGAATGATAATTGCCGTGGGCAGGATGCTAACGGCCTTGTGCTGCATCAGCGTGCTCAGCGGCGGCGTAACTTCCCTCGTGGACCTGCATACTGCCTGGTGGCGTCGTCCTTTGCAGGATCCTTTTTGTGGCGTAGGTGTCCCGGCGAGGGCGGAGGAGGTGGGCCCGCTGACAGGGGCTGCAGCGGGACGACGTCGTTATCGGCGACGAGCTCCTGGCAGGTGTAGCAGTGAGTGGTGGCTCTGGCCACACGTCTTGCACCCAGCCTTGCTGCGGCAGGATTGCCTTTAATGCTGATGCGCCTGACAATTCGCGAAGTATTTATTGATTAATACTGAGCGAAGACGTTTTTCGGCCGGAAGGCCCAGAAAAAGCCGGCACTTTCGCAGAGCATGGATTCCTCTGCACACGCGGCACCGGAAGGAGTTGATGCCGGGTGTCTGCACAGGATGAGTGGCTGGTGTCATAACTACAATAGATGGAGGAAAATATGATGAGCGATGAATGATTGTCTCGTGAGGTGAACACTGAAGTGAAGTTGCATCGTGAAGTCGGACTGAAGGACCGGGCCTGGATGAAGAATATCATTCAGGCTCTTCCCATTGGAAGATGGGCACGATGCATTTGACACCACTCTCACTTTGGTGGTGGTGCTGTCGGGCTTAAAGGCCGCATGTTGAGGCAAGTAAAAGTTACTCATTGCAGGATTGCAATGTGAGAACACTGGCCTCATATGAGCCAAGTCGAGATACTCTTGCAGGATAGCTTCGTATTCGGCAATATGTGAAAAATTACTATATCTTCAGGTCCGTTTTGCCACGCCCCCAATGAGCGTAGATATATCCGCCATAGCTTCATGGACTTGGGTGGTCGACGCCGATCTACATACCAAATTTCAGCTTTCTAGCTCTTCTTTCTGGTATATAGGAAAATTCATTTTCCGATTTGCCACGGCTCCACTGAGCGGATCGGGAAAATTTTAATACTTTATACCCGAGTATGTGTTCCAAACTTCAAGTCTCTAGCTTCAATATCGGCGAAATGAACTGCGTTCATACGGACAGACGGACGGACGGACAGCAATATAGGTATGCACGTATGAATGTATATGAACGTACGTATTTGCATATACGTGCATATACATGTTGCTCCACACAGCGACGCGAATACTGTAGGAGCGACCCTCGCCACTGGACGGGGGTCGAAGTCCGAAAGTCTAAAGTCCAAAGTCCAAAGTCCAAAGTTCCTACAGATTCAGCGGTGGCCGTTAGCCGAGGTACCGTTCGGCCCGGGTGATAGTATTGGACACCTTCACCCGCAGGCCGCCAACGGTACTCCGGCCAATGGGAGGCGGCCACGTGATTTGGCGGGAAAGTAGCGTCACCCAGATCACGCCACTTTACCGTTTTCATGTGCACGAGCGGCAGAAAGGCCCCGCTCCAGAGCCTAACAGGCCCCGTTACCGTACGAAGCAGGGCCTGTGGCTGGGCTACAAAAGGCCACCGGCAGCTCCATACGAGGAGCTGGTTTAAGTGATATAAGTTGCGTGAAGAGAGTGTCAAAGTGAAACAGTAAAGTGCAAATCAAATCGAGTGGCAAACCAGGACATTGTGAGAACAGAAAGGACATCCAGTGGGAATCCTTGCAACGACGAAAGAGGCAATCTGGATCGTCAGCGGCACCAACAAGGACATTGGTGCATACCAGCGGCTTAATCGAGGTCTGCAAATCTGAGTAAGTTCACGTAGCCGTGCCAAAAGAAGTGTTGTGAGTGAAACGAAGCTAGTGTTGTGCCGTGAACGAGTGGAATAGTAAAAGAGGCCTGTATAGGTGTGCGAACCGTCGGAGTTCACAGGCCCAGATCCTGGCGTTTTCCGAATCGATCCAGTAAAACTAGCGTATCTTAGCACAACACTCTTCCAGCCCGAGTGCGTTGAGCCAGCACTTAGTCGATGTACCTTTGGAGTTCTTGGAGCAGGTGGAGTGGTCGGCTGACACATATGGCCTGGATCTGGATATGATCCCGAGGGCGATGCCAGAGCTGCTAAAAGGCATGGCCTTGAAGTGGTGCGTGGACAACAATCGGCACTGGACGGTGTGGGCGACATTTCTGCGCAGCTTTCAGGAGTTTTTCTTGCCCAGAGGCTATCTGGAGAAGCTGGAGAATGACGTCAAACGCCGGCGGCAGATGGTAGATGAGAGCTTCAACATGGTGGAGATGCAAACTCTCATGCGTCCTCTGCGCTATGGAGCAGACCGCGAGATGAAGCTCATCTATAATCTGCGTGCCTACGCCCACCCGTGTATCAATTGCATAGTCTGGTGGAGTTAATGCACCTGGCAGAGGATTTTAAAGAGCTTGAGAAAGATCGGGAGAGATTACGGCAGCAGCCACGGCCTGGCATGGACGACGCTGGAGGCGACGTGGAGTATCGTCGCACGGATGAAGAGGTGAAGCCTTCTCTTGCGCCAAGGACAGGCGCATCAGGACCAAGGACGCACATCTCTCAATCCAGCCTGGGCATGCCGGATGTGCGGCCAGGAATGGCATCACGCTTTTGCGTGTCGTAACGAGGCGCTGGACTTCTGCTTGCAGTGTGTGCTCATCGGAGTGCGAACTGCTAGCTGGAGCCTCACGGCAGAAATCCACGATCGATACGGGAGCCGAGAACAGCTTCATCATGAAAATTGGGCCAAGAGATCCCAAACCGTCCCAAGCCGCCAACTGGAGACGAAGCTATCGTTGGTTGCTGTCAGCATGGAGGCGGGTCCCAAGACGCTATTGGAGACGACTTCGGAGAGTCGATAACCGCTCCATGAGGAGGTAAAGGACTCCAATAAGACCAGAAAGCAGCGGTATCTTCGGGGCAGGAAGGACAGGCGGAACGTGGATGCGCTCTCACGGCAGCTTCTGGGGATCGCTAGTAAGGAGACACCAATTGGGACAGGATGTCGTTGGCTCACCAAGCTGCGCAGGAACCTGCGCAAAGCACCACAGAAGTACCCAGACTATCGCGCAAAGTCTGGAAACGTATACCGGACCAGCTCGCATAAAGCCGACCACAAGAGTGTGGCAGCTTGAAAGCTGTGTGTGCCAACTGAGCGGCGCAAGCAAGTTGTGGAAGAGAGCCACGCTGTAGCTGCCGCTGGCCACCTTGGGAGCTGAAAAACAATTGCTCGGGTGGCCGCACGATACTACTGGCCCGGTATGTATCGGGATGCGCGGGCGTACGTGCAGCGTTGCGAGAAGTGCCAGCCGCAGGCGATGGGTGCGTGTACACAAAAAAACAAATTGCCTTTTGTTGCAAAATGTGACAAGACGGAGGAGCATGAGGCTGCATTGTGCCTATACATTGCAAAAACAAAGCAATAGTGACAAGCGATCATCGCAATGTCATGTCGCAATTAGGTGCGCACCAATTTGCAACTTGCCAACCGGCAGAAGGCAGAAAATTGGGCAGAACAAAGTGCAGTCATATAATAAAAAATGTTTTTGCTGAGCACATATATGTACATGTTCATATTAACAAGAAGTAACCCAAATCTTGACTGTCCTTTACTAAATTTAACATAAAAATGTATTAGTGTATTATTTGTTAGTTTTGACTATTTAGGCAACATTGTATTATGGATATGTTTGTATTGTTACATGTTTGTTCCTTAAATTGAATATGAACTAAACGAATATTTTCATTTATTCCTCTAGAACCCATTGAAAATAGCCAGAGTATGTGACACGCGATGGCTATCGGTAGAAAGTGTCGTTTCTCGAATGGGCAGAGCTAAAGCTCCAATTTTCTTTAGCAGCTACTGCAGAGCATTTCCATAAGGCACTAATTCTAAAGGAATTGTACGACGATGAAGTAAATTTAATATTTAATTTTTCTTAAGCCAATTTTAAAAGAAATGCAGCAGCTAAACAAAAATTTTCAAGTTCGGAATCCCAACCTGACGCCATTTATATCAGATTTGATAGTGGGCACTAATACGCTGAGGGCAAAAATAATACCACTGGACATTTCTGTTGATATTTTGAAGGAAAACTTTGATGCCATAATGCCAAACTTATATTTGGGATTTGCATTAGAGAAAAATTTGAAAGAGCTACAGATAAACTCTCGCGATCGGGAAATAAAATTAGCATGTGTTAATTTTATTAAAGAATTGATATTACAACTTCGCGGCAGGTAACACTGTTGATTTAGGTTTGAAAACATATACATACTTATTTTCTATTTTTATACCCTGAACCCATTGAAAATGGGAAATCAGGGTATAATGGTTTTGTTAAAAGTATGTAACAGGGAGAAGGAGGCGTGGCAGACCCCACAAAGTATATATATTCTTGATCAGGGCGACGAGAGAAGTTGATTTAGCCCTGTCCGTCTGTCTGTCCGTCCGTCCGTCCGTCCGTCCGTCCGTCCGTCCGTCCGTCCGTCCGTCCGTCCGTCCGTCCGTCCGTATGTATGAACGCGTCGATTTCCGAAGATATACGAGCTAGAGACTTGAACTTTTTTTAAAATGACCGTATATACAGCGCGCATATCAAGTTTATCACAAAAGATCGATAACTCATCCCGTTATTTTTTTATCGATCAAAAACCTTATCGAAATGCAGTTATAGAATTATATCTCCTACATCTTTAGAGCTAGAGTATCCAAATTTGAAATGTAGATTGATATGTACGTTATAGAATTTCGATTTTTGTTCAATTTCACCCCCCACCCTTATATCCACCCCCTCACCCATAAGTTTGTAAAAGGCGTATTTCAAATACTAGAGACTTGAGCTTTGGCAATTATACGCATAGTAATGATAAAACCACAATCTGAAAGTTTCATGGAGAACGTACGTCCAGAAAAAAAGTTATTAAACAATTAAGTTCCCATAGTAAGCCCACACTGCAGCCCATGCGTGCGCGCCTATGGGTGTCTATGTATGTGTGTTTGCGTGTGTATGTGTGTGTTTGTGTAAGCAGGGAGACGCTAAAAATGATTGAAATGGCTGTTGCTTGAAGGGTTCAGGGGATCTCGTAGTCGAGCACTCTCGACTAGAGTTTTCTTACTTGTTATACCCTGAACCCATTGAAAATGGGAAATCAGGGTATAATGTTTTTGTTGAAATGTATGTAACAGGCAGAAGGAGGCGTGGCAGACCCCATAAAGTATATATATTCTTGATCAGGGCGACGAACTGAGTCGATTTAGCCCTGTCCGTCTGTCTGTCCGTCTGTCCGTCCGTCCGTCTGTCCGTCTGTCCGTCTGTCCGTATGTTTGAACGCGTCGATTTCAGAAGATATAGAAGCTAGAGACTTCAACTTTTTTTTAAAATGCTCGTATATAGCACGCGGATATCGAGTTTATCACTAAAAATCGATAACTCATCCCGTTATTTTTTTATCGATCAAAAACCTTATCGAAATGCAGTTATAAAATTATGTATATCTCCTACATCTTTAGAGCTAGAGTATCCAAATTTTAAATGTAGATTGATATGTACGTTATAGAATTTCGATTTTTGTTCAATTTCACCCCCCACCCTTATATCCACGCCCTCACCCATAAGTTTGTAAAAGGCGTATTTCAAATACTAGATACTTGAGCTTTGGCAATTATACGCATAGTAATGATAAAACCACAATCTGAATGTTTCATGGAGAACGTACGTCCAGAAAAGAAGTTATTAAACAATTAAGTTCCCATAGTAAGGCCACACTGCAGCCCATGCGTGCGCGCCTATGGGTGTCTATGTATGTGTGTTTGCGTGTGTATGTGTGTGTTTGTGTAAGCAGAGAGACGCTAAAAATGATTGAAATGGCTGTTGCTTGAAGGGTTCAGGGGATCTCGTAGTCGAGCACTCTCGACTAGAGTTTTCTTACTTGTTTATACCCTGAACCCATTGAAAATGGGAAATCAGGGTATAATGTTTTTGTTGAAATGTATGTAACAGGCAGAAGGAGGCGTGGCAGACCCCATAAAGTATATATATTCTTGACCAGGGCGACGAACTGAGTCGATTTAGCCCTGTCCGTCTGTCTGTCCGTCTGTCCGTCTGTCCGTATGTTTGAACGCGTCGATTTCAGAAGATATAGAAGCTAGAGACTTCAACTTTTTTTAAAATGCTCGTATATAGCATCGTATATAGGATATCGAGTTTATCACTAAAAATCGATAACTCATCCCGTTATTTTTTTATCGATCAAAAACCTTATCGAAATGCAGTTATAAAATTATATATCCTACATCTTTAGAGCTAGAGTATCCAAATTTTAAATGTAGATTGATATGTACGTTATAGAATTTCGATTTTTGTTCAATTTCACCCCCCACCCTTATATCCACCCCTCACCCATAAGTTTGTAAAACGCGCATTTCAAATACTAGAGACTTGAGCTTTGGCAATAATACGCATAGTAATGATAAAACCACAATCTGAAAGTTTCATGGAGAACGTACGTCCAGAAAAAAAGTTATTAAACAATTAAGTTCCCATAGTAAGCCCACACTGCAGCCCATGCGTGCGCGCCTATGGGTGTCTATGTATGTGTGTTTGCGTGTGTATGTGTGTGTTTGTGTAAGCAGAGAGACGCTAAAAATTATTGATATGGCTGTTGCTTGAAGGGTTCAGGGGATCTCGTAGTCGAGCACTCTCGACTAGAGTTTTCTTACTTGTTTTTTAAGATTACCTGATAATTTTTAAGTAATGGAGAAAATCAATTTATTTTCTCC
Organism: Drosophila mulleri; assembly: GCA_035047565.1. Classification (NCBI taxonomy): domain Eukaryota; kingdom Metazoa; phylum Arthropoda; class Insecta; order Diptera; family Drosophilidae; genus Drosophila; species Drosophila mulleri. The sequence goes on along the minus strand of JAWNPK010000150.1, from coordinate 56,077 downwards.
TCAAAATAGAATACTAATTCAGTTCATGAATGAGTATAAAAAACGAAACAGCTCTATTGCAGCCTTCATCCTGAAGACTGCCCATTAATACCGGGTGGCTCCTAGCTGCTACTCCCGCTCGCCCCTGGTTGGCGGGTGCCGCTGCTCGTTTCCTGACTGACAGCAGCTAGCACTCCGATGCGCCCACACTGCCAGCAGAAGTCCATTGCCTCGTTACGACACGCAAAAGCGCGATGCCCCTCCTGGCCGCAGATCCATTTGACGTCATCCTCCAGCTTTTCGATATAGCCTCTGGGCAAGAAGAATTCCTGGAAGCTGCGCACAAATGTCGCCCACGCCGCACTAGACACATACACATATAGCCTGGATTTAGATATGATCCCAAGAGCGATGCCAGAACTGCTGAAAGGCGTGGCCTGAAGTGGTATGTGGCCAACAATCAGCACTGGAAGGCGACCACTCTACCTGCTCCAAGAGCTCAGGCTTTGTGGTACCATTAACGCGGAAGCTCCACTCCCGCACTTGTTTGGCCACATTTGGATACTCTAGAGCTGTGCTGCAGACTCCTCGTGGCCTTATTTCCTGCCAACAAAATTATTGTATTTGTTGAAGCCCCTGCTATATTAATTAGTCACTTGTGAATTATGGTTTAGAAACGTAAGGTATATTTTCTTGAATAAGTTTTATATAAATTTTACACTTCACTTAGAGTATAACTTATATGATGATTCGTTTTCGCAAGGCACACATGCTGAGTGCTGGTTCAGTGCACTCCGGCTGGAAGAGTGTTGAGCTAAGACACGCTGGTTTCACTGGAACGATTCGGAAAACGCCAAGATCTGGATCTGTGAACTCCAGCGATTCGCTCGCCCCTCCTACTATTCCACTCGCTCACATCACAGCACTAGCTTCGATTCACTCACGCACGGCTACGTGAACTTACTCAGGCCTGGTTGGTGCTCGCTGACGATCCTGTCTGCCTCTTTAGTCGTCGCAATGATTCCTACTGGAAGTCCTTGCTGTTCCCACGATGTCCTGGGAGTTCTGATTTGCCACCCGCGTTGACTTTCACTTTTCACTATATATTGTAAAGTGTCGCCAATGTAACAATGTAAAGAGTTCGGTTTGGTTTATATTTATTTTTATTTACTGGAGGCAGCAGTGTTGCTGCTTCCAACGCTTAGTTGTTTCTGACCTTAAACATTCTGCTTAGGTTCTAAATAAGCCTAAGTCTCGTCGCCGTGAAACATAAGGTTTTGGGCAGCAGAGAGACTGTTATGTATATTTCATTTATGTATGTTATATGTGTATATGTTATAAGTGTATTTATGCTCTCTCTTGAGCTGGGGGCGATTGTGTATATGCATACACTTGAGTTCTGTCGAATGGTCGGCGCGTCTCAGCAGAATGCTGACACTTGCATATTCTGGGAGAGCGACGACTGACCCATATTTCGGCCACGGGTTAAAGACCGGGTTTCTGTTTACATAAACACAGCAACAAAGTGTTACAGTGTGTACTCTTTAAGTACTCTAGTTACAATGGATATTCAATATGTATGCATACTACAATATCGCAACTGTCCACTTTTATCTCTTCAGACCTCATAACTTAAGATGGGTGGGTGGCCTCTTATACAGGCCCTGCTTCGTGAGGTAACGGGGCCTGTTCGGCTCTGAAGCGGGGCCTTTCTGCCGCTCGTGGGTGACGCCACTTTCCCACCAAATCACATGGCCGCTTCCCATTGGCCGAAGTACCGTTGAAGCCCTGCTAGTAAAAGTGTCCACTACAATCACCCGGGCGAACCCATTACTGAATCTGTAGGAGCGAGGGTCGCCCCTTCAGTATTCGAGTCGCTGTGTGGAGCAACATGTATATGCACGTATATGCATATAAACGCACAGCAAATAAGTACGTTCATATACATTCGTAAGTACATACCTATATTTCTCCTCACAACACATAGAACATGAAATGCACTATGCAAAGTACAATATAATCCGTAGTTTACACAGGTAAATGAAGGGGACGATAGTTTATATAACGTATGCACATCTCAAAATTATATCTTTTACATCAACAGCTGCTTTTTAAGATTAAACGGTAAAGCAATAGCTGTATTAAATAAGCTTGTATTTTGTAATTAAAATAAAATAAAATAAATATAGTTCACCCATATTAATTGCTCAAAACTTACTGTATGCGTCCCACGTAATTTTTTCAATTAGAGGTTTTATTTGTTCATTAATCATCGCCATCTCAACTGCTATAAGGGCTCTTTCCGTTTCATGTGCTCTGTCTTTAATGTCATTGCACCATTCGGCGATTCGTTCCAGTTTAATACGGGCTTGCTGTTATATCGATTATTATTTTTTTATATGATCTCAATTTTTTACTCACCCAAAGGTTTTCTTCTAAACTGAAAAATTTTATTAGATTCGCTGTTAGGTCACATTCCAAAAGACGGAGTACTTTTATATCCTTCAGAGCTATTTTAAGATTTTCCCTAAAATTTACAGAAAGATTTTCATCGTCGTCCCTCTTAAGCAGAGAAGTTGCCATGCTTTCTTGAATGCCAGACCAACATTCAATAACCCATTTGGCTAGAATGCCTTTAATAAAACTATTTACTTCCTGTAGCATACGGTTATAAAGGTCTAAAACATTTTTCCCTCTTTCGTTTTCGAAAATCCTACAAACAGGTATATTACATTACGATAAAAAAAATTATAATACTTTGATATTAATACTAACGGGTAGTCATAAAGATCAGTATCCTTATATATAGAGGTAATACGATAGCGAAGTTTATTAAGTAATGCAATCGTACCTGAAGTTTTCGGAAAACAGTCATCAGTCGGTAAAGCCTATTAATTTAGAATTAACACTGAAAATGTTTATTATAATTTTGCAAATAAAATTTAATTACCACTATTCCCTTTTCGGTATGCATCTGCCTAAGAATGTTGAAGTCCTCCTTCACATATAAGATTTCATTTTCAAAATCGTCAACAATAAAATGCATGAATGAATCAATGTGAGCCTTTATTATAGGGCGAAGTAGAATTTGACCACCAAGCAGTAAATCATGGGAATCTTCAAGAGCTTTTTCAAATTGACTTGCAATCATTCTTTCTAACATATCAGTTTTCTTTTTAAAATTAACACGATCTACTTCAAAATTTGAATTATCTATTTCTGGATCTAAGGGGTTATATTGTATATTGGTCCATTCACGATAATAGCTTTTATAGTCTTCTAGAATCTTTTCAAGAGCTGCAGTAATTTGTCGGCCTTTCAAGCCACCAATAACTATTTTATCCAATTTCATAAAATCCCGGCCAGTATTGAATAACTCTTGAAGTTGGTGAAGACGATCAATAAAAAGGTCTAAGCGTTGAAAAATTTTCGCTGCCTGCCATGTCCAATCCTGTGAGTTGAATGTTGTACCAATTTTGAATTTTTTTAATGAATTTCGGCACTCTCTATAAATTGTTCTAAGGTTAAAAATAAAGTTATTTCCTGATTAATTTATTTTAATAAGATATCATAACTTACTTATAATATTCGATATGCTGTATATTCATAATTATTTTTTTATATGCCTCTTCAACATCCCCTTGAAACATTGAATCAGGCTCAATCGTACGAACAACACATTCAATTAGTGAATTGTGAAAAAGATTAAAAAAAAGTGTCATATTATCAAGGGTGTGAAAATAACGAGAGTGGCCCCAAACAAGTCCAACTGTTAGCATTAATGGTCTTATTTCCGCTCTATTATCATCCATAATGTTCATCTCAAACTTATCTATTTTTTTCTTCTGTAAAAACAAAATTATATTAATTGGAAGACTCATAAATAAATTGCATACCAAAGCTGCCAAACATTTCGTTATATCCCGCGCTTCAGCTAAGGATTCCAACACAAGCTCCACGATTCTTCGATAGGAATGCTCGAAAACTGATTGAATTTTTTCTAACACGAAACCAATTGTCTTGATTCTAATATCGCCCAATTGATGTGCGAGATTCTCTAGATTTTCTTGGCGGGATTCCCAATAAGCGAATATCGCCTCAGGAAGTGGGTATTTCTCAGTAGAAAATATTTTATCTGTTGGTTTGACACCTACAAGGTTCTCAACTGAATCTAGCCATTTTACTACCATAAACTCGATAGAGTGTTTCATCATATGGTTAACAGAAGCATCTTCCCTATAATATTGTTAATAAATTCATTATTATTCATTTTAAATAAATATTAAGTATTGAAGAATGAGAATAAGAAGACATGATCCAAAATGCTTTTGTGAGAAATAATATAGGTATGTGTACGTGGAGAGAGAGAATGAAGGTTATAAGAAGTTTTTATTAAAGATCTTTCGATTTTCGTGAAAGGCATAATCGGTAGTTTGCTGTCATTTAAAAAATTGCTTTATATACCCCGAAACTATTGTAAATGGGAAATCGGGGTATAGTGGGTTTGTTAAAAAGTGTACAACAGATCAGCGCGCACACCTCATTGTTGATTCTATGCGTACAGACAAAAGCGGGCCTTTTAGCATATTCTAAGAATTGCGATTGAATTCTGGATTTTCTAGCTGTTACTGTAGTTTTGTAAAATGGCGCTCTTTTATTACGTTATTGTATTTTAGCTACGAGATAATCAAGCAAAGCAATAGCGTGGGTGCTAAAGGTGCCCTTCAAAAGCTAAGAACAATTTTAAGAAAAATAAAGAATAATCAAGTAAGAAAGCTCTAGTCGAGACTGCTCGACTACGAAATCCCCTGAACCCTTCGAGCAATAGTTATTTCAATAATTTTTAGCGTCTCTCTGCTTATACAAACACACACATACACACGCAAACACACATACACACGCAAACACACATGCATAGCCACACATAGGCGAGCACGCATAAACACGCATGGGCTGCAGTGTGGGCTTAGTATGTGAACTTAATTGTTTAATAACTTTTTTTGTGGACGTACGTTCTTCATGAAACTTTCATATTGTATTTATATCATTAATATACGTGTATGTACCGAAGCTCAAGTGTAATGATTAACGGCTCGTTTTGTGTATTTAATATATTTATTGAATGAAATAATTGAGGAGGCAGCAGTGTTGCGCCTTCCAACGCTCGATTGTATCTGACCTTAAACATTCTACTTAGGTTCTAAATAAGCCTAAGTCTCGTTGCCGCGATACATAGGGTTTTGGGCAGCAGAGAGAGACAGTTATGTATATTTCTTATATATTATATATGTATATGTTATATGTGTATATATGCTCTCTTGAACTGGAGCGATTGTGCATATGCATACAATTGAGTTCTGTCGATTGGTCGACGCGTCTAAGCAGAAAGCTGACACTTGCATATTCTGGGAGAGCGACGACCGACCTATATTTCGGGTTAAAGACCGGGACGTTGTGTACATAAACAGTTACAGTGTGTATTCTTTAAGTACTCTTGGTACAGTGGATATTCAATATGTATGCATACATTTATTTTTATTTTATTTTTTTTTTTTTTGTTATTATTATTATTATTATTATTTTTTTTTTTTTGTGTATATATGAAATTACAAATAATATTAAAATTTAAAGTAGTGTTTTTGTTATTATAATGTTATTTTTATCTCCTATTTTCGATACTTTATACAGACCAGTATATTTATAATCTAACTTATGACCTGTTTCAATTCTTAACAAGACTTTATCGCTATCGATATATCTATGTTGTTTATTTTCTGATCATATATATAGTATCTTATTATTTTACTTATTTTTTTCTAACATTATTCTAGCTCTTTTATATGCTACTTCTTATCTAAATATATTTACTTTCTTTAGCGAGTCATCTATATTGTATATGGTTTGGTAAATTATTTGTTTTACCAAATACTAACTCATATGGACAGTAATTATGTGCCATTGAGGGTGTAGTATTGAAACAGAAAACGAAGTATTGAAGCCATACGTCCCAATCAGTTTTATCAACCGATATATAAGAGCGTATGTATTCATTGAAAGTTCTATGACTGCGTTCTATTGCTCCAACCGTCTGGTGGTGGTGTGCGGTTGATGTTATATTTTCAATTTTTAAATATTTGCATAGATCATTTATAACTGAATTCTTATATTCTGTTCCCATATCCGTAATGAACGTCTTCATCGGACCGTACTTTAGAATAAATTATTCAAAAATTGCTTTAGCGACAGTGTTCGCGTTTTTATTTGGAACTGGTATGGCAACTAAATATTTAGTTAGGTCGCATATTAGAGTGATTGCATATTCGTTGCCATTTTCTGATTTTGGTAGTGGACCAATAGTGTCTACTATCACCCTGTCGAGCGCATTTATTGGCGTATCAGTTATTATCAATGGAGTCTTATTGTGCTTTATTATTTTAGCTAATTGGCATTTTTGACATTTTCGTATGTACTCAGTAATATCTCGAGTCATACCTTTCCAAAAATAATGTCTTTTGACCTTGGCCAAGGTTTTTGTAATGCCAGTATGACCTCCTTGTATTGGATCGTCATGGAATTTAGACAGTATAGCTTCTTTTTCTTTTTGTTTTTCTATAAGGGTCACCGGGTTGAGTAGCGCTACTCTTAATGTATTCAATATTTTATTGCCCATTTGTTTAAAATTATCTATTGAAACATGTTCAAAGATATTTTCCCACGGTGCCATTTTGAGTTGGCTGATTTTGTTTATACCGGCTTGCATTTCAAGGCTTTGGAAAAATTGACCTAGGTCTAGGATTCTGGTATATAAATCGCTAACATCATATCTTGCAGTAAGCTTCCTACCATGTTCAAATAAACATAGAGTATTCCTTATTCACTACTTTACGTACTTCATCATTGTTTATGACTTCATATACGTTGGGCTTTTGAAGCTTTCTCTATAGATTGCCTAGGCAATTCTATTTCTTTTTTATCCGCGCGGATTTTCTGTGTATTTTGATATCTCGTAGTGACTTTCATTATATTTCCTGTAATATTTTGTAGGTCTTTAATGGTTATTCTTGATAACGCATCAGCTACATGATTATCTTTTCCCTTTAAATATTCGACTGTAAAATCGTACTCTTCTAATTCTAGCCTCATACGTGTCAGTTTAGAACTCGGATTGATCATTGAGAATAGATATATTAACGGTCTGTGATCTGTTTTGATCGTAAAGTGTTTTCCATAAATATATGGTCGAAAATGTAATATTGCCCAGTGTATTTCAGCTAATTCCTGCTCAGTTGTACATTTATTACTTTCTCCTTTACTAAAAGCTCTTGACGCGTATGCAATGGGAAGTTGGACTCCGTTATGGTTTTGAGCTAAAACCGCTCCACACGCTTGCTTACTTGCATCAGTTATTATACAGAATTCTTTGCTGAAATCTGGATATTGTAGTAAAGTAGGTTCCATGAGTTTTGTTTTTTAATATTGGAATGCATTTTGGCATTCCTCTGTCCATTCAAAAGGAACATTCTTTTTACATAATCTTGTTATGTGCCGGGAATATTCGGCGAAATTTTTAATGAATCGTCTATAATAATTGCAAAAGGCTACAAAACGTCTGGCGCTATCCGCATTGTGCGGGACTGGGTAATTCATGATGACGTCATATTTCTTGTCATCTGGAAGTATTCCTTTATCTGTGCATCTATGACCAAGAAAAGTCACCTCATGCATAAAAAATGAACATTTTTCTGGATGTAACTTTAGATTGTATTTCCTACATTTCTCAAAAACGTCTGTTAAGTTTTTAAGCATATGTTTTTCGGAACAACCTATAACTATTAAGTCATCCATATAAAGGAATGCTTGTGAAGGTTCTAATCCAGAGAATGCTATAGTCATCATTCTTTAAAACGAATTGGGCGCTATTTTTAAACCAAACGGTAATCTCGTGAAGCGATACGAGCCATTGCTCGTTGAAAATGACGTTATATCTCTTGAACTTTCTTCGAGTTCACTTTGATGAAATCCTGACATTAAGTCAAGGCATGCAAAATATTTTGCTCGTCCAAGTTGATCCAAAATATCATCAATTCTTGCGAGTGGAAATTTATCGGACAGTAATTTTTTATTAATTTGACGATAGTCAATTACCAATCGCCATTTCTTTTGATCTGAGCCTGGGGGTGATTTTTTAGGTACAAGTAATAATGGGCTATTATATTCAGATACTGATTGTTCAACAATTCCGTCTTTTATCAATTTTCCGACTTATTTTGTATTTCATCAACATGACTGTGTGGGCTTCTATAGTTTTTTGTGTACACTGGTTCATCATCTTTTAATCTCAGTTTTTGTTTATAAAAATTATTTGTGCTAATTGGTTCGGATTCCAATCCAAATATATCATTATATTGGGTGCATAAATTTGAAAGCTGCGATTTGAATTGTGGAGGAAAGTTTTTTTTTTTTTCAATTGAGATAATACAGATTGCTTTCTATTTTCACTATTAGTTTTTACTATTTCGTAGTTTGAAAGTGATTCAAACGATAAATTACTTCTATTGACTACTTGATCTTTATTTGTAGTATTTAGTAGTCTTATAAAAGCGTTCTTAGGTGTTGCTATGGTATTGGCTATGTAAATACCATGCTGAATTTCTTGATTTGGAATCAATACACTGTCTTCTATTGAATTTAGATCGATTTTTCTAATAACTTGGGATCTCGCTGGCAGAAGTATTGAGTTGTTACCAGAACTGTATGTTATTGCAACATAAATTGGAAATTTTAGGTTATTGGGTCTAAGTATAAGCCAATCTTCAGAAGGCTTAAAGTCTAATTTACAGTTGTATTTTTTATAAAATCGATTCCTAATATGCCATCACAAGGAATAGCGAATTGTAGATCTACGATATGAAAATCGTGTTGGATTATGTATTTAGTGGTCTGTATCTCAAGAGAAGTTAACCCCTTGGATTTGGTTACTTCTTGACTTATTCCTTTTATGTCTATAATATAATTGCTTTGTATGTCATGAAAGACATAGATTTTCTTTAACTACTGAAATATCTGCACCTGTGTCTACTAAAAAGACAATTTCTTTTCCTGTAGTCACATGGTTGAATGATACAAATATGTTCTGACTGAGATTAATTGTATGAACCCTTGCACTTTCTACTGTTGAGCATTTGAAGGGGGATTCGAGTTTTCCGATATATTATTGGTAACTCTGACATTGCCCTGGTTATGATTGTTGTGGCCTCGATTCGAGTTGCCACGGCCTCTTGAGTTTCCTCTATATTGGCCTCGTCCATTATTGTTATTATAATTATTGTTGTTGTAATTATAGTTGCTGCGACCCCGAAAATTACCTCTATAATTTCCGCGTCCGCGGTTTCCGCCGCGCTGTGGATTATTATTGTAATATAGGACAGTTTTTTGCTGTCCGGTTGCCTCTGTGCAACAATTTACAAATTTAGAGATGGCCTCATTCATATTGTTGAAGGTACCTGCTTGCATGATAAGTTTTACCTTATCTATTGTGCAATTTGTAGTCATTGCTTTGACCGCATGTTGAGTAGAATAACTTCTGGCTAACTCTAGAGATAAGCCGTCTTTTATATATGCACATTCTAACATTTTTGTCATCTGCTCAACCTCTTGTGTGTATTGGTTAGCAGTTTTGTTGCGTTGCTGTATGTTCATCAGTTTTGCTGACAATACCTGTACAGTTTCGCCTTTGACATTGATTTTTAATTTAGAAATGATTTAAAGTATTGTTGTTTCATTTCCCAGTAATTTTCTAGCGACACCTTTTAGCCTTGATTTTATTATCGAAATTGCTAATTCTTCGTGTTCGCCTTTTACTAAATTCAATATTTGCAATGCATCTACAAAACTTTGCAAATTTTCAGCTTTACCGTCAAAAGCTGGTATAAGGTTAGTTGCCGTATTAATGAATTCAATTATTGTTTGTGCTATTGTGGTATTGTTATCTGAAGAAGTATCAGAATCTGTAGAATTGTCCGGATCTGGCATCAAAATAGCTAGAACAGTAAGGTTATTTAAATCCTGTTTTTCTATTTTAGGGTTTGTGGTTAGCTCTTCTGACTCTATTTGGTCAGTGTTAGTTTGTTCTGTCGATTGTGGTTCATCACCAGTTTCAATCGATAAAGAAGTGTTAAGGTTGGTTGGTACCGATATATCTAAATTGTACTTTAGTTTAATAGATATTAAATTAGATCGTAGACTGATCAAAAATTTTGATACTTGAGACCAATGATTCTGATTTAATGTGTCTCTCTGGCCATGTATTAGTATACGTGCTTCATTAAAGCAGTTTACTAATATTTCTACATGTTTTTTAACTGTAGTTTTTTGAATCGGCCTGTTTTGTGTAAGTGACTTATATGATTTACCAAAGTCAACTTTTATATTATTTTGCTCTTTATATAAATCATTCCATTCCATTATTTGTGGACATGAACTAATTCTCTAATTTGTTTATTTCTTTAATAGTCCTCAGCCTAGCCATACTTAGTGTATAATTTTTGTATATTAACAATTTCATATATATTTGTAATTTATTTTTATTTTATTTATTATACTCATTAAGAAGTGAATTAGTTTTGTTGGTTTTGTGCAATGTCCGTCTTGCTGTCCGTCCGTCCATCCGTCTGTCCGTGAACGCAGTTCATTTCGCCGCTATTGAAGCTAGAGTCTTGAAGTTTGGAACACATACTCTTCTATAACTCCGATTTATAAAGTGTTAAAATTTTCCTAGGGGCGTGGCAAATCTGAAAATGAATTTTCCGATATACCAGAAACCATATTAGTTGAAGAGCTAGAAAGCTGAAATTTTGTATGTATCTCCGCGTCGACCACCCAAGTCCATTAAGCGGGTCTATCTACGCCCATTGGGGGCGTGGCAAATCGGATAAAACTGTATCTCCGGAAGTCATAAAGCTAGAAAGTTGAAATTTTGCACGTGAGCTAATGGTATGATTCTATAATGACTGATGAAAAATTTTAAGTTTACGTCCACTAGGGCGTGGCAAATCGGACCTGAAAATATAGTGATTTTTCACATATTGCTATATTTTAGGCACTATTGATGCAATCTCACGGGAACAACAAGTAAGAACTTTGCAGTCGGGCGATCCCGATTGCAGAATACTCATTCACAGCCCAAACGTTGATCCTATTATAATTTTAAAAAAATCATCGATAGCTATTGCCGTTTAATCTAGTACATCTTTAGAACTAGGATCTTCAAATCAATTTTATACAATTTTGATTTTTGTATATTTTGGATACCGGTTCCAAGCTAGCAGCAGATCAGCGCGATTTTCTAACACATGTGCACAAACTCATTGTTTATTCTATGCGTATAGACAAAAGCGCGCCTTTTTTGATATTCTAAGAATTGCGATTGATTTCTGGATTTTCTAAGTGTTACTGTAGTTTTGTCAGATGATGCTCTGTTATTACGTTTTTATATTTTAGCTACTATATAGTCAAGCAAAGCAATAGCGTGGGTGATAAAGGCGACGGTAGCGGAGGTTCAAAGCCCCTTCAATGTTGTGTTTTTTTTTTCATACATATTTCGTTTTTATTATAAAAAAGATATTTTATTGGGAAGGTGTGAGCTTTAATTAAGGGAACTTAATACTTTTCATTTTCTTAATCGAACAATTTTATAAGTTTAAATTTGTTTCTTCTTAAATAGCCCTCATAGCATATACGCATGTATGTATGTATATAATGTATATACATATATACATACAGATACACATAAGTCTGCACGCATAGTATCAAGCATTCACTTTTATGTGTGTATGTGTGTGTGTATGTACACATAAATGCGACTGTTTTGGTTTTGCATTGTTTTTGAAGTTTTTAACCGCTACTCTGGCTTTTCATAACAAGAATATCATTTCGTTTTATTTCCTGTTGTTTAAAGCAGGCGGTAGCGCTGTCGGCAGAGGTGCCGGTTAAATTCGTTTTAGTTATTTTGACAAACATGCTATTTGGCTTTTGTGCGAGTTCAAATCCCGCGGGAAACTATTTTTTGTAAATTGCAAATTTTTGTTATTTTAGCTTCTTTTATATTTTTTTAATTTTATAAAAATGGTTACTTCCGTGTTATCATTGCCTATTAAGCCTATTTGTATATACATGTACATACATAGATGGCTCACGCATATAAATATCGCAATTTGATACTACAAATGCGGATTGCAACGCCCCTAATGGCCGAAGACGCCTCATTTTTGGCCTGTTCTTAGAACGAGCTAACGGTAACGTACATGCCAAATTAGAATGCTTACGCTCCAAAAATGTGAAAATTACAGGGTATTTTTCGATTTTCCACGCCCCCAAAGAGGCGTAACGATTGTTTTTGGGACATCGATAGAGGATGTACCAGTAACTCAACTATCCAAATTTGAAGCATCTAGCTGTTAAACTGTAGGAGATATAAGCTTTTGCGGTTTGCCACGCCCCCTTTGGGCGGACATATATCCATCATAGCTCGTTGGACGTAGGTTGTGACCCCGCGTATATATACCAAATTTCAGGTCTCTAGCATCAATAGTGCCTAAAATATAGCAAAATTTGTAAAATCACTATATCTTCAGGTCCGATTTGCCACGCCCCTAGTGGGCATAAACATAAAATTCATCAGTCATTATATAATCATAACATTAGCTCACGTGCAAAATTTCAACTTTCTAGCTTTATGCTTTGTCGTTCTCACGTTTCCATGCCTTACACGCTTCACTCGTTTCATCTTCTGGCTTCACATACTCAAAACACTTTCCACCATGACACTGCAACAGTCATAGTTGGTGTCATCTAGTTTTTCTATATTGTACATAGAACTCATTTTTTTAGTTTTTTAAACTTTTCTGCTTGCAATGTCCGTTATGCACAGAAACTTATCGAGCTCACTTTCTTCTCTCTGCTTTACACTATTTCTTTGCACACACACATAAGCCCTGGGCCCATAACCTGTTGGCGAGTATTGGTGCGCTAGTGGATAAGAAGAACTGCAAAGTTTGGTTGTTCAAGTGAGACTGAATTTATTATGCTTCTTAACATCTAAGTACATGATAGCGTTGACACTAATGCAATATTAGAATTGCCATATTAACAGTATAAATATGAAAAATTGTTTTTCAAAGAAGGTGATCAGTTAAGTAACACAAATACAGTAGTTCACCATATTAGAACCACAACGGATCATCCCATAAATTAAAAAATTTATAAGGTTTCCCCAAAATATGAAGAAGTGCAAAAGCAAATAAGAGAAATGGTAAAAGTAAAAGCAAATATAGCTCTCCTATATGTGTTGTTAGAAAAAAAATTTATAGTTCAGGAATCTAAAAATATCGTATTTGTGTAGATTATAGAAGAATGAACCAAGTAACCGTTTCAGATAAGTATCCAATACCTATTTTGGACGTTGTATTAAATAAACTTGGTAAAGCTTAATATTTTATTACACTAGCAAAAGGCTACCGTCAAATATTAATGGCAAAAAAAGAGATAGAAAGCGGTTTTCATAACATCAATGGGATTATATGAGGAATCCAAGATTCTTTAAAAAAATTTTTAAAAGTTCTCAGAAAACATAATTTAAAACAAATAAAATAAGCTCTAGTCGAGACTGCTCGACTAGGAAATCCCCTGAACCCTGATATTTCAATAATTCTTCACGTCTTTCTGCTTACAAAAAAAAAAAAAAAAAAAAAAACACACACACACAAGCAAAGACACACATAGGCGCGCAATCATAAACACGCATGGGCTGCAGTGTGGGCTTACCATGGGAACTTAATTATTTAATAACTTTTCTTGTGGATGTACAGTCTTCATGAAACTTTTAGATTGTGATTATAACATTACTATGCGTGTATTTGCCAAAGCTCAAGTCTCTAGTATTTGAAATACGACTTTTCCAAAGGTGATGGTGAGGGGGTGGATATAAGGGTAACAAAAATCGATATTCTATAAAGTACATATGAGTCAACATTTAAAATTTGAAGACTCTAGCTCTAAAGATGTGGGAGATATAATTTTATAACTGTCTTTCGATAAGGCTTTTTATCGATCAAAAATAACGGGATGAGTTAGCGATTTTTGGTGAAAAACTAGATATGCGCGCTGTCATTTTAAAAAAAAGCTCAAGTCTCTAGCTCTTATATCTTCTGAAATCGACGCGTTCATACATACGAGACTGTTCCACTACCAGATCCCCTGAACCCTTCGAGCAACAGTCATTTCAATAATTTTTTGCGTCTCTCTGCTTATACAAACATACACATACACACGCAAACACACATGCATAGAGGTGTTCGAGTTGCGTTTTCACGGAGTGCGGTCGATGTCATCGTTGATCTGTGTTTTCCCCTGTGAAAGTGGAAAGAACTGAAGTCAACGTGTTTGCTGTGGGCGCGGCGTACCCAGCGACCTCAAAAAACTACCAGAGACTTACTGCGCAGCGGTTCGTGGAATTCCCAAGCGCTAGAATTCGGTGGTGCAAGAGAGGGGGCGATAGCGTCATTGTTTTGGCGTCAGGGCTTCTTTCCTTTCCTTTTGTTACTTTAGACGTCACACTTGCGCAATAATAAAAATCAGGTGCATTCACTCTAACAGCTGTTAGTAGTGTTGGAAATTGCCCGATGGCAATCAGCTGCTCACTAACGTTGGTGAGTTGCTAAGCCTTAGCAAAGACAGCAACCTATCTGCTGGAGTGAAGTAGCAGTTATTAAAAGTAGTGCATACTGCGGTCTCTAAGCTCAAAATATATTAGTAGCCATCGCCCACTGCAGGCTTCACGCCGTTGTAGTCGGAGCAAAATGGATGCCAAGATGGAGGACGAGCTGCAAGCTTTCGCGCGCCGTTCCTCGTTGCAGCGATCGCCGCCGCAACAACTGAGGGCGCTGCCGCAGCCGTTGACATCCAGTCAGCCCCCAATGGTTGAGTGCCAGGCACCCAAATCACTAAAAGAAGCGTTAGCTCTAATAGGAGTTACCTTAGATGGCTTGTCTGCCTTATTTGGGGGTCAGCGGCATATAAATGCCTTAATGAGAGAGGAGCTGGCTAGGTTGGTCAGCCCTCACAAGACGGCCGAAGCGTTCTGCAACCGTTCGGTTAAAAACTGTGAGGTGCAGACCACGCCACTCAAAAAAGTAGGCGAGAATGTTAAGGCATTAGTGCTCCAGTAGGTAGCAATACTCCCAAGCGGTCGAGGGAAGTTGCCTCCGAACAGAGGAAAACTTCCTCAAAAAAGCCGAGGCCCAATAGAAGTGCAGCGAACCCAAAAGAGCCAATGGCTTTACGGGCTACAGCTGAAACTTCAAACCAGGCCGGTCGACAGCCAAACCAGAAAAGCTGGACAGTCGTTAAAGGACGAAAACCTATGCAAAAACGTCCCAGGACTGACGCGATTGCGATTTCAGGCGTAGGTGGTTGCAGCTATGCGGACATGCTTCGTGTAGTCAAAAGCGACCCAAATTTGAAGCATCTGAGCAGCGACGTTCAAGGCATTAGGAAGACAGCTAAGGGGGCCCTTTTGTTGCAACTGAGCAGAAAGCCGGAGCATAGCGCTGAGGCTCTGCACGAAGCTGTAGGCAAGGCCCTGGGTGACCGAGCGGTAGTTAAAACACTTACCGAATCGGCATAAATTGAGATTCGCGACCTAGATGAGTTAGCGACAAAGAGCAGATCTTAGAGGCAATTAGGGTGGAGTTGAAGGATAGCTCACTCCCCATTGAGGCTATCAAATCGCTTCGGCCAGCTTTTGGTGGACAGCAAAGAGCTCTTCCAATTGGGAAAGCTAAAACTCTGCTCGAGCTGTCTAAAATTAGAATAGGATGGGTAGTATGCCGTATCCGAGCCGTGGAGCAGCCTAATCGCTGTATCAAGTGCCTCGATTACGGTCATATGGCAGCAAACTGCGGCACAATTGGTAATGCTGAGGCCTGAGCATGCTCAGGCATGCCAAATGGTAGCCCAACTACAGAGTGCATGCAATAGCAGCATGTTACGCCGTGGCGTACGACGGCGTACTACGCTTGGAACTACCAGCAGGTGCGCACACCATTGGCTTTGCTGATGATGTAGCTGTCGTAGCCATAGGAAAGGAGCTCAAAGATACAGAAAATATGTGCAGCGAAAGTATCGATTGCATTCGAAGCTGGTTGACAGGAGCTGGTCTCGAGCTAGCGGCTCACAAAACTGAAGTTGTCCTAGTCATCAGTCGCAAAAGAGTGGAAACTGCCAATATAAAGATCGGCAGCGTTACCATTGCGTCATTAGGTCCATCATCCTCTATGCTACGCCAATATGGGCAAGAGCGATGGCAACGCCGAGCTACAGCCGGGGCATTTGCAATCAGAGTCAGCTGCGCTTTCAGGACTACCTCCGATGACGCGGCGCTCGTCATAGCAGTGGAACGGAATTCGCACGCGCCTGCCAGACTTAACGCTATCAGGGCGAACAGCATTGCACGATGGCAAAGAAAGTGGAATAGCTCAGCTAAAGGGCGGTGGACCCACAAGCTCATCCCGGAGCTTGAACCATGGGTTAACCACAAACACGGCGAGGTTAACTTCTACCTTACGCAGATCCTCTCGGGACATGGATGCTTTCGAAGCTATTTGAAGCGCTTTGGCCACGAGGAATCTGACGAGTGCCCCTGGTGTGGGCGAGGGCATGTGGAAGACGCCAACCACATTATTTTCGAATGTGAACGGTTCGTGGAGGAGAGGTGTCATCTGGAAGAGGTAGTGGGCCGCTCCATCAGAGCGAACAACATAGTCAACGCCATGGTGGAATCGGAGGAGGCCTGGGAACTAACAAGCACCTTCGCGGCCACAGTAATGATGGAGCTCCGCAGAGTCGAGCGAATAAGAAGACGAGCTGTCCCAGGCTAAGGTAGCGCATAGTGCTTGCGAAGCAATGCTTTACGGCAGCATCGCGCGCTATCCTAGCCACCACACAACTTGCAAATTGTAATAATAATAAGAATGCCAATAAACGAATATAAAAAAAAAAAAATATATATACACACACATACAGCATGCTATATACTCCCATTCTGCCGCTGCTTTAAGCGACAGAATTCTTTATGTAAAATTTATGTATTTTAGGCTAAGATTTGATTTAAATAATATACAGAGGGCTTTCGCTGTCCAGAGCTAAAACTAGAAAGACGTTGCAGACGAATGGTTCATTTTATTACAGCACATAAATGCGTACTCTAGCGTGTTCTAAGAATCTCAAATGCGACTAATTTGTTGTTGCATTGATCTTGAAGTTTTCAACCGCTACTCTGGCTTTTCATAACAAGAATGTAATTTCGTTTTATTTACTGTTGTTGAAAGCAAGCGGTAGCGCTCTCAGCAGAGACACCGGTTTAATTCCGTTTTAGTTATTCTCAATAAAATATCTATTTTATAATAAAACCGAAATATGTATGAAAAAAAAAAAAACAAGTAAGAAGACTCTAGTCGAGACTGCTCGACTAGGAGATACCCTGAACCCTCCATGCTGATGTTTCAATCATTTTGAACACATACATACACATGCATCCACATGCATGCATAAGCCCGCGCTCTGCTAACTGCGCAGCAAGTAGCGACTGCGCTTAGGCTGCGCTGCAGTGTGGGCAATATTATGAGAATTTATTTGTTGAATAATTTCGTTTGTAGACGTACAATCTTAATGAAACTTTCAGAACGTAATCATAATGTGTAAATGTGTGTACATTTCAAAGCACAAGTCTCTAGTAGTTGATATACGTTTTTTACAAATTGCGGGCGAGGGGGCCTGGTATCCAAAATCTGTAAATTAATGTGTGTATCCATCAAATGTATATACACAGTAAATCTGAAGTCTTTAGGTCTAATAGTGTTCAAATAGGGCTGAAAAAACAATATCAATTTATCGATTATCCTCGATAAAAAAGATATCGAATGAGGTATCGAAAAAATATGATAAACTCGTACTGCGTATGGTATACACGAGTATGCATACAAAATTTCAGCTCTCTAGCTCTTATAACTTCTGAGATCGACGCACTCATACGGACGGACGGACGAGGACAGACGGACAGGGCTATATCAACTCAGCTCATCGTCCTGATCAAGAATATATACTTTGTGGGGTCTGCGATAATTCCTTCTGCCTGTTACATACTTTTCACAAAACCATTATACCCTGATTTCCCATTTTCAATGGGTTCAGGGTATAAAAAGGAGACAATTTTATATCTTCGGAAATCGACGTGTCAAACATACGGACAGACTGACAGTACACTGGGAAAAAAACTTTAGTTGTTTAGTGCCTAAATAAAAAATATAGGGGTTCCACGCCTCCTTCTGCCTGTTACATACTGTCCTTCCAAAAGGAGTCTGGTCCTTCAATGGGCCAGTGTATAATATATTTAAAAAAATGTAGACAGCAACTTGCGGTCTCTCTGAAAGAAGCACGAACGAAGTGCTGGCACCGGTGTTCAATTTTGTACTGAATTTATTAAATTTAACATCAACGCAAACGCAGCTTGCACAGTAGAGAGCGCGCCTATGCGCATCTAACAGCGAGCAGCGAGAGAGCGATCTTTTGGAGAGCGACACTCCCGTGCTAGCGCGTACAATAACAACTTCTCTGTACAGTGGTTCAGCTTCAATTACTTAACCTATACAATTTCGATAATAATTCAATTAATAATTCATAATAATTCAATTTCTTATAATAATATATAATAATATTTCAGAAGGCAAATATCCAAATGCCTTAACATCGGCCGCGTTGAAAGGCCGCAGGGCTTCAATAACATGGTGTATTAGTGGAGTGGCAGTGGTGCAACGCGATGAATTGCCCTTTTATATGTGCCATTTTTTGTCTTAACGACAATTACGCGCACTCTACCATCTCCTCCGACTATGGCTTCCGTCACCACGCCTAGCATCCACTGTTGTGGAGGAGCGTTGTCCTCTCCCACGAGCACGACTGCTCCGACCTGTATGTTCTGTCTCTCCTTCGTCCATTTTGACTTCTGCTGCAGGCTGAGCAGGTAGTCCCTTGACCAGTCGTTCCAAAATCGACGCTTGATGTTGGATGTCAGCTGCCATCTTTTTAATAGTGTCAGCTTGGCGTCGTCGACTGGGTCTGTGGACGCGATTGGCAGCGGCACGAGCGTTGCTCCTATCAGGAAGTGCCCTGGCGTGAGCACTTCGCCGTCGTTGGGGTTGCTGCTGGGAGCGACCATTGGCCGCGAATTGAGCACGGCCTCGACCTCGACCAGCACGGTGGCCACCTCGTCTTGCCGTAATCGAGCGCTGCCCATCGCTTTCAGCAGCAAACCTTTGGCGGATTTCACCGCCGCTTCCCAAAGGCCGCCAAAATGCGGCGCTCGAGGAGGGATGAATACAAACTCCAGCCCCGCTCCGCAAACATTTCCATGTCCGCTGGGCCAGGAACGAGTTTGAGGCACGCGGCAGCACCCACGAAAGGGCATTGTCGCATACGCTCCGGACAAGCCCGCGACCAACGAACCTGGAAAACACAAGAAAGAATTGGGTTAAATCGGTGACTAATCAGAGCACGCCTCAACAAACAAAAGCAAAACATTTTGACTGGCGATTTGCCCGAATCCCAGCGAAACTAGTATTGGACCGCAAAGTCCACTCCACTGATCTCAAAGGCCTATTTCCATGTAAGCGATCAGCGGGAAGATTGCCCATTATGGGATAAGAGTTTCGGCTTGTAGCGAAAACAAGACACATTTTCGGACTACTGCACTGCAAGCCTGTCGAGCATGACCACCAAACTGCTGACGAAGCAGGCCCATTAGTACAGGGATTGGCGTGGCAAGAGAGCGAGCAAACTCCAAAAAAGCGTTACCTGCTATGGTGCCTTCAAAAACGACTCCTACTCGTAGCAACCATAACATACGCCTGCCATGCTGATGGGGGCAAAAAAGTTTTCAAACGGTTGCAACACGACTGACTTCTTTATTTTCTTTATTTCTTCGCTGAATTCAATGTGTTGAATTACAGATATAACTGCAAGGAATGCGAAGCTTAACTCAGAAGCTGTAGGAACAAGTGAAGAATGACTTTCTTGTTTTCCATTGATAAAGCGGAACATATAGGCAACGATGCGGATTAGCTTAGAAAATGATGACGTTGACTCAATAAGATGTACGATAGGATTTGCTACCTCATCGACCGCGATCATAGTAATTGCAGTTCTACGCTTCTCTAGCAGCTCTAACTCCTTTGATAGGGTGATTTGTGGGTTGGCTGGCCACAATGTGTCAGAGAGCTTTAAAAATCCTGGTCCGCAAAACCACAATGATGTTTTAAGCTCCTCAACTGAACATCCCCGAGATACAATATCTGCTGGGTTGTCTTTCGTTGGTACATGACGCCAAGATACATTAGTTGTCAACTTTTGGATGGTTGCAACGCGATTAGCAACGAATGTGTTCAAGCTGGATGAATGCATTCGCAGCCAATGAAGCACCACCTCAGAGTCTGACCAAAATGTGACTTGATTAATAGGACAATCAAGTACTTTCCTTACCGCATCCCATAAGGTAGCTAACAATTCTGCAGCACACAACTCCAGCCGCGGAACAGATTTTGTTTTCAAGGGCGCTACCTTAGATTTAGCGACTAGCAGCCTGGTAGTGATACCCTTATCTGTTTGCATTCTTACGTATAAACAACAACCGTAAGCTCTCGTTGATGCATCAGCAAATCCATGGATTTGACATCCTTTCGATTTAAGTGTGCCAACGTAACGAGGTATATGCAACGAGTTTAGATTTGAGAAACAGCTAGTTACTGCCTCAAATTCTTGCCTCATTTGAACAGGCAATTGGTCATCCCACCCAAGTGTGCAACCACATTTCCTGTAAAAGGACCTTCGCCCGAGTTACGATCGGACTTAACAAACCTAAGGGGTCGTATAACCTTGCTACACAAATGACAAAACGGATCTTTTGGTCTGTTGAACTTCTACTGGACAGTTCATGGAATATCTAAAGCTGTCATTCATTGGATTCCAAATTAATCCCAATGTTTTTGTGTCCTCTTGATGACCAATAACTATATCGTTTCTAGCTGGTTGTGCTGCGAGTTGTTTACAATTGGACGACCATTTTGTGAGAGGAAATCCAAACTTTTGAAGAATTGCTATCAAGTCTCGATGCAACAAGCACAATTCTTCGACGCTATCTGCTCCTGTCAACAGGTCATCAACATAGAAATCTCGGGCTAACGATCTTGCAGCAGCTGGATGAGTGGAAGCATGCAAGTCGCTTAGATGTTTTAAACATCGAATTGCTAAGAATGGAGCAGTCGCTGTCCCGTACGTTACTGTGTTTAATCGAAAGATTTGTAACGGATCAGTGGGCGTTTCCCTCCACACAATAAGTTGAAAGTTGCGGTGGGACTCGTCAAGTTCAATTTGACGGTACATTTTAGCGATGTCTGCTGTAGCAGCCCAAGGACGAAGTCGAAATCTTAGCAAAGTCTCCCATAACTGCGGCTGGATGGTCGGACCCACCATGAGTAGATCATTCAGCGACAATTGAGAGGAGGACTTGCTAGAGGCATCAAACACTACTCGAAGTTTAGTGGATGCGCTGTGCGGTCTTAGCACGCATTGATATGGGATGAAATAATGCGGCTCTCTCGGAATTTGATTGTTAGTTGGGCTCATGTGACCCAAGGCCAAGTATTCTTTCATAAAGTCAATGTACATTGGCCGAATGTCTTCTTGCTTGCTCATTCTCCTTTCCAAGGCCAGAAATCGTCGCTTGGCTGTGTCATAAGACGTACCAAGACAATGTGGACTTGATTTGAATGGCAGCGACACTCTGAAACGACCCGAGGTAGTTTGGCAAATAGTCTCCACAAATGACTTCTCGCACAGTTATTGCTCTGGGGTATACAAATTCGAATTAATTGTATTTGGCTTTTCTTCCAACTCCCAGAATTTGCGAACTATTGAATCTATTGCTATGTCGTCATTTACGACGCTAATGAAAGTCGACGAACTAGTAGCTGCATTCAATGTTCGGCAGCGACCAGATACAATCCAACCAAAGGCAGTGAATTGCAATGTTGGGTTGTTATCGGGTCCTTTTATTTTGCCTTCTCTTAATATATCAAAAAAGATATCAGCACCGAGCAACAAATCAATACGTTGCGGCTTGTGGAATTGAGGATCAGCTAATTGTACGTTATCAGGTACCTTGATCTCTTCAGTGTGCTTCTCTGGTTGATACGACGAAATGGAACGTAACACACCAAAGTCTGTTCGGATTTCTATGTCGTCCGTTCGGGACGCTATCGAGGTTTGAACGCTGTGCCGAACAGATGACTGACAATTAGCAATGCCCAACAATTGAATCCCAGATCTTTGCCGTTTTAATTTCAACTGTTTTGCAAGTTCTTCAGTTATGAAATTAACTTGCGAGCCGGAATCTAATAAAGCTCTAGCTAAGTGATAAGATCCAGATTGATCTTTTATCTTCACAACTGCAGTTGCCAAAAGAACTTGATCAGAGGCTATCCGTGCGTGATTTACAGATGAAATCTGTGACGAAGTGACACGAGGGACTGCTGATACAACTGCTGAGCTACTTTGAGCCGCTTCAGAGCTGTATCTATGCAGTATGGTATGGTGCGGCTTAGAGCACACACGACAGTGGGCTGATTTGCAAGCAGCCACTGAGTGTCCTGTTCGCAAACAATTTATACAGAGCGGATAGCTCTTTGCGAACGTAAAACGTTTCTGGCAAGGTATTGCTGCGAACGACGAGCACGAGTGAATGAAGTGATCGTTCTTTTTACAAAACACGCATTTGGGACTCTGCGGCTCACTTGGCAGAGCGACAGCTAGAGAAGTTTTCCCAATTCTTTTCTTATTATCCTGAGCTACCTTACGACGTGGACCAGATGAGTCTTCAGCACTTAAATGCTGATACCGTCTGTTCAAGGCAGCTTCACAATCTTGCCACAATGGAAGCTTATTGTAGTCAAGATTCTCTTCCCACCTAGAGCGCGTGCCAGCGTCCACTTTCATCATTACCAAATGGATGAGCATGGCATTCGAAATCTGCTTATCAGATCCTAGCGATAAAAGAGATTCGTAAATGGCACGGACTGAGTCTATCAGCATGCGCAAAGATGATGCTGACGGTTCGGACATGTGTGGGAGATCAAATAGTTTTGAAATGCTGTTAAAAAATATGAGACACTGATTGTCGTACACATTTTTTAAAGCAGCTAACGCTTTTGGGATAATTTGCATCTGTCACCTGATATGCCTTGACAGTGCCTAATGCTTCTTTGTCCAAGCATGACAACAAGTGGTTAAACTTTTCTATATTTGATAACCCTGGCTCGTTGTCGACTAAACTCTCAAAAAGTCCAATGAAATTCTTATATTCCGAATATTCTCCGCTAAACTTTGGCAGCTTTATATTCGGTAGATTCCTAGAATGTGACACTGAGCTAATCATTGTAGAGTTCGCGGGACTCTCACTTTTAGGTTGGCTATCACTACCTCGCTTCATAAGAAGTGCTTTTGTCGATACACACAAATCTTCTAACGTTGACCGAGGCATTAAATCTGCGTTAATGTCGTCCAACTCTTGTTGTGTCTTAAAGGCCTTTTCTATGTAGCGGTTCAATATCTCAAGTCGACATTCAATTTCAAATGGCTCTACTGGTTTAGTGTAATCTTTTAATGATTTATTAATGCGTGTTATGTCGTTTGTAACATTTTTGTAAACGGCCAACAGAGCTTCGACACGCTCTGATGATGACTCGTCCATAGACCTATTCTTTCCTCGCTTGTTAGTCATGATGCTATAAGTGATGCTCAGTTGAAACCAATTTCAATCGAAACAAATAAAGTTCACTTAATGTATGACAACAAGCGAAGAGCAATTCAAGAATGTTAACAAATGCGCGCGATCGTAATAAATCTCAATATATTACGCTGGCAGTGTTAAACTATACTTGAGTGACTGTTACAGACAGTTGATACGATATAGCGAAGACAACAACCAAAATGTTGAGTGACTATTTGGGCAAGTGGTCTATTGAGGTATATTTGACTGTTGAGCGACTGAGTGCCATGCATTCACAAGCGAGAGCGCGCCGGTATGAATGCCAAAATATAAGTGCAGATCGAGCTCATACAATGAGCGCAAAGCGAGAGTGCAAGTTTTGAGCGAAAATATATCCAAGTGACGAGCGCAAGTTTTGAGCGCAAAGCGAGAGCGCTGCTGCGTGTGCAAGCGTGGGTGCAAACGATATTGCAAGTGAGTATGCAATGAGCGCAAAGTGAGCGCGCACTAATATGTGCAAGCGAGACAGTAAAACGAGAGCGCAACTATAAGTGCAAGCGCGAGTGCAAACGATATTGCAAGCGCGCATGCAAATGATGAGCGTAAATTAAGAGCGCAATTATCTGTGCAAGCGAGAACGAACTTTTATGTGCGAGCGAGAGCGAGCTGTGAGCGCAAGCGCAAAACGAAAGTGCGAGACGAAAATGAGCAAAAAAACTGTAACACACTAGCGGCGCCAAAGAAAACTTGGATTATGCGAGGCAATAGAGATTGAATTATTTGCAGATCAAAGGTCAATATGCACCTTATTATTATTTTTATTTATTTTTTTTTTTAAATTTCAATTCGAAATAAGCTCAACACAATGTACATAGGCGTAGATTGTACATACATTAATATTTTGTATGTCTCAAGTAATGCATTTATTTATTTATGGCTTGCATTACTTGGTCATCTATGTGCTCTATGTATTTATGTACTTCCCTGATTATCCACAAAATCCATAATCCAGCTTCCTTCAATTCCAGAGAGTGTCCACCCGGGGGCGCCAAAAATGTCCTTCCAAAAGGAGTCTGGTCCTTCGATGGCCAGTGTATAATATTTATAAAAAAAAGTAGACAGCAACTTGCGGTCTCTCTGAAATATACGAAGTGCTGGCACCGGTGTTCAATTTTGTACTGAATTTATTAAATTTAACATGAACGCAAGCGCAGCTTGCACAGTAGAGAGCGCACCTATGCGCATCTAACAGCGAGCAGCGAGAGAGCGATCTTTTGGAGAGCGACACTCCCGTGCTAGCGCGTACAATAACAACTTCTCTGTACAGTGGTTCAGCTTCAATTACTTAACCTATACAATTTCGATAATAATTCAATTAATAATTCATAATAATTCAATTTCTTATAATAATATATAATAATATTTCAGAAGGCAAATATCCAAATGCCTTAACAATACCCTTAAAGGATCTACTCCCGGAGAGGACAATATCACTTATCAAATAATTAAAAAGCTTCCCTCATCTGCAATAAACAAACTCTTAGAGCTCTATAATATAATACTTGACACCAGCAATATCCCTCAACAATGGAAAATTGCAACAATTATACCTATAAACAAACCAAATAAACCAAAGCACTTACTCAACAGTTATCGTCCAATATCACTGCTCCCTTGTATTTCCAAAATCCTAGAAAAAAATCATATCAAAAAGAATTATGTGGATGCTTAACCAAGAGAACCTCCTATCACCTAACCAATATGCATACAAACAAAACAGGTCGACCATGGACCCCTTACTTATAATAGATAACTTTATTTGTAATAGCTTAGCCACAAAAAACCACATATCGGTGCTCTCAATCGATATGGAAAAAGCTTTTGACAGGGTGGGAGCTCATTGTATCATACAGCAACTATATGATTGGAAATTTGGTCCAAAAATTGTCAATTTCATTCGTAGCTACCTAAACAACCGCAGAATACGAGTTAAAGCCAATAACACATTATCTAATGAAATGGGCTTAAAAAACGGCATCCCACAAGGTTCTCCACTTTCAGTCACACTTTTTCTCATCGCTTTTAATAAGTTAAATCACTTGATAAACCAAAATTCATTTTTCAAACACACTATTTACGCAGACGACCTTTGCCTCTTTTTCAATCCAAGCCCCGGCTATAACACGCAAATAAATAATTTATTTTCTAAAATTCATCACTGGTGCAATATCACAGGAACTAAAATATCAGCGGAAAAGTCCATGCACCTTCATATATGTAAGAAACATAATTGCACTAACATAGATATTACAATAAACAATGTTAACATACCAAAAACACAACACCTCAAAATTCTAGGTTTAACATTCGACAGTAAATATAATTGGAATGAACATATCAAAGCTTTGACATACTCACTAAATAATAGATTGAATATAATTAAATGTTTAAGTAACTATAAGCTAAAATGCAATACCTCATCTTTAATTAATATAAGTAAATCAATAATACTCGCCAAGATTGATTACGGTCTTGCAATATATGGAAAAACAAACAAAACAAATCTTGCAAAAATTTCCACTCCCTACCATTCCTCCATCCGACTATCATTAGGCGCCTTCCGTACCACTCCAATAAATAACATGCTGGCAGAAACAGGACTCCCTGATTTAGTCACTAGATTCCACTGGAGCATCGGACGACACATTAAAAACATCACAAATACACATGGTTCCTCTTTACAAAACACACTCCTCAAGCAGCTGAAACGGAAAAGAGCAATCAAAAAGCCATCAAGCCTAGAAATGATTATCAAAGAAGCTGCAGCTCTTAACATATTTTTGTCATCGGAACGCAAATACAAAGAAAAATTCCCACCTTGGACAAGAAACAGTCCCGCCATACTGTTAGAGCTCACGGAATTTAAAAAAGACAATACACCAGACGAAGTCTACAGAAAAAGTTTCGACAAAATCAGAAACGAATACAAGGCATGGACTTTTCTCTACACGGATGCTTCTAAACTAAATCACATAATTGCCTTCAGTGTTGTTACTGAAGACAATAAAATATTAAAATCAGCAGTCACACCCTGGCACTCTTCAATTTATACAGCGGAAGCGGAAGCGATCCTCTGTGCGGTAGAATTCACGCAAAAAGACAAAAAAAACTAAATTTGTTATCTGCACCGACTCGCTCTCCACCTTACTAGCCGTCAAAAACCCAAACACCTCTCAACCCACAATTACAAAAATTCGGGACAAACTTAATTCAAATCAAAAAAGAATCAAACTACTCTGGACACCTGGACATGTCAAGATTAAAGGAAATGAGCTGGCAGACACAGCAGCTAAAATGGCCACACGTTCTCCGTTGCTTCTACACAACATCAACAACAAAAAAGATATCAATAAATTGATTAACGTCAGAACCAAAGAAGTACTCAAAACAATCTGGAACGACTACTCACACTTCTACAAAACGATCAACCCTGCAAGAGAAACCACATATTTTCCAACTAAAATAGATAGGAAACACGCAATAAAATACACAAGATTCAGGCTAGGACACACAAAACCAACTCACGAATATATTTTCAACAAAACACCTGCTCCTATTTGCCCTTTTTGCAATAGCGACACCCTAACAACAAAACACCTACAACTCCATTGCCAACACGTAATCAATATCTGCAAATCCCTTAATTCTCCCACACTCAATATCCTCATCTCCAAACCCAACAAATCAAACATAGAAAATTTTATAAAAATAATCAAAAAACTTAATATAGACCTATAATATATAAAATGTAAATAATGTATATAGAATGTAAATAATGTATATATATATACAAAGCAAATAATGTATATAATGTAAAAATGCCTGAAGGCCTCTGTCGCTCTGGCTTAAAGAAATTGTTACTTAGAATTAAATTTTTGGTAACAATAAATAAATAAAAAATAAAAAAAAATATTATTTTTTCATCCTAATTTTAACACTTTTAGATCTGGAGACATTAGATTTATAGAATACGCACATTTTGTAATTTACAGATTTTAGATACTGGTTTATCCTGAGTCTAAGCTGGGTTAGTGCCGACTGTGAGCTCATGTCAAAAAATATATTTGCTGTAGCCCTAGCGATAATAATAAGTCACTTGGGATTTATATTTTGAACGTAAAGTATATTTTCTTGAATAAGTTTATAATTTGATACTTCACTTAGAGTACAATTTATGTCGACTCGCTTTCGCAAGGCACACTTGCCACTTGAGCAGCTCAGAAAGCGCCAGCACATGGATCTGTGCGCTCCGGCGGTTCGCTCGGACATACAGGCCACTCCTACTATTTGACTTGCTCACAGCACTCGCACGTGCAGCAGCTACAACTATTTTTCTATACGTGTGCACATATACATTCAAATTTATTCTATCATATTCTTAGAATCACATTGCGATAGAAGTGTTAGAATTCTCAGCAGTTAGTTTAGTTTAGATTTGTTAGATGGCGCTGCAGCAGTGAACCTATTTCAGTTTTGCCAATGCACTTTTGAATGGCGAAGTGGCGTTCTTGCTAGCAGTGGGACTCGATCGAGAAGTCTCGGGTTCAACTCCAGAGCGCGCAATTTAAGTTTATTTTATTTGTTTCAAATTATCTAATTTTCCCAATTGCAACTAACATGAGCTCGCATACCTTTTTTTTTTGGAAAAATATATGTATGTATATATGTTTATACTATAGTGCTACATGAATTCCAGAATTAGGCCACGATATCGATATCGCGGATATCGAGTTTATCACAAAAAATCGATAACTCATCCCGTTATTTTTTTATCGATCAAAAACCTTATCGAAAACCAGTTATAAAATTATATCTCCAACATCTTTAGAGCTAGAGTCTCCAAATTTTTAATTTAGATTCATGTGTACGTTATAGAATTTCGATTTTTGTTAAATTTCACCCCATACCCCTATATCCACCCCCTCACCCATAAGTTTGTAAAAGGCGTATTTCAACTACTGGAGACTTGAGCTTCGAGCCATACACGCAAATTAATGATATAAACACAATTTAAAAGTTTTATGAAGAACGTACGTCCACAAAAAAAGTTATTAAACAATTAAGTTCCTATAGTAAGCCCATACTGCAGCCCATGCGTGTATGTGTGTGTTTGCGTGTGTATGTGTGTGTTTATATAAGCAGAGAGACGCTAAAAATTATATAAATGGCTGTTGCTCAAACGGTTCAGGGGATCCCGTAGTCGAGCAGTCTCGACTAGAACTTTCTTACTTGTTTTTTTTTTTTTTTTTGGCCTTGGCTATGACGCCTTGTGCGCACTCCTATGTGAACACACTCAAGTCGTATTTCGCCAATCCCGCACTCATTCACTTTTTCGTTAATCATAGTTTTTTGACTTTTGTTAATAACATGGCTGATCAGTTCTGAATGACAATAAAATACACATCGCCTTTCATTTAAAAACTGTGAAGAATGTGGGTATCTGCTCAGGCGCCAGTTACGCGCTCTCACTCTAGAGTACTAGTGATTTAGGGCGCTGGGATTGATTCTCACGAATATAAATAACTTTGTGTTCAAAGTTGTAATATATTTTATATAATTTAGTAACAATAGGCTTATATTTTCGCTCGTGCGAATATGAGCCACATCAGCTCTTTAAATTTGCATCTTATTTGTCAGATATGAACACAAAACTTTATATTATCTCTTTATACTACTTACATGACAATATATTGTCGGAATGACTTTCCTTCCGTTGAAAGGAATGCCTCCAAGCTGGAGATGTTACTTTAGGCGGCAATGAAACTTTCCAAAAAATTTGTAATAAACAAGTAAGAAGACTCTAGTCAAGACTGCTCGACTAGGAGATACCCTGAACCCTCCATGTTGATGGTCCAATCATTCTGCAGTTCTTTTAAGCAAAACCACATACACATGCATCCACCCGCACGCATAGGCCCGTGCTCTGATAACTGCGCAGTAAGCAGCGACTGCGGTTGGGTTGCGCTGTGGTATGGGCAATATTATGAGAATTTATTTGTTGAATAATTTCGTTTGTAGACGTAATGAATTTTTCAGAACGTAATCATAATGTGTAAATCTGTGTACATTCCAAAGCACAAGTCTCTAGTACTTGATATACGTTTTTTACAAATTGTGGGCGAAGGGGGCGTGGTATCCAAAATCTGTAAATTACAAAATGTGTGTATCCATCAAATGTATATACACAGTAAATCTGAATTCTCCAGTTTTAATAGTGTTCAAATAAGGCGGAAAACCCATAGCAAATGTACATACACAGTAAATGTGAAATCTCCAGGTTTAATAGTTTTCAAATAAGGCGGACAAAACAATATCAATTTATCGATTATCCTCGATAAAAAAAAATATCGAAGGAGTTATCCAAAAAATATGATAAACTTGTACAGCGTATGGTATGCACGAGTCTACATGCAAAATTTCAGCTCTCTAGCTCTTATAACTTCTGAGAACTATGCGTTCATACGGACGGACGGACGGACAGACGGACAGAGCTATATCGACTCGTTGCCCTGATCAAGAATAATTATACTCTATGGGGTCTGTCACGCCTCCTTCTGCCTGTTACATACTTTTCACAAAACCATTATACCCTGATTTCCCATTTTCAATGGGTTGAGGGTATAAAAAGTCTTGTTTATTTTGGAGCAACATGAAAGCTCTTATAATGAAAACTATATAATAAGATTATGCAATAGCAAGACGTTTATGCAATATTAATATAATTGCTTTATACAAATCTTTTCCATTGTTAAGGTATAATAGAAGCCATAAAACGTAATATCATATCTTATCACCAAAATTTATATCTTTCAAACTAATCCTTAATGGATATATAATTAACAATATTTTATTTTATTTTATTTTTTTTTTTTTTATATATACCACAGTATAAGTTATGGAATTAATTTTTATGGAGATGATTCTAAAAGTTATCCACATGCACCTCCGCGTAATAAAAAATGGCCAACATCGATGATTGCAGAGATCAAAGCGCAAGAAACATCGTCAATCGCAGGATTGTTAAGTACTGATTGCCAATTATTTCCGGCATCTCGTAAATCAGAGGAAAGGTTAGTGGTTAATTATTACGAAGGTTATGTGTATATTATTGAGGAAATAATGAAAACATCAATGGGTGTTTTGAAACGTCCCATATCTAAATGCGCTATTCTAGATGTTATTGGTAAAATAATGTGAGTTAAATCGTTTCGAATTTAAATATCTGTTCTGTTGCCCTGTAAATTATCGACAGGTCGCAGCCCTCGTCTCCAGGGTCTATATGTAAAAAAGAGTCGACGAACGGCAGCACAACACATAAAAATGAGTCTATTTTACGTTTCTTTAAGTTCGTTTAATTATGTTTAATGCTTAAAATATTGAAAATATCTATGGACAAATGAAATAAACTAATGGAGAAAAAAAAAGAAACGACTAAAACTTATTATACTTTCGCTATGTATGTATGTAGACTTGTGTGTACCATACGGAGTATAAGTTTACCTATTTTTTTTTTAAAGATAACTCAATAACTCATTCGATATGTTTTTATTTAGGATCATCGATAAATTGATATTGTTTTTCAGCCTAATTTGAACACTTTTAGACCGGAAGACTTCAGATTCTCGTGTATATATATAATGTAGATTTTAGATTACACGCCTCCTTCGCCCACAATTCGTAGTATTCGTTCAAGTACTAGAGACTTAAGCTTTGGAAAGTACACATATTTACACATTATGATTACGCTCTGAAAGTTTCATTAAGATTCTACAAAAAATATGTAAATTCTCATAATATCCCACAATACGCTGATTACTGCGCAGTTAGCAGAGCGCGGGCTTATACGTGCTTGTGGATGCAGGTGAAAAATGCAGAATGATTATCAGCGTGGAGGGTTCAGGGTATCTCCTAGTCGAGCAGTCTCGACTATAGCATTCTTACTTGTTTTCCTTATTATATAATTGTGTTATGGCGAGGATTTTCAGCTCGATACTTTGCAAATCATAGAAGTATTCATAATTTTACCAACAATTGTTCTTCACATAGACTGAAACAATTTATTTGTACATGCTTATTATACCCTGAACCCATTTTCAATGGGAAATCAGGTTATAATGGTGTTAATGCCAGATCCCATTAACAAAAATTACTTCTCTCGCACCACACAAGGTTATGCTATTAACAATGTAATGGTCGCAAGCTACAAGTAGAACTGAAATAAAATCATTTTTGGCCAGTTCTTAAAAGGAGCTGACGGTAACCTAATTGCGAAATTTGGATGCTTACGCTCCAAAAATGTGAAAATTACAGGGTATTTTTCGATATGCCACGCCACTAAAAAGGCGTAACAATTATTGTTCAGTCATCGATAGAGGAGGTTACTAGTAACTAAACTATTTAAATATTAAGTTTCTAGCTCTTATACTTTAGACGATATAAACTTTTACGGTTGCCACGCCCCCGTTTGGGCGTCGATATATCCACCATAGCTCGCTCGACTTGGGTAATCAACCCGCATATATTTTCTAAATTGCAGGCTAGAGATAATGCCTAAAATATAGAAAAATTTGAAAAATCACTATATCTTCAGGTCCGATTTATCACGCCCTTAGTGGGCGGAAACATAAAATTTTTTTATCACTCATTAAAGAATCATAACATTAGCTCACGTGCAAAATTTCAACTTTCTAGCTTTATGACTTTCGGAGATACAGTTTCATCCTATTTGCCACGCCCCAAATGGGCGTAGATATATCCGCCATAGCTTGTTGGACTTGAGTGGTCGACGCGGATATACATACCAAATTTCAGCTTTCTAGCTCTTCAACTAACATGGTTTCTGATATATCGGAAAAGGCATTTTCCGATTTGCCACGCCCTTAGTGGGCGGAGTTATATACGAGTATGTGTTCCAAATTTCAAGTCTCTAGCTTCAATAGCGCCGAAATGAACTGCGTTCATACGGACGACAGCAAGACGGACATTGCACAAAACCAATATACTAATTAACTTCGTGAATAATTATAAAAACAGAAAAAGTTAATGTGTGATTGTCCGCCCTTCTAACTTTTGTTAACCTCAACGCCTAACCTCAACACACACACACGCAAACACATATACATAGGCACACATACTTACATAATTAATAACGTTTTTTGTGGATGTACTTTCTTCATGAAACTTTAAGATTGTGATTATACCCTTAATATGCGCGTATATGCCGAAGCTCAAGTCTCTAGTATTTGAAAAAAGCTTTTTACAAATTTAAGGTTGAAGGGGTGGATATAGAGGTGGGGGCGTGAAATTTAACAAAAATCGAAATTCTATAATGCACATATAACTCTACATTTAAAATTTGGAGGCTCTAGGTCAAAAGATGTAGGAGATATAATTTTATAAGTGGTTTTCGATAAGGTTTTTATCGATAAAAAAAGAACGGGAGGAGTTATCGATTTTTTGTGATAAACTCGATATGCGCGCGCTATATACGAACATTTAAAAACAAGTAAGAAAGCTCTAGTCGAGACTGATCGAATACGAGATCCCCTGAACCCTTCAAGCAACAGCCATTTCAATCATTTTTAGGGTCTCTCTGCTTACACAAACACACACATACACACGCAAACACACATACATAGACACACATAGGCGCGCACGCATAAACACGCATGGGCTGCAGTGTGGGCTTACTATGGGAAATTAATTGTTTAATAACTTTTTCTGGACGTACGTTCTTCATGAAACTTTCAGATTGTGGTTTTATCATTACTATGCGTATATTTGCCAAAGCTCAAGTCTCTAGTATTTGAAATACGCCTTTTACAAACTTATGGGTGAGGGGGTGGATATAGGGGTGGGGGGTGAAATTGAAAAAAAATCGAAAAAAAAATAATGGGACGAGTTATCGATTTTTGGTGATAAACTCGATATGCGCGCTGTACGGTCATTTTAAAAAAAAAAGTTCAAGTCTCTAGCTCTTATATCTTCTGAAATCGACGCGTTCATACATACGGACGGACGGACTGACGGACGGACGGACAGACAGACGGACAGGGCTAAATCGACTCAGTTCGACCCCTTTGTGGGGTCTGCCACGCCTCCTTCCCCCTGTTACAAACTTTTAACAAAACCATTATACCCTGATTTCCCATTTTCAATGGGTTCAGGGTATAAAAAGTCTCTAGTTTCTATATCTTCTGAAATCGACGCGTTGATACATTTGATGAATTGTCTATGTTTCAGATGAACTCAATTTCTTATCATCTAAATCGCACACTAGATCTTGTGTTTGTTAATCATGATTCGCTCATTAATGTCGTGAGATCAACTCCTTTCTGCTTACCAGAGGATATATATCATCCCACTTTAGAGGCTTTATAAACTGTTGATAATCCTCTTACTAATACTCCATTGCCTTTTAAACTTAGTCGCTGTTATCGTAAATGCAATTTTGTTTTGCCATTAAGGGTTGATTTATTCAACCGACTGGTCTACTTTATATGAGTTGGTTGATATTAACTTGGCAGCATCGTTTTTTTATTCTACCTTAAACTCTATTCTGGATGTTTGTGTCCCTCTCTGCCGTATTTCGCCAGTTTCAAATAAGCCACCTTGGTTTACCAAGACTCAGCCGAACTTAAAAAACATTAAATCTAAATGCTTTAATAAGTATAAAAAGTCTGGTTGAAGTGTTGACTGGTCTAAATATTCCATTGCCAAGTCAAATTTCAATCTTTTAAATTCTAGTTGTTATGAGAATTATCTTATACGTTGCAAACGTCACTTTGCTCGAGATCCCAAACAATTTTACTCATTTGTTAATTCGAAGCGTAAATCTTCTGGTTTGCCATCCTCATTTGTCCTTGGTGGTGTAAAAACTTGCAATGACCAGGATTCCTCTGATCTATTTGCTGATTTTTTCAATCCACTTATTCTTCTGCTGATCTCTACAGCAACTCATATACATATTCACTTCCGGAATTTGGGTCTATAAATACTCCTAAAGTTACTGCAGCCTCTCTGGCTGCAGCCATTAGGACATTGAAATCCTCTTTCTCTCCTGGTGCAAATAATATTTCTAGTTGTGTGATTAAAGAGTGCAGTGTTTCTCTTCAGTCACAACTACTAAAATTGTTTAACTTGTCCTTGGATACTTCTGTGTTCCCGTCAATTTGGAAAGAATCTTTTATCATTCCCTTATATCAACAAGTAAGAAAACTCTAGTCGAGAGTGCTCGACTACGAGATCCCCTGAACCCTTCAAGCAACAGCCATTTCAATCATTTTTAGCGTCTCTCTGCTTACACAAACACACACATACACATGCAAACACACATACATAGACACCCATAGCCGCGCACGCATGGGCTGCAGTGTGGGCTTACTATGGGAACTTAATTGTTTAATAACTTTTTTTCTGGACATACGTTCTCCATGAAACTTTCAGATTGTGGTTTTATCACTACTATGCGTATAATTGCCAAAGCTCAAGTCTCTAGTATTTGAAATACGCCTTTTACAAACTTATGGGTAAGGGGGTGGATATAAGGGTGGGGGGTGAAATTGAACAAAAATCGAAATTCTATAACGTACATATAATTCTACATTTAAAATTTGGATACTCTAGCTCTAAAGATGTAGGAGATATAATTTTATAACTGCATTTCGATAAGGTTTTTGATCGATAAAAAAATAACGGGATGAGTTATCGATTTTTAGTGATAAACTCGATATCCTCGTGCTATATAAGAGCATTTAAAAAAAAAAGTTCAAGTCTCTAGCTTCTATATCTTCTGAAATCGACGCGTTCAAACATACGGACAGACGGACAGACGGACAGACGGACGGACGGACAGACGGACAGACGGACAAACAGACGGACAGGGCTAAATCGACTCAGTTCGTCGCCCTGATCAAGAATATATATACTTTATGGGGTCTGCCACGCCTCCTTCTGCCTGTTACATACATTTCAACAAAAACATTATACCCTGATTTCCCATTTTCAATGGGTTCAGGGTATAAAAAGGTGGAAGATCTGATATTTCCAATTATAGAGGCATTGCCAAATTATCTGCTATTCCGAAGTTATTTGAGAAAATAACAACATCGGCCTTGCAGCATTTTTGTAAATCGATTATTCAACCATCTCAACATGGCTTTGTTCAAAATCGATCAACGGCCTCTAATTTACTTGAGTTTACTTCGCTTGTTAATGTCAGCTTTTCTAAAAAAATGCAAACTGATGTTATTTATACGGACTTCAGTAAAGCATTTGACTCAGTACATCATCACATACTAATTCTTAAGCTTGAACGCTTAGGATTTTCACCCAGTCTTGTGTCTTGGATTTCATCCTATTTAATGGGTAGAACCCAAAGAGTCCTGCTGAGAACAGCAATGTCTAAACTTATATTTGTTTCGTCTGGTGTACCTCAGGGTAGCCATTTGGGTCCATTGCTGTTTTCTTTTTTTATAAATGACCTTCCTAGCTGTATCTCACATTCTACCATATTTATGTATGCTGATGATGTTAAACTTTGCCTTCCCTACTCCAATGCAAATGGTCATCATCACCTTCAAGATGACCTAAATGCATTTCAACTTTGGTGTGTGGAAAAGCAGCTGGACTTAAATTGCTCAAAGTATATGACAATGACCTTCAGTCGTACCGTTCCCCTAATTGCTGATTATAAAATTAGCAATATTTCTTACGACGCATCTTTACAGTCAAAGATCTTGGTGTGTTCTTTGACTGTAAACTTAACTTTAATCTTCATATTTCTACCATCATTAATGAAGCAAAAAGTGTGCTTGGCTTTATTAAACGTTGGTCTAAGGAATTTAATGATCCTTTTACTACCAAGCGCTTATATACTTCGCTTGTGCGTCCTATCTTAGAGTATTGCTCTGTTGTATGGTCTCCGCAGCATAAACTGTATCAAGATCGTATCGAATCGGTCCAAAAACAGTTTCTTCTCTTTGCCTTAAGAGATCTTAGATGGGACAGTAATTTACGATTACCATCTTATCATAGTAGGCTCCAGCTAATTGATCTTCCATCGTTAACCAATCGCAGAACAATTTTAGGAATTGTTTTTCTGCATAAATTGATTAGTGGTGATATTGATTCGTCCTCTCTGTTGGGTCGTCTAAATTTTTCGGTTCCGTCCCGAGCAACTAGACACTATCGTCCGCTTCATTTACCTGTGTGCACTAGGGATTATTCTTTGCACAGTGCGTTTCATGTTCTTTGTGTTAATTTTAATAAATATTATCACGTCTTTTCCTTAGAGCTCTCTCTTCCTAAAATAAAAACCTTACTATTAGCTCATCTTAGGGAATTCACTCACGATGCCCAGGCATAAGAATTGGTATATATTTTCGTTGCCAATGTTGTTTAATGATTTCTCAATTCTATCCTATTATACTATTTTTTGGCTCTTCTCTTCTCTTTTCTTTTTATTATTTCTTATTCGTATATTTCTTTTAATACCTTCCTTTCTCCTTTTCTAACTAAATCTTTTTCCTTTACTTTTTTATTTTATTTTTTTCTTTGTTATTTTAGTTTTTATTTATTTTTATTTTATTACTTTTTTTTAAAATTTATTTATTTTTTCTCTTTAGTTTTAAGAACTATTTTTAATTATTAATTTATTATGTTAAATATAGTTAATTAAACCTACATTTAATTTATTTTTTTAAGCTTTCTTACTAACACTTTCTTTTCATAGCTTCAATAGTATCACTGACCATAATTGGCTGTGAGACGTGGGCATAGCTGGCCGGACTGGCAAATAAAATACCCCCATCGGGTTGGTGTTACTATTGAAATCATATCCTGTACTTTGTATAGGCTTTTTTAAATTAAAATTGACTCTCGTTTTTGTCAATAGCTTTAAGAAATAAATAAATAAATAAATAAATAAATAAATATGCCTTCTGCATATGCATACAAACATATTACGTACGCGCCATAAATACTAAACTTAAAAATGTATTCTTACATAGTTTTAGTGTTCAATATGATATTATTGCTTTCACTGAAACATGGTTGTGTAATAATGTTCATAATAGCGAGATCCTTTCAAGTAATTTCACTATTTATAGACTTTACCGTGCTATGCGTAGAGGGGGTGGGGTGTTAATTGCTGTTAAATCCTGTATTCTCACCGAAGGGTAAGCTTTTCGTCCCTTCATATTGCACAGTGCGTTTTATGTCCTTTGTGTAAATTTTAACAA
This sequence comes from Drosophila mulleri, assembly GCA_035047565.1. Taxonomy (NCBI): domain Eukaryota; kingdom Metazoa; phylum Arthropoda; class Insecta; order Diptera; family Drosophilidae; genus Drosophila; species Drosophila mulleri. The sequence goes on along the minus strand of JAWNPK010000150.1, from coordinate 17,926 downwards.
ATACTATCACGTTTTTTCCTTAGAGCTCTCTCTTCCTATACTTAAAACTACTCTATCAGCTTATCTTAGGGATATCACGCACATTGCCCAGGCATAAGCATTGGTATACATTTATTGTTGCCAATGTTGTATTGTGAATTCTCAATTCTATCCTATATTCTTTTTTGGCTCTTCCCTTACTCTTTTCTTTTTTATTTCTTATTATCTGTATAAACTCTTTCGCAACTTCTTTTAATACCTTCATTTTCCTTTTTCCGTACTAAATCTTTTTTAATTTTTTTTTTGTAATTATTATAATTATTATTATTATTATTACATATATTTTTTTTAAAGATTTTTATATAGTTAATATATCTGCATTTAATATTTTGTTTAAGTTTTCTTACTAACACCTTTTTTTCATAGCTTCACTAGTAGCACTAACCATATTTGGCTGTGAAACGTGGGCATAGCTGGCCGGACTGGCAAACTACTAGTGATATTTATTTACTGTACTTTGTTTAGGCTTTTTTAATTTTAAATTGACTCTAGGTTTGTCAATTATCCTTAAGAAATAAATAAATAAAAAAATAAATAAATTTAGTTGCAAATTTGTTCTTGAATAAAACGGACTGCGTTTAAGCAATAAAAATATCTTGTTTTACCGTTTAATAAAGAGAGAACTTAACTGGCGCCCGAGCAGGGACCGACTTCGCGTGCAATACAGCAAAACGTTTGGTACGTGCGTGATATTGCAAGTTAACAGCAGAGTCGGTTAAAAAAAAAAAAAAAAAAAAAAAAAAAACAAGTAAGAAGACTCTAGTCGAGACTGCTCGACTAGGAGTTACCCTGAACCCTTCATGCTGATGGTCCAATCAATCTGCAGTTCTTCTAAGCACACACATTCACATGCACCCACCTTCACGCATAGGCCCGTGCTTTGCTAACTGCGCAGCAGCGACTGCGCTTGGGCTGCGCTGCGGTATGGGCAATATTATGAGGATTTATTTGTTGAATAATTTCGTTTGTAGACGTACAATCTTAATGAAACTTTCAGAACGTATTCATAATGTATAAATGTGTGTATATTCAAAAGCACAAGTCTCTAGTACTTAATATACGTTTTTGCAAATTGTGGGCGAAGGGGGCGTGGTATCCAAAATCTGTAAATTACAAAATGTGTGTATCCATCAAATGTACATACACAGTAACTTTGAAATCTCCAGGCTTAATAGTGTTCAAATAAGGCGGACAAAACAATATCAATTTATCGATTATCCTCGATAACAAAAAATATCGAAGGAGTTATCCAAAAAATATGATAAACTTGTACAGCGTATGGTATGCACGAGTCTACATGCAAAATTTCAGCTCTCTAGCTCTTATAACTTCTGAGATCGACGCACTCATACGGACGGACGGACAGGGCTTTATCGACTCAGCTCATCGCCCTGATCAAGAATATATATACTTTATGGGGTCTGCGCTGATTCCTTCTGCCTGTTACATACTTTTCACTAAACCATTATACTTTGATTTCCCATTTTCAATGGGTTCAGGGTATAAAAAAACGAAAAGTCGATCGCGTTACAATACAGCAAAACGCCTGTACGAGCGCGACCGAAAATCACCAAAGCAACTCACGTCGCGTCACTTCGGTGAAATTCGTTAAAGGTAGTCTGGAACGTGATCGTCCGATGTACTGTCCGCCCACAGGATACCTCTACGAAGTCTGGTCGCAGGATCCCCAGTAGGCACAACCAAAAGGGATGAAATCCGGATCAGCAGTGAAGACCGCCACATCATCGTTATTGTATGTTAGAAATATATGTTAACAAAACTAACAAAACTAAAACGAACAAGTATAATAAAATTTAAGAAACCCGAATTTTTTTGAGAAAAATAATAATTAAACAAGTGTAATAAAATCTAAGAAAAATTTTTGAGAAAAATAAAAAGTAAATTAAAGTGTAAGAAAATCTAAGAAAATTAAAGAGTAAAAAGAAAAATTTAAGAAAAATCAGAATTAAATAAGTGTATTAAAATCTAAGAAAAATTTTTGTATAAATAATGAGAAAAAAATAAAATATTAATTTAACTCATGGAAAAAGAGTGTGGATCGCATACTCTCCATATATGCAAGCCAAGTTGGATCACCAATGTACTATGGCATTTTGCATACCGTGAGAAATAAGATCATCGGCCAAGCCGACGCGGCCCTCGAGTCGTACAATGTGCCCCTTAATTGGAATGCCATCTCCAAGTGTCTCACACTGCACTATGCAGATAACAGAGATATAAATACATTGGAATATGAGATGACTATGTTAATACAGGGCAACAACCAGACAGTAGAACACTTCTATCAGGTTGTCTACAATCAGTTGACTTTAATACTGAACAAAGCAGGATGTATGGAACTCAAAAGATAATATATTTTAGAGTAGCGCTACTCAAGCCGGTGACCCAAATAATAATTAATAACGAATAATACATGTATTTTGAAGCATGGAAAGAAAGTTATAGCAAGAATTGATGTTGACGATCTGTACACCAATGGAACCCTTGACTTAGGTCAATTCTTCCAAAGGCTTGAAAAGCAAGCCGGTATACTTAGAATCAGCCAACTCAAAGTGGCACCGAGCGAAAAGATCTTTGAAATAACTTCAATAGAATCTTTAAAAAAAATGGGCAATAAGATATTAAAAACATTAAGAGTAGCGCTACTCAAGCCGATGACCCTAATAAATAATAATAAAGATAAAGAAGCGATACTGTTTACATACCATGATGATCCAATTCAAGGAGGTCATACAGGCATTGCAAAAACTTTGGCCAAAGTAAAAAGACATTATTATCGGAAAAATATCACACGTCATATCAAAGAGTACATTAAGAAATGTCCAAAATGCCTAAAATCAAAAGTAGCAATAAACATAAAGACTCCAATGACAATAACGGAGACTCCGATACATGCTTTTGACAGAGTGATAGTAGACACTATAGGTCCACTACCACGCTCGGAAAATGGCAATGAATACGCAATTACGTTAATATGCGATTTAACAAAATACTTAGTTTCAATACCAATTCCGAATAAAAGTGCAACAACTGTTGCCAAAGCTATATTCGAAAATTTTATTCTGAAGTACGGTCCAATGAAGACGTTCATTACGGACATGGGAACAGAATATAAAAACTCGATTATAAACGACTTGTGCAAATGTCTAAAAATAGACAACATAACGTCTACTGCACATCATCACCAGACCTTAGGGACAATAAAACGAAGTCATCGAACATTCAATGAATACGTTCGTTCATACATCTCTACAGACAAAACTGATTGGGATGTTTGGATACAATATTTTACATATTGTTTCAACACTACTCCATCAGCAACACATGAATATTGTCCATACGAACTAGTCTTTGGTAGATTACCAAGACCTTTCGTAAACTTTAATAAAAATGATATAGTAAATCCACTATATAATTTAGACGACTATTCTAAGGAAATCAAATTTAGATTAGAAGTTGCATACAAAAGAACAAGAGTTCTGTTAGAAAAAGCCAAGGCTCTAAGGAAATTAGAATATGATAGAAATGCTAAGAATCTTGATTTAGATGTAGGAGATAAGGTACTAATAAGAAACGAAACAGGGCATAAATTAGACCCAGCATTTATAGGACCATATACAATAGATAAAATAGATGATAATGAAAATGTTTTCATTAAGGATAGTAAGAATAAGAAACAAAAAGTACATAAGGATAGGCTACAAAAAATTCCATAATTAAAAAAAAAACAAGTAAGAAGACTCTAGTCGAGGCTGCTCGACTAGGAGATACCCTGAACCCTCCATGCTGTTGTTCCAATCATTCTGCACACATACATACACATGCATAGGCCCACGCTCTGCTAATTGCGCAGTAAGCAGCGACTGCGCTTGGGCTGCACTGCAGCTTGGGCAATATTATGAGAATTTATTTGTTGAATAATTTCATTTGTAGACGTACAATCTTAATGAAACTTTCAGAACGTAATCATTATGTGTAAATGTGTGTACATTCCAAAGCACAAGTCTCTAGTACTTGATATACGTTTTTTACAAATTTGGGGCGAAGGGGGGGGTATCCAAAATCTGTAAATTACAAAATGCCCATCAAATGTATATACACAGTAAATCTGAAGTCTCTAGGTCTAATAGTGTTCAAATTAGGCTGAAAAAACAATATAAATTTATCGATTATCCTCGATAAAAAAGAAATCGAATGAGTTATCCAAAAAATATGATAAACTCGTACTGCGTATGGTATACACGAGTATGCATACAAAATTTCAGCTCTCTAGCTCCTTTAACTTCTGAGATCGACGCACTCATACGGACGGACGGACAGACGGACAGGGCTATATCGACTCAGCTCATCGTCCTGATCAAGAATATATATACTTTATGGGGTCTGCGATGATTCCTTCTGCCTGTTACATACTTTTCACAAAACCATTATACCCTGATTTCCCATTTTCAATGGGTTCAGGGTATAAAAAAAAAAAAATTAATAAAATCGGTCTTATCAAACCACACAAAAAAAAAAAAAAAAGTTTTTAATAATATATATATCATCAAACAAATACAAAAAAAAAAAAACATTTTTTTAAAATAACTCCACAGAATTACGTTAGTTTTCTTAAGGAGGGGGATGTAGCATGTTCCATATTATCGAGTGAACACTGTACTCAGTGAAACACTTTAAAATATTATTAAAATATTGTATCACTTTGTTACAATATTTATGCACATAACATTCAAGTGCAAAGACCTTTAAGTACATTGCTGACTAGGCAGATCTTACAGCGCAAGACTCCGTCGCAATAAGTAATATGATACATCCTCGCTCACCCGCTGCGGCGGCATACATATAAACATATTTTTATGTAAACATTATATACATACATATACACTTTTATATGCATATACTTTTATGCATTTATACATTAATACACATAAACATTTTTACATATATAAACATACATATATACATAAGAGGACCGCTGCTCTGCCGGCGTAACTGGCAGCGCAGCCAACCGATTTTAGCTGTACGTGACAATTGTTTTAGAATTAAGAATTGATTCAATAAAAGACATTGCTAAGGAACACATGCGTGTATTACTGGTCTGATTATAATACAGGAGACTTGCCACGTATTCTTAGCATAAAGAAACAAGCAGATCTTCCCTCAGCCCTCCACCTATGCTTAAAGTTAGAAAATCAAAACTATAGAACAAACATGGCTTTCAATAAAAGCCATCAAACAGGTCACAAAAACGTAGCCCGAAACGCAACTCCACCTATGCTGCCACCTCGTATGGTCCAATACGCACAAAGCCCCCCTCAGATGATAAAAACTGTACAAATAGGTTTAAGAGCCCAAATGCCAATGCAACCTGCATGGCGAAATACCATAAATCAGGGACACCAACACCATAGACAACAACATTACCAAACGCACCCTCATCAGACAAACGTACCGCCCCGACCATTAGCACCCAAACCTCAGCCACGCCCCGAACCAATGGACGTTGACAAAAGCATCCAAACACGGACGATAAATTACATGAACAGACCAAATTTTGAAACAGGAAAAAGACCTCACCAATGGCAAATCCAGCTGATAAAAGACAAAGAAATTTTAATATTCAATCAGGAGAGAAATACCCCGACAATGACAACCACAACGCTTACATAACTATGGAAGAGTACGGACAGGCCATCGAAAGCTACGAGCAACAGATTGAACTCGAACAATCACTACAAGAGTACGCACAACAAATAGAACAAGATGACAACGAACAAGAGAGCCCATTGAACGTGCTAACATCAATTTTTTAGAATAACTACCTTTTCGCTTCCTTACATAGAATGTAAGACAAAAAGCGGAGAGATAATTAAAATATTAATAGACACAGGCTCAAACAGAAATTACATTTAGCCCAAACTAGTTTCTAACCCGATTCCCAACCAAAAGCCTTTCGAAGCCGTAACAGTCGGCGGAAATATAAAAATAACTCACCATAAAATCGCTGATCTCTTTGATAGACAAGATATCCAAGTAAAATTTTTCCTATTACCTGAATGCATTTGATGCAATTCTGGGCAACGACAGCCTCAAAGAATTAGACGCTGTAATCCACAGCAGCAAAAACCAATTAATAATTAAAGATACCATGTTTATACCCCTTAGACAGAAAAAAATTGAAGCAGTTAACACTGTAATACTACGAACAGATCACATGACTATCGAACAGAAACAAAAATTAAAACAATTAGTTATGAAATACCCTAATTTATTTTAATGAAACACATGCAGCAAATCTTGACACAATTTTTCGTACTCTTCAAGACGCTAACATGAAATGTCAGTTAGATAAATGCGAGTTCTTTAAAGACAAAGTAGAATTTCTCGGCTTTGTCATCTCAGATAAAGGCGTCGAGACTAACCCAGATAAAATAGCAACCATAGCCAAATATCCCTATCCAAAAACACTTAAAGATTTGAGATCTTTCCTCGGACTCTCTAACTATTATAGAAGGTTCATAAGAGATTTCGCTAAGTTGGCAAAACCACTTAGCTCTCTTTTAAGAGGGGAGGATGGACGAGTGTCCAAAAGCCAGTTTTCAAAAAAATTAATTAATCTCAATCAAGAGCCATTGATTCTTTTGATAAAATCAAAAACGCCCTAGCATCCAATGAAGTCATTTTACAATACCTAGATTTTAATAAGGAATTTCAATTAACAACAGACGCATCCAATTATGCAATTGGAGCAGTCTTATCACAGAACAAAACGACCCATATGCTTCCTTTCAAGAACATTGTCAAAATCAGAAGAAAACTACGCCACTAATGAAAAAGAAATGTTAGCCATTATTTGGGCATTAAAAGCCAACAAAAATTACCTTTACGGTATGGCAAAAGTAAAAATATTTACAGACCATCAACCATTTACACATTCGCCTAGTAGTTGGAATGGCAACGCTCGAACCCTTCTGTCATTAACGGAATAATAACGTCGGAAGAAATCATGAACCAAATTCAACAAATATACCCCAAATACTTTAGGAATTATAAAATCAGATTCAGACCCAGACACAAGTAAAGGACTTGACTAACGAAACAGAACAGGACGAACTATATACTAAAACAAGTAAGAAAGCTCTAGTCGAGACTGCTCGACTACGAGATCCCCTGAGCCCTTCGAGCAACAGCAAACACACACATACACATGCAAACACACATACATAGTCACACATAGGCGCGCACGCATAAACACGCATGGGCTGCAGTGTGGGCTTACTATGGGAACTTAATTGTTTAATAACTTTTTTTGTGGAAAACTTTTAGATAGTGTTTATATCATTAATATGCGTGTATTTGCCGAAGCTCAAGTCTCTAGTATTTGAAATACGCCTTTTACAAACTTATGGGTGAGGGGGTGGATATAGGGGTGGGGGGTGAAATTGAAAAAAAAATCGAAATTCTATAACGTACATATCAATCTACATTTAAAATTTGGATACTCTAGCTTTAAAGATGTAGGAGATATAATTTTATAACTGCATTTCGATAAGGTTTTTGATCGATAAAAAAATAATGGGACGAGTTATCGATTTTTGGTGATAAACTCGATATGCGCGCTGTACGGTCATTTTAAAAAAAAAGTTCAAGTCTCTAGCTCTTATATCTTCTGAAATCGACGCGTTCATACATACGGACGGACGGACGGACAGGGCTAAATCGACTCAGTTCGTCGCCCTGATCAAGAATATATATACTTTGTGGGGTCTGCCACGCCTCCTTCTCCCTGTTACAAACTTTTAACAAAACCATTATACCCTGATTTCCCATTTTCAATGGGTTCAGGGTATAAAAAGTCTTTAGTTTCTATATCTTCTGAAATCGAAGCGTTGATACATTTGATGAATTGTCTATGTTTCAGATGAACTCAATTTCTTATCATCTAAATCGCACACTAGATCTTGTGTTTGTTAATCATGATTCGCTCATTAATGTCGTGAGATCAACTCCTTTCTGTTTACCAGAGGATATACATCACCCCACTGTAGAGGCTTTATAAACTGTTGATAATCCTCTTACTAATACTCCATTGCCTTTTAAACTTAGTCGCTGTTATCGTAAATGCAATTTTGTTTTGCCATTAAGGGTTGATTTATTCAACCGACTGGTCTACTTTATATGAGTTGGTTGATATTAACTTGGCAGCATCGTTTTTTTATTCTACCTTAAACTCTATTCTGGATGTTTGTGTCCCTCTCTGCCGTATTTCGCCAGTTTCAAATAAGCCACCTTGGTTTACCAAGACTCAGCCGAACTTAAAAAACATTAAATCTAAATGTTTTAATAAGTATAAAAAGTCTGGTTCAAGTGTTGACTGGTCTAAATATTCCATTGCCAAGTCAAATTTCAATCTTTTAAATTCTAGTTGTTATGAGAATTATCTTATACGTTGCAAACGTCACTTTGCTCGAGATCCCAAACAATTTTACTCATTTGTTAATTCGAAGCGTAAATCTTCTGGTTTGCCATCCTCATTTGTCCTTGGTGGTGTAAAAACTTGCAATGACCAGGATTCCTCTGATCTATTTGCTGATTTTTTCAATCCACTTATTCTTCTGCTGATCTCTACAGCAACTCATATACATATTCACTTCCGGAATTTGGGTCTATAAATACTCCTAAAGTTACTGCAGCCTCTCTGGCTGCAGCCATTAGGACATTGAAATCCTCTTTCTCTCCTGGTGCAAATAATATTCCTAGTTGTGTGATTAAAGAGTGCAGTGTTTCTCTCTTCAGTCACAACTACTAAAATTGTTTAACTTGTCCTTGGATACTTCTGTGTTCCCGTCAATTTGGAAAGAATCTTTTATCATTCCCTCATATAAAAAAGGTGGAAGATCTGATATTTCCAATTATAGAGGCATTGCCAAATTATCTGCTATTCCGAAGTTATTTGAGAAAATAATAACATCGGCCTTGCAGCATTTTTGCAAATCGATTATTCAACCATCTCAACCTGGTTTTGTTCAAAATCGATCAACATCCTCTAATTTACTTGAGTTTACTTCGCTCGTTAATGACAGCTTTGGTAAAAAAATGCAAACTGATGTTATTTGTACTGACTTCAGTAAAGCATTTGACTCTGTACATCATCACATACTAATTCTTAAGCTTGAACGCTTAGAATTTTCACCTAGACTTGTGTCTTGGATTTCATCCTATTTAATGGGTAGAACCCAAAGAGTCTTGCTGAGAACAGCGATGTCTAAAGAGATCTTTGTATCGTCTGGTGTACCTCAGGGTAGCCATTTGGGTCCATTGCTCTTTTCCCCTTTTCATAAATGACCTTCCTAGCTGTATCTCATATTCTACTATATTTATGTATGCTGATGATGTGAAACTTTGCCTTCCATACTTGTAATGGTCGCAAGCAAAAAAAATAAGGGTAAATAAAAATTAACGAAAGAAATACAGTAGAATCCGCTTATAACGACTCCGCTTAAAGCGTTCAACCGGTTATATCGACGAAATTTCGATGTCTTGGTTGGTCCCCATACAAACTTATATGAAAGACCTTCCGTTTAGAACGACTCCGCTTTTAACGACAATCCGCTTATGCCGACGTTATTTTTTCATATTTTTGAGTCAAAAATACCGGTTATTACGACGTGATAAAAAAAAACCGCGAAATAATAACAAGCATTAAAAGACGCTGTTAAAATGTATATGTATGTACATTTATCAGTGATCAGTACCCTTTGCTTGTGTGCGTAGCAGCGACACAAATGCTGCTAAGACTGAGATAGAAAGAGAGAGACAAACTACAATGCCGACGTCACACAATCGTTTCTATACCATTGGATGTCCCGTTTTATTTCTAGTTTTTTCTGCTTTTTCCCACTCAAATTTAATGGATACAAGCTCAAAATGAAAAATAATGTTCGTTAACGAGCTCATTCAGTTCAAACTCGACACTAGTGGTGGCAAACTATCGGGATTGACATTCAATGTTGGATACAATCGATAGAATTTTTTTTTATATTTCTAATAAATTTTTTTTAAATTGAGCTAGTTTCTTTGTCTGTAATTTTGAATAAAATGTAAAAAATAAAACAACAAAGGAAACGTCAACAAATTTGTGAATATATGGATCTATATATGTAATTTTCCTATTGCTTACGACTATCGATAGATACAAGAAAACATCGTTAGTGGCGCAGAAAGAACTTCCCAGCTCTAATCGACACTTGTGTATTATTCCAGCAAAATGTCTTTAAAACGAAAGTGCTTCTCTGTTGAAGAAAAAATGCAAATTATTCGGCGCTTGGAAGCCGGTGAACGTAACTGTGCTCTGGCAAAAGAATTCTGCGTGTGCCACACAACAATTGCCACAATAAACAAAAATAAAGACAAAATTAAAGCTTCATTCAACAGCAATATTCTAAAACCAAAACGTGTCAGATCGTCGAAACAAGATCAAGTCGATAAGTTGTTGAAATAAATTTATAAAATTGTTTTGTTTTTATTAAAAAAATTAAATTGTTTTATTTTGGGCCAATTATGAACTGAGAACCGTAAAAAATTAAAAAAAAAAATTTTTTTTTTAACCTACTGGTTAAAGCGTCCACCGGGTATAGCGACGTAAAATCGACGGTCCCTTGAAAGTCGCTATAACCGGATTCTACTGTATTTCAAAAAGTACGCGCGCTTGCAAAAGCTTTGAAAAGGTACAGCGAACCTTTTTTTCATTGCTTGCAGCGCTGCAGTGAGAGCTTTCGGTGGGTTCCGAAAAGTTGTCGCGCACGCGCAACAGCTGATCTTGTCGCGCTGTGCGAATTCGGTAGCGACAAGTATCAGCGCAGCCAACTTTAGGGGCAATAAAACCCTAAAGCTTTTATCTGCTTAAAACTATAAGAGCAGCCCAAGTGCCAGATTTAATTCTTTTCTAAAATCCACGCTGCGACGGCAATATAAATTTCATAAATATATTGCATGCATATATAGTCATATATATGTTAAATAACTAAAAGGTACGCAAATTTATTAGCTTGTGACATGGTATTAATCAAGCAACTTTTTTCTTTAGCGCCTCAGCAAAATTCTCTTTGCGCCCGTGTCACATTTGGGCACGGCAAGATATAAAAAGCCTGCCCTAGACACGGGCTCTGCTTTCTTCTGTTTTTTTATAAAAATTTTGTTGGCACATGGCAAGCAAATCAAGTGGAGCAATCGGAGTAGCTGCATCTATAGGCCGGAGGAGCTTCAACCGCAGGAGTGAAAAACAAAAACAATATAAAAATTGGAATAGTGGCAGAGCAAATTTAATAGTGGCATAGCGACCCTTTAACCTTCAAAACTCTCAGTAGGCCGCGACAACCTAAAAGTGAAAAATAAAAACAAACACACACATATCCAAGAACAAAAACTCTAAACTACTGTTCTATAATAGTCCAATCAAAGAAAAAAAAAAACGAACAAAAATCACACCTCCAATACATATGTGACGTACACTGTAAAAATTTTGTTACTCGCAACTAAAATAGTTCACCAAATTGAAAAGAAAAATGTAAAATTAAAACCCACCACTTAAAACTAGTAGAAAATAGAAAAAAAGAAAAAAAAAAGAATCCGATGACATAAGAAAAAAAAAAAAAAAACATCAATAATCTAATAATGAAATAAAAATTTTTATCATATATATGCATATATATATATAGATACATATATGCACATATAAAACTAAGAAAAAACCAAAAATAGGAAAACATGAAGTAAAAGAAATAATAAAAGAAATCAGAGATATTGTATAACCAAAAATAAAAGAAAAAAAATTTTTTTTTAAAGAAATTAGAAAAAGTAAGAAAGAAAAACAAAATAATAATTTGAATAGATATAAATATAAAAAAAAAGAATTATAAATATGTAAAGGTAAAAGAAAAAAAAAAACAACAAAAATTGTGAATGTCCGCCCCTATATATTTTTTTTTTGTAACCTCCACGCCACGCTACAGCTACCACGAGGAAAGGCCTTTCATCGATGGAGTAAACAATCTAAAGATCATGTAAGTTCTGTAAAGATCCCTGCACCCCCACTCCCCCCAATCCAAACCATTATATTTTCTTTCAATTAATGAATTATTAAAAAGGAATATATATATATATAAAAAAAAAAAAAAAAAAAAAAAAAAAATAAAGAGAAAACAAATTTGAAAATGAACAATTGAATAAATTAATTAAATAAATAAAACAACCTTCGCTTGAAATAAGAAAAAAGAAAACAAAAAAATTAAAACACAATAAATAAAGAAATAAATAGGATTTAATAGCAAGAAAAAAATGTCCGATAGAAAATAGAACAATTTAAAGAATAGCATAAAACAAAAAAAAACAAAATTAATAATAATGTAAAATAAAAATGTAAAAATAAATTTTAGTATCCCAATGTCTGTTATTGAAATGAATGAAAAATTAATAATATGAATAATCGAATTGAATCAAAGAACAAAATGAGTCGTTAATTTGTAAGCAGGGTTGAGATAATGGGGTAGGCTAGTTAGTGTTGGAGCTTCTTGGGGTTTTTCTGTTAAAATTATTTAAGAAAAACTATGGTTGGGTGGAGGTAAAGAGCGCGTGTGCCGAATGCCAGCTATGGCCACGCTTAGTTGTGTCAGGGTTCTTGTAAATTTGTGTCAGTCCCCCCCCCCCTACTTCCCCAATATCATTTTTTTTTTTTTCGTGGAGTATAGCTCCACCTCGAGGTATCTCAAGGGATCTTAAAAATTAAAATTTATGAACTCTGATCGCAAGGCAGAAAAGAACCCCCCCACACTCCCGACGAGCGACGGCACTAGAAGGTCCCGCTTATCTGCCTTGCGACCGAAACAACAAAGCCCAGCTTTGTTTAGTCTCAATCGAGAGAGTCTCTCTGCGAAGAGTAATTTGTTTACATAAATTTTTGGCGCCCAACGTGGGGCATGAAAGTATGCAGCTTTATAGGCATCACGCTTTCAGAGTCCCAGTTTTAATGTTCAAATAATCAACACGGTCTTTACTCTATTCGCAGAAAAAGAGTTGGCTGTTTGAAACACCCATTTTGGTGATGGTTGAAAAAACTCAGTGTCCAGATGCTGAAATAGATTGGACTTGCTTGGTCGGCCTATCGCAACTGTGACAGATGAGTCAGAGCAATTCTTTATAGGGACTACGAAGCAGAAAGATTCGAGTTGAATCTCAGACCGAGAAACCCGAATAAGATAAATTCAACTAACTTATAATAACACCTGTATCACCATGTTTGCTCGTTTGTTTTCGTATAGTTGTTATTTCATCTAGACATTGTTTTGATTGTGTTTTGTGCAATTATCAGATACGATTCCAGAATATTGTATATTGGGCTCAGCTCGGATATCAATACTGATTGTTCTCTGGTAGTTGTTGCAGAGCCAAATGAGATAAATCTGGGTGCAATATAAACTCATACCCGTCTGGCCAGTAGATGTTGTTACGACAGAAGTTGCTAATGTTGATAGTGTTGTCTGGAACTAGCGCATATGCTGCATTGGCGTATCCTTGCCGAACACTAACACTTTAGTTAACATTTGCATAGCAATACTCTATAACCAGCTTTAGTAGCAATAGCCCAAAATCCTTTGTTTCCCCTAATTGTATAATATAGCAAGAACACAGCACACAACAGCACAAAACCTAGCTACCTTCCCCATTATATCAACCCAAACTTGTTATATTCATTAGCAAATAAAAAAAAAAATTTCTATCAAAATGCCAATTTCAAGAAGTCCGCAAGATATGCGCACAGCAGAGAAAACTGTTAGTTTGTGTAGTCTTTGCAGCCAAGGGATGAGCAATACCCAGCAATGTTACTGTACCCCTTGTAAGCACAATTTTCACAAGTTGTGTCTAGAACAGTGGCTAGAGAATTTGCAAGGTCAAGAGATAGGTACCTTTCATGCCAAAGACATCAAGCAATAGACATCTGAACTTATTCCCGCTAATATTCCGTCTAACGGTGGTATATTATCGGGTGGTGTAATGGTCGCAAGCAAAAAAAATAAGGGTAAATAAAAATTAACGAAAGAAATATTTCAAAAAGTACGCGCGCTTGCAAAAGCTTTGAAAAGGTACAGCGAACCTTTTTTTCATTGCTTGCAGCGCTGCAGTGAGAGCTTTCGGTGGGTTCCGAAAAGTTGTCGCGCACGCGCAACAGCTGATCTTGTCGCGCTGTGCGAATTCGGTAGCGACAAGTATCAGCGCAGCCAACTTTAGGGGCAATAAAACCCTAAAGCTTTTATCTGCTTAAAACTATAAGAGCAGCCCAAGTGCCAGATTTAATTCTTTTCTAAAATCCACGCTGCGACGGCAAATATAAATTTCATAAATATATTGCATGCATATATAGTCATATATATGTTAAATAACTAAAAGGTACGCAAATTTATTAGCTTGTGACATGGTATTAATCAAGCAACTTTTTCTTTAGCGCCTCAGCAAAATTCTCTTTGCGCCCGTGTCACATTTGGGCACGGCAAGATATAAAAAGCCTGCCCTAGACACGGGCTCTGCTTTCTTCTGTTTTTTTTCTTTAACTCTTTTCCCCCTTAACATCCTTTTCTTTCTTTTCGTTCTTCCTTCTTTTTTTTTTTATAAAAATTTTGTTGGCACATGGCAAGCAAATCAAGTGGAGCAATCGGAGTAGCTGCATCTATAGGCCGGAGGAGCTTCAACCGCAGGAGTGAAAAACAAAAACAATATAAAAATTGGAATAGTGGCAGAGCAAATTTAATAGTGGCATAGTGACCCTTTAACCTTCAAAACTCTCAGTAGGCCGCGACAACCTAAAAGTGAAAAATAAAAACAAACACACACATATCCAAGAACAAAAACTCTAAACTACTGTTCTATAATAGTCAAATCAAAGAAAAAAAAAAAAACGAACAAAAATCACACCTCCAATACATATGTGACGTACACTGTAAAAATTTTGTTACTCGCAACTAAAATAGTTCACCAAATTGAAAAGAAAAATGTAAAATTAAAACCCACCACTTAAAACTAGTAGAAAATAGAAAAAAAGAAAAAAAAAAAAAAAGAAAAAGAAAAAAAAAAACATCAATAATCTAATAATGAAATAAAAATTTTTATCATATATATGCATATATATATAGATACATATATGCACATATAAAACTAAGAAAAAACCAAAAATAGGAAAACATGAAGTAAAAGAAATAATAAAAGAAATCAGAGATATTGTATAACCAAAAATAAAAGAAAAAAAAAAATTTTTTTAAAGAAATTAGAAAAAAGTAAGAAAGAAAAACAAAATAATAATTTGAATAGATATAAAAAAAAAAAAAAAAAAGTATAAATATGTAAAGGTAAAAGAAAAAAAAAACAACAAAAATTGTGAATGTCCGCCCCTATATATTTTTTTTTGTAACCTCCACGCCACGCTACAGCTACCACGAGGAAAGGCCTTTCATCGATGGAGTAAAAAATCTAAAGATCATGTAAGTGCTGTAAAGATCCCTGTACCCCCACTCCCCCCAATCCAAACCATTATATTTTCTTTTAATTAATGAATTATTAAAAAGGAATATATATATATAAAAAAAAAAAAAAAAAAAAAAAAAAAACAAAGAGAAAAAAAATTAATCATAAAATGTTTGAAGATAAGTGCATGCAATAATGAAAGAAAGCATATATTTTTTTTAAATGAAAATTAATTTTTTTTGCAACCACATTTTTTAAATAAAATTATGAAAACCATTTATATTTATATTTATATCTATTCGATTTCAAATTTAATTAAACTAAATGTTGATTCCACCTAAATTGTAAAATAAAAAGAAAAAAAAAAAAAAAAAACATTGAAGTAAAATAAACAAAGAAATGAATAAGTAGAAAAGAAAAAACCACCTTTAATAAGTTAAATATATATAAATAATATATATATATATATATATATATATATTTTTTCTTTTTATATATATATATATATATATATATATATATAAAAAAAAAAAAAAAAAAAAGAGAAAACAAATTTGGAAATGAACAATTGAATAAATTAATTAAATAAATAAAACAACCTTCGCTTGAAATAAGAAAAACGAAAACAAAAAAATTAAAACACAATAAATAAAGAAATAAATAGGATTTAATAGCAAGAAAAATGTCCGATAGAAAATAGAACAATTTAAAGAATAGCATAAAACAAAAAAAAAAACAAAATTAATAATAATGTAAAATAAAAATGTAAAAATAATAACCTTGTTAGTATAAGAAAAATAAGAGATTGTAATTTTAGTATCCCAATGTCTGTTATTGAAATGAATGAAAAATTAATAATATGAATAATCGAACTGAATCAAAGAACAAAATGAGTCGTTAATTTGTAAGCAGGGTTGAGATAATGGGGTAGGCTAGTTAGTGTTGGAGCTTCTTTGGGGTTTTTCTGTTAAAATTATTTAAGAAAAACTATGGTTGGGTGGGTAAAGAGCGCGTGTGCCGAATGCCATCTATGGCCACGCTTAGTTGTGTCAGGGTTCTTGTAAATTTGTGTCAGCCCCCCCCCCCCTACTTCCCCAATATCATTGTTTTTTTTTTCGTGGAGTATAGCTCCACCTCGAGGTATCTCAAGGGATCTTAAAAATTAAAATTTATGAACTCTGATCGCAAGGCAGAAAAGAACCCCCCCACACTCCCGACGCGCGACGGGAGTAGGAAGGTTCCGCTTATCTGCCTTGCGACCGAAACAACAAAGCCCAGCTTTGTTTAGTCTCAATCGAGAGAGTCTTTCTGCGAAGAGTATTTTGTTTACATACTCCAATGCAAATGGTCATCATCACCTTCAAGATGACCTTAATGCATTTCAACTTTGGTGTGTGGCAAACCAGCTGGACTTAAATTGTTCAAAGTGTATGACAATGACCTTCAGTCGTACCGTTCCCCTAATTGCTGATTATAAAATTAGCAACATTTCCCTAAGACGCATCTATACAGTCAAAGATCTTGGATGCTCTTTGACTGTAAACTTAACTTCAGTCTTCATATTTCTACCATCATTAATGAAGCCAAAAGTGTGCTTGGCTTTATAAAACGTTGGTCTAAGGAATTTAGAGACCCTTTTACTACTAAGGCGCTTATTTATTTCGCTTGTGCGTCCTATCTTAGAGTATTGCTCTGTTGTATGGTCTCCGCAGCATAAACTGTATCAGGATCGTATTGAATCGGTCCAAAAACAGTTTCTTCTCTTTGCCTCAAGAGCATAGCTCGCAAATAACTGTCGACCGTTTCTCGTTGTCTTCAAATATGTGTCTTTTTCTGACTCTTTACGAAAAGACTCAGCGAGCAACCGTTTTTTCGGTTCTTAAATGAGCTCGCTCGCGCTCGGAGCGAAACCGTTTTTTTCTATTTCGTTTTGTTCTGGTTGTTCCAAGACCGTTTCGTCGTGTTCAATGAAGCAAACGGTCTTTTGCGTATGTATTGGTATACATTCACACGCATAGGCAAGAAAACCACTAAGCGTCTGTTTTGCAGACGAAATTTGTTAATTGCGATCGTGAATTGAGTGTGTGAAGTTGTGAAATATTTGTTGTGCAAAATGGGAAGAGACATGAATAAAAAAGTGCACCAATTCTTTAAATTTAATTTGGGAGAAAATAAGTCAATTTGTTGTGTTTGCGGTATTAAATTGTCCGGCAATCATTCAACAACCTTAAGACGGCACTTAACAACAAAACATATGGACATTTTTAATGAGTGGAACAATTCTGGCGATACAAAGTTAAAGAAAAGTGAAGAAAAAAAAGCAATATCTTATCAAACGAGCGAAGAAGCAATTGTT